>OX439244.1:2400000-3000000 GCA_949319165.1 Sialis lutaria
TTTTCAAACATCCTTTTAAGTTTCACCAATTATATTGTACCGCATTTATTTGATATTATAAATTAATACATTTTTTTATGTTTAAGGGGTGTGCATTTTATGGCCTAGCCGTAGTATTTTTAAAATTTTAACGGATCTATTATTATAGACGGATGTCTTCCAAATGATTATATTGCAATAGATTTCGATTTTTATAAATAGATAAGTGTAAAATGTGCTTAAAACATCGCGCGGGGGTCGCGTACCTTGAAGACCCCATTTCGCTCTGTTCCGACGTAGTAATTTTGGTTAATTTTTGTCTAAAGTATTGTCAACTAGTGTACTTTCGATTCTTATGAAACAGAAAGAGTTGTTTTGATCTCTTTGGTTATATGGAATATATATGTTTAACCGCAGCTCTATATTACATTTTACATAGAACGATATCGTATACTGCCGTGTTAAGCACAAAAGCGGTATCTCAAAAAAAATCATAAAGTTGATTTTTATGGCATCGAATAGCTTAAAAAAATACGAATCCAATGAACTAAGCCAAATAGCGATATCTTATTTAAAACATATGAAAAAACCCTTGAAAAAGTTTTTCCTATCTCAGGTTTACCTTAAACTACTAAGAGAATTAGAGGTATATCAATAATACGTAGGCGAATAACTGTATATTTTGATACCGCTAAAATTCCCAATATAATGAATAAATTCCATTTAATAAATCAAAAAAACAATCTGTAAAAGAAAAATAAAACTATTTTAACAAAACGTTGATTTTCTCGAAACTCGCCTTTACTGAGATACCGCTTTTGTGCTTAGCACGGCAGTATAATATGCTATGGAAAAGTGCGCCGAGTTATTAATAACTCTTTATAATTCATGAACGATTCCTCCTACATAAAAACCATCAGGTTCATTTTTGTAGTAAATTATCTCAGCTACAAATTAATAAGATACATTTTTTCTCGAAAATATCGCCGTTTTCGTGATATTTGAAAAATACTGTTTTTATGAACTTTGACCCCACAAAATTAACACTTGCACAAGTCAAATCGATGAGGAACTTTCACAGGCAAAAATTTAGCCTGTTACAAATTTTGTCCGATCTTCTATATTTTTATGTCTATTTTTCCTGGACTATTAGTCAAATTAATAAATAATTTATTACACCAACTAACGAAAATCTGAAATAAATTAAACATAATGGTTGTATTAATAAATGTTTATTAGTGTGAAAATTTTTTACACCACCCAACTAGTGAATGTGAAATTTTCGATATGGTAAATTCAGTGATGTCATTTATAAAATATTTTTTTGTATTTAAAATATAAGTTTTCAATACGAAACAAAATTGTTACCGTGATAAGAACATTGTTGGTAATAATATACATTTGTCAATATAATATAAGATAAACGTGGATATTTTCATATTGGTAAAAAATTATTATATTAACAAATCGAACAATCGAAAATATGAACAATCGATCACGGATTTTTTACATTGATCACATTTTTTAACTATTCAAGGTGTTTTTCTCCTCACCATTATTTTCTTCCTGTCTCTTTCTGTCTTTCTCTTATAATAATTTGAAATATTAGGTAAATTAAATTTATTATTAAATATACATATTGTTATTTTAAGTAAGAATTCACGATATAAAAGTAAAACACGAGAAAAATGTTATAATTTATCGAAATGGTTGTTTGAAAAAATAAGAAAAAAATACCCACATTTACACGGAGAAAAATTAGTTGCCGGTTAAAAATTTCAATTTTTTTATCAAAAAATACTATCAGTTTTAACTAACATGTAGGTATTTACCTGTTGTCAATTGAATAACTTCTACAATCTACATTGCAATTTTTATAATACGCTATTTTTACTATATTCGTAAATATCATTTACATGATTTATTCAACTAATTATTCTTAAGTAAATTATTTGTTAATAAAGTGCTATACAAATTATTTAATTTCAATTAAAAGACAAGACAATAAATACAAAGATTGTGTTAATTAATAGTATATTTGTTTATTGGTATAACAAAATTAAACTATACCAATAATATATAGTCGGAGAGCTGATCGCCACCTCGACTAAGGTGCTCGTTACAAAGCTATTTTTTATATCGTTTATTTAATGATAGTAAAGTATGAAAACCTACGTCTGCCGGGGCTAGCGCGGTTGCATAAAACCGGAAACGGATGTTTACTAGAGAAATTTTGGAATTTTTCGAATTATTTTTGAAACGGTGCACAGTAGAAAAAAATGTTTCGGATCAAAGTTGTAGAATGTACTTTTATCTATAATTTATGTTCTATCCATTCCCCCCCCCCCCCAAAATTTATTTTTAGGAAATAATCGATTTTCTAAAAAAAAAAAATTTTCGATTTATTTTTTAAACGGTAGATATTAGAAAAAAAAATGTTTGAGATACAAGTTGTAGAGAATATTATTATCTATAATTTTTGTGGCGATCAGCTCTTGGACAGATTCAGATCCTGCACACACTTATTACTAATTGATATTGTAACTTTAGTAACAAACACGTAGCCCAACAAGAATTACAATATTTTGGACCGTTGTTTCAGGATTACTATTTGAGTGATTAAGTTATATGGAATATTTTTTTCCGTATAGAACACACTATTTTTAATAGGCTTGATCGTTTTTATCTTTATTTATTATAAAATTATCACGGGGCTACCTCCTCTTCCTTCGTGAAAATCAACCAAAACAAACAAAAATAAACAGATAACGAAAAAAACATTTTTTTAAATAGGGCACCCTGATACAGGTTCTTGCCGGGGGCGCAAGGAACCTTATAGGCTTATGTTAGCTCTACGTTTTTTTGCGTAGTACCATACCTAATCTACCATGTTTGAATACAAGTATATCTAATGAGGCTAATTTAATAAATAAAGTAAAATATATTCCATTAATGTTTTATTGAGATTTGCGCCGATTTCAAAAAATATATTATATTTTGGTGTGTCACGCCTCCCCCTTACAAACGATTTCAATGATTTTTAAATGGGACCGTCCTCTAATCAGAACCAACCAACCAAATAAGTTACATTAATATCGGTTCAGTGGTTTATGAGTTATGTGTGTGACAGACCTGAAACGGAAAGATCAATTCTGAATCGGAGAATAATTGTTTGTTCTCATTTTAAAACGATCACAAAGCTTCTAGTATCTTTCGAAGCAAAAATGTAGCGTGATTAAAGGTATCTATTAAGATTTTTATAAGATAATTATATGTGTATAATTAGTATAATTTAATAATGTATTGTATGTAGATGTGAACTAACTTTTCGGGTTGTTTTTCACGTTGTCGTATTTCCTTATATTATTAGTTATTATTTCGATTCTCATGACAAAGTCTTTCATCAGAAATGTTTCAGAAATAGCCCAAAAAGAAAAGGGTATTTCATATGGATAAAAACCATGTAGCCTACATAGGTAGTAACGTTGAGAAATCCATATTTTATACATAAATGTATATCGAAAACAATATTTTTTTAATATAAGAAAATATACATATAGTCCAGTCAATAGACAATTTCGTATAGGGGTGGCGCTAGAAAAAAATGACGAAGTACATTTTTTTTTCAAAAAATTGGTACATTTCGATCGAAATTTTCCTTAAATTTTTGTAATATCTAGAAAAACACTTTTCGAGATTCCAACGTTGGGTGCCGAGCATTATTTAGGGCACTCTTTTCTCTATTATAATTTAAATTTTCATTTTGATATTAAATTAAATACATATTAAACCCAGCGGTCGAACGTAACTCTATATTTCAGGCGTAATCTCCAAACTCGACGTCGCTAAGTGATTTTTTCGCAGGCTCTATTTCAATAACTATTTACGATACATAATTTAAAAAAAACACTATTTTATTCGTATTTTTATCAGCTTTAAGATTTATTAAAACTTTTTTCTTCTAAAACTGACAGCCCCAGTGGTATACCCAAATAGCTGATTTTAGACAGTTTGTAAAGATATGCACCCCCGGGGAAAAGTTATCACCATGTTCTATAGATTGAAATCTACCAATTTTTTGAAAAAAAAACGTCATTTTTTTCTAGCTCAAATATTATAATGACTGGACTAATACTTTTATAACTTTTTTTTACTAAATAATTGTTTCTCTTTAAAGCAATATAGTCGACGAAAACAATAATTTATTTATTCTTAATTTCTTGGCCCAAATCAACTTTTTATCTTTTACAGAAGAAAATATAGATGAATATCCTCAGAAAGAAAAAAAAAAGGATTGTGTGGTTTTATGAAACCACGGTAAAAGTGAAACTTTTTTTTCACATTATAGACATTTAACTAAAAATTTTCGGAATAATAAATTCAAGCACTCAAAATTGAAATAAATCCATAAACAACAACATGCACCAGCAAAAAGTTCTAATAATACTAATAAATTCTATATAAAAACCAAGATCTTTTTTCCTTTTTCTATAAGCACGTGCTCTGTCGGCGTTCTGTTTTTTTACGGCGTAAAATCTGTGCGTAAAATTAATTCATCGTCATTCATTTTTGCACTATTCTTTCTCGTTGATCAGTTTTTTGGACTCACTAGCTGTGTCGTTGTTTACCAAAAGCAAATAAATAACAACATTTACATTAAACACTGACAAATTACAATACAAACTTACTAAATATGTATAATAGCACACAGTACATAAACTGTCATACAATGAATGGCTGCTTGTTCCACGCATGCGCAGTCCAAACGTTACGCGACATGCAACACACAGACCAAAAAGTTTGAGACGATGTAATAAAAGTTTCACTTTAAAAATTAAAAATTATTGAAACAAAATAATTAAAATTTTAATAGGTATATAAAACTAGACTTTATAACGATGTATAACTTATGTTATATGCCTCCAAACATGAGACGTATTTTATACTGTAAATTAAACATTCTAGGAATGCAGTAGACAGCCTATATTTCATATACACCTGTCTATCATTGCACCAAAGTTAAGCAGCATCATGATAAGACATATGTTGGATGGGTGACCGGCGGGGCGGCTTTTTTTATATTATTCTATTTGGGGAAACGTTATATGTATTAAAGTTAGAGGTACCTACAATTGTACTTTATGAAGTAATGACGTATTTATCCCTACTCCGCGGCCGAGCGTAATGCGACATGCAACACACAGACGAAAAAGTTTGAGACGATGTAATAAAAGTTTCACTTTAAAAAATCTAGAAAATACATTGAAAAAATGTGTTTGAATGCATTGCGCAGGGAATATTTTTTATTTTGTCTATTCTAATCTCAAAGAGAACAATGTAAAGTTTTCTAATCATTGCATTGTGATTATAACTGACTAGCGTATTGGAGCTATATCTATATCTATAAAATAGTTTGTCCTTAACCACTCACTCACTCATATATAAACGTACAGCCCAAACCCCTAAACCTAGAAACGCGAAATTTCGTAGGTGCCTTCCTTTTATGATGTAAACACCCACTAAGAAATAATTTTTCGAAATTCAACCCCTACAGGGTTAAAACAGGGTGTCAAAGTTTATATAAAAAAATATTTTTTTATTTAATTGAATTTGCATTTAATTGAAACTTATCGAACATACTCTACAATATAAATAATAAAACAATTATTTCAGCATTTCCCTAAGGTGTTAGGGAGTGGAAAAATTTGTAAAATAATTTTTCCACCATTACATTACTGTGTTTTTGATATGTTTATTTGCATAGCTGCTTACGTTATAATGGTGGTTTTTACCATTTTTAACTAAGATCCGAGATATTTACGTTTTTTTATAGGTAATGAATAAAAATCAATACAAAAAAATGTAATATATCATCCCCTATCACGTATCTAGGGTTTTAATTTAGTTTCGAAGTTTACGCGAGCGAAGGCGCGGGATTCCGCTAGTCTGAAATAAACCTACACAGTAAAAAAAAATTCGTAAAATTTAACACTTAAATGAGTGTGATTTTTTTACACGCAGTGAGTGTTACTTTGGCTCGACTTTTTATTTTTGAAGAAATAACACACTTGCATGTTAAAAGTAACATACGAGAGTGTTAGAATTAGTCCGGATGAGCTCGTCAATTTTAACACATTAAAATGTTGTTTGTAACACTTGTAGAGTGTAAAAAATTTAAGGTTATATTAAGACTATCAAATTGTCACAGATGAAATTTCATAGTACTTACGTTTTTTTTTTATAAATAACAACACCAATTTTATATTAAATAATAAATTAATTAATATAAATATTAACAATATTTTCAAGGTCAAAAAAAGATTTAATATTACACAATCACATCACTGTACATCACTGGGTTGTAGAATAGGTTATATTCCCGCGCATTGTGCCGAACGACGCCGAACTTGACACGCGCCATGTGTTAATTCAACACTTTTTATGTGTTATTTATGAACGTACTAACACATTCGCTGTGTTACATTAACATTTAAAAATGTTATTGATACTTGTCACTGTTTGGAAAAGATTTTTAACACAAATTGTGTGTTGATTTTAGAGTAACATTCATAAAGTGTTATTTGAATCTCTAATAACATTTTAATGTGTTAACAATTGAGTCGATGAAAGTACACTTGCCTCGTGTGTTGATTCAACACACAAAAATGTGAAATATTTGACACGCAAATTTTAACACTCATTTAAGTGTTAAATTTTACGAAATTTTTTTTACTGTGTATTAAACATTGTTTTCACTTACGTGAAGATACATCTCCGACGATTGTCTTTTCCAATTTCAATTTGATGAAATTTACACAAAATATTTACACTAAAACCTTCCTTGTGAAACACTCTATCTATTAGTGAAAACCGGAATAAAATCTGTTCAGTGTAGTTGTAAAAATCGTACACAGACAAACATATTACTTATGTATACATAGATAAATAAATGTTTTAATCTAATACATTCTAGAAGAAAATAATAATATCTTTAAAGTAATTTAATTAAGTAATCATTATAAGTAATACCTATTATTTAATAGATAATAGTTATTGTTTATTATGTAAATATACCTGTATACCGGGTGTCCCAGATAACTTTTCCAGCATGGGGATCTCAGTATCTATAAGAGATACAGGTTTGGTTAAATGAGATCAATTATATGTACGAAAGGGGTGAGTATTATTACACAAAAAAATATTAATAATTATATGTGGTTAAGACGGTATACCCAAAAAACTGAAAATTCGGAATTTCTTTAAATGGCTATAACTTTTTTGTTAAAGTAGATAGGTACTTTTTGTTTGCGGTTTCTTAAAGCACTTTTTGTGGAGAATTGGTTGTTGTATTTAGAATTTTTATATCACTTTTAGTTTCTGAGTTACAACATCTAACTTTAGTTTTTCTTATGGGCCACTTAATTGAATATATCATATTTGAACGTGTTTTTTACTCTACTTTACAACGATATGTCACTTGCCATATTTATTATCGAAAAAAAGTCGAAATACAAAATATCAGTGATAATTATGAAGTATTGTATTACTAACTTTTAAGTGAGCCATGAAAAACAAAAATTGTAAACAAAAATTGTAAACAAAATTCACAATAACAACAATAAAAATAACAAATGAATATTTGAAACAATGAACTATTTGAAAAAATATATTATAATTTTTTTTCGATAAAAAATATGGCAAGTGACACATCGTTGTAAAGTAGAGTAAAAAACACGTTCAAATTTGCCATAGCCAACTTAGCGGCCCATAAGAAAAACTGAAGTTAAGGCTTGTATCTCGGAAACTAGAAGTGATATTAAAAATCTAAATACACCAATCAATTCTACACAAGATACTGAGATCCCCATGCTGGAAAAGTTATCTGGGACACCCGGTATATAAATAAATTAAGAATATTCTTCTGTAGGCTTTCGTGGCCGTTGTCCATAGTAGCTAACTTTTCGGGCTGTTGTCCACGTTGTCTTATTTCTAAACTTGTTTAGAAATAAGACAACGTGGACAACACCATAAATTAAGAATAATTGTTAAATGAACATATACTTTGTAGATACTTATATAAATATACTTATCTTCACCAAATAAAGACTCAGTATCATATAACTGAATTATTATTAAAATATGAAGCTAGCAAAATTTGCTAACAATCTCAAATGAGGTACACTCAGCGTTCTACTATACGACGGCATCGGTTATTCAAAAATTCCACTATACGACGGCTAGAGGAGCCCCCACCACCACGCCTAAAAGTTGACAGGTAATAATAAGAAATGGCGCTGTTGTATGTGATAATAATAATATTAGGTCATTGATAATAAGTATTTGTGATACATCCATAATGTTCAACAATAAATTATGTTTTATTTTTTATAATAAAATGTTAATTTTCTTTTACAACTTTGATACTCTAGAACTCTAGACAATTTTTATTTGTTGCTTTAATACTGGATGCAAAATGATCGAATAACCTTAAGACCATTTCGATATTTTTTTTCAATTTATAGTTCAGAATACTACATTCAATAAAACGGGCAAGTGCGTGTTGGGCACGCACATGATAGGTTTCCGTAGTCATTCTCACTACGATTTATAAAAAGTATTTTTCAAAATTTTCGTGACTGAAGGGTTAAAATGAAAAAGTCATTTGACTTTTATTATTGCATTTTAGGATACCTATCAAATGACACCCCAGACCCCACTCAATGGGGTAAATGAAAAAAATGTAAGTTCACTTTTCAATCTTTGTAAAGGGGGTCCAAAATATTTTTGACAATGTTCGTTATAATTTTCAGTGAAAGTACTAATTAAAAGCTACATTCTGAATTTTTTTCAGATTTTTTGAATCGATAGTTTAGAAAATAGAGGGGGGGGGGGACGCTCTGACAGCGACATTAAAAAGCAAATATATCACGACTGAAGGGTTAAAATCAAAAAGTTATTTGACGTTTTTTATTGCATTTTACGAGACCTATTAAATGACACTCCACTCAATAGGATAAGTGGGGAAAAATGTAAGTTCAATTTTCAGTCTATGAAAGGGGGGTCCAAAATATTTTTGACAATGTTCTTTATAATTTTCAGTGAAAGTATTAATTAAAATCTACGTTCTGGAATTTTTAAAAATTTTCTAAATTAATAGTTTAGAAAATAGAGGGGGGGACGCTTTTTTAATGACTTTGGAGAGAAAATACATCGTGATCGAAGGGTTAAAATTGAAAATTTCTGTTACATTTTTTGTTGCATTTTAGGAGACCTTTCTAACGACTCCCCACTCAATGGTGTAGGTGAATTTTTTTTTTAAACACTTTTCATTTTATGAAAGGGGGGTCTAAAAAATTTTTATTTTCAAAAATCTTATCATTTCTGTTTTTGGGTCATCAATCTACGGCCGTATACTAAATTTCATTTTATTATGACAACATTTTTCAGGACGGACGGACGGACGGACATGGAGAAACTATAAGGGTTCCTAGTTTTCTACGGAACCCTAAAAATGGTACTTTTAAAAACACATCTATACAATAAGTTAACTTTTCAATAAAAATACAATTAAAAGAAATATTAATTGTTTGATTTATTATAAACCATGTACGTACATTGTACACGCATATAGGATGTGTGTGTGACGTCACACACGTTTTATTAAATAATTGTATTTACTAATCACGTTTCCTACCATTCTCAGCTGTGATTGGATGTATGTTAATATTGTAACCAATCAGTTGCCGTGTTGAAAGTTATAATAAAATTACGTTGTCTTGCTTCCGATCTTTATAATTAGAATTATCTTTCTTTAAAAAAATATTCTTATGAAAGAAACTAAAACTCAGTGGCGTAACTACCGTCGGTTTGACCGGTTAGATTGTCCGGGGCTCCGAGCATCAAGAGGCCCCCAAAAGTGGTAAAATATTTTTTTTTAATGTGATGATTTTTTTTAGAATCGAAACGATCAAAACATCTTGTGAAAAAGCTGATATTTCAGTTAGGGAGCGTTCAAGTATTACGTAACGCAATTTTTGGAGATTTTTGACACCCCCTCCCACCCATGTAACGCGCCGTAACGTTTTTCTGTACCCCCCCCCTAGTTTTTACCTAAAAACTGTTACGTAACGCGTAGTTCAAACCACAGAAAACAAGATCCTTAATATTTTTATGTTTTTATTTTATTTTAAAATTTTAAAATTGAATACCAAAATCTTGAAAAATTTAAAATTTGGCATTTTATTGACTGTTTTTCATTTTACTTCCATGTTCGAAGAAATGGAAGTATTGTAATACCGTCAAAAAATCATGTCCGAAAAAAAGCAGATTCTGATTGTACTAACTTCAAAACGTAAAGAAAAGTTAATTTCCGCATGGCGGCTGTGCGTGTGTCTGTGTGTCTGGATGTAGAATTTCTTCCGTGTACGATAACTACTGAAGATATGCACCGATTTGAATTTTTTTGGGGAAAATGTTTGCCTCATTGTCAGTGAGTACTCCAGACCTATTGATTTTGGTGCTAATCGGATTAGGGGTTTCCGAAATATTCGAAATTTTGTACCTATTATCGTCTAAAAAGTGAGTATTATCTCACCAATTTTGATAAGAGTTGGTACACTTGTAGTTCAAACCAATCTAAGGGGCACTTATTTCATAAACGTGCCGAAATAGCTACTGAAGAGGTGAAAAACACCCTTAAAATTTTAATTTTAAATATTAATAAATTCATGTTGCCATGTAAACAAGCGCAGTTAAATTCAAATGTCACATAATAAAATGTCAAATAATTATTATTTTACAAAAATGTGGGTAAATACGGAGAATAGGGGTACAAGCTGTCACAAATGTCAAAAAGTAGGTGTTGATATGTTAGAATGAAGTAGAATTTGTGTTGTATCTATAGTAACGAGTAAACTATGTTTTTTTATCCAATTTTGACATATCGTTCTTTAATACTCATATATTATTTTTGGTTTGATGGTATTCACTTGAAAAAATATTTCATTATTGCAGGTGTATCTACAAATCAATGACAATGATGTTTTTAATTTGACAAAATATTTTAGTTTTATAGGTTTTATATCAACTTTCAAAGAAACGAAATGTCAAAATTGTATTAGTGTCTGTCTGTAATAATAGATAAATCATAAACTCACTGTTTTTTTCTTCTTGTACCACCATATAATTAAAAAACACTGAACATTATTACAAGATCTTCTATGCAATTAATTTTATGTAATTAAATATAAGTAAACATTTAATTAAAAGACACCAATGCAAATCACAATTATTTTTATTCAATTTATTTGTTTGTTTGTCAACCTACCTACTTTGTTATTATGTAAAATAAATAAATAAGTAAATACAAATCAGTGAAATATGTCGCAGTTTAGTCTCCTTAATTATAATGTACTGTTTACAAATAATTTGAATAACCTATGTACAAATAGCATCTATAAACGTCAAACTACATTTGAAGGGGTGCTCTGCCCCCTAAATTCCTTAAAACAGTATATAAAATTAATTATAATAATATTGAAACATAATGTACTGTTTACAAATAATATGAATTACCTACGTACCTATAGCATCTATAAACGTCAAACTACATTTGAAGGGGTGCTCTGCCCCCTAAGCTCCTTAAAAACAGTATATTCATTATAATAATATTGAAACATAATGTACTGTTTACTAATAATTTGAATTACCTACGTACACATAGCATCTATAAACGTCAAACTACATTTGAAGGGGTGCTCTGCCCCCTAAATTCCTTAAAATAATATATTCATTATAATAATATTGAAACATAATGTACGGTTTACTAATAATTTGAATAACCTATGTACAAATAGCATCTATAAACGTCAAACTACATTTAAAGGGGTGCTCTGCCCCCTAAATTCCTTAAAATAGTATATTCATTATAATAATATTGAAACATAATGTACTGTTTACTAATAATTTGAATTACCTACGTACAAATAGCATCTATAAACGTCAAACTACATTTGAAAGGGTGCTCTGCCCCCTAAATTCCTTAAAATAGTATATTCATTATAATAATATTGAATCATAATGTACGGTTTACTAATAATTTGAATTACCTACGTACTCTTAGCATCTATAAACGTCAAACTACATTTGAAGGGGTGCTCTGCCCCCTAAATTCCTTAAAACAGTATATTAATTATAATAATATTGAAACATAATGTACTGTTTACAAATAATTTGAATAACCTATGTACAAATAGCATCTATAAACGTCAAACTACATTTGGAGGGGTGCTCTGCCCCCTAAATTCCTTAAAAAACTATATTAATTATAATAATATTGAAACAGTACACTGTTTACTAATAATTTGAATTACCTACGTACAAATAGCATCTATAAACGTCAAACTACATTTGAAGGAGTGCTCTGCCCCCTTAATTCCTTAAAACAGTATATTAATTATAATATAATATTGAAATATAATGTACTGTTTACAAATAATTTGAATTACCTACGTACAAATAGCATCTATAAACGTCAAATTACATTTTTTAATAAAACAATCTGGTCTCACATGATATCAACTCTATTCTAAGTAACTATGTATGTGATTTTTGACATTTGTGAAAGCTTGTACCCCTATTCTCCGTATCAACCTAAAAATCATTGTAAAATATATTACAGATCATGGAAGTCATGTATGGTTCTCCATACCGATATTTTTACATATTGTATATCACTTTTTTTCAAATGTCTCCATATCCATATCTCAAATACATCCCTTTAAAATTCTAAGTAATAAATATAACTGTTGGGAGGGGGGGTGAAATAATGTAAAAAAATTCCCTGGCAAGGGCCCCCTTCTGAAAAATTGTCTGGGACCCCCATTTTTATAACTACGCCACTGCTGAAAAAATTATACACCCACGCTTATTACACATAGTTAATTGTTTTAACAGTGGCGTGAACAGATTTTTTTGGGAGGGGCAATTATTTCATGGAGGGGCCATTGACATATAACATACATTTTACATATTATGTATATATTATGGGTTGTAACAGTTTTCTCATTGGTTACAATATTGCGGCGGGGGAATCCCCCTCCCCCTTTTGGTTGCACCACTGATTTGTAATGAGTAGATTTGAAATCTGTTTTAAAAGAAAAATATTAACTTTTATTCAAATAAAAACATTGGTTCTTTTCTCACTTGACTGTTCTGAGAGTCTAGTCAATTTTTATTAACATCTATGGCTACATTTATGTTCAGACGTCAACTCTGGAGGGCGAGGGGGCGATCACCCTCCCCCCCTTCTCCATTCACTGTGAATCTGCACACTCGTTAACAAAATTAATGTCCGATATCATAAAGGGGCTACCAATAGCTAATTAGCATGTACTCTCAAATGAGGTATTAATTTTGTGATATTATATATGGATTTGTTATGGAGTTTAGATTAGTGATACTTTAAGTTATTCAGTGCCGGATTTACCTACAAGCAAATTAAGCAATTGCTTAGGGCATCTGATCTTGGAGGGCACCATCAGACCCCGCGCGTTGCGAAGAAATAAGAAGTAAATGAAAAAAAGGTCATCATATAAAAAAGTGGTTGTTAATGACTAAAAAAATAAGATATCCAAAATTTAAAAAATGCACTTACTTGACATAATTACTGCTTGGGACATCAAATCCGGCACTGAAATTATTATAACACAGTTGATGATTCTGCACGAAAAAAAACATTAAAAATTACAGTTTCTTCCCGTATATCCCGGATAGTAAACGACAACATTTATAATTATACATTTTTTTACAGTCTGAAACTGTACTGTAAAATACTCATATAGTACAGGCAATGAATGGAAAAATTGCCCTGTTCTTGGAACAAATTAGGAGTGCGATGAAATTTGGTACCATTGTAGTATACATAAAAGTACGTCTGTACACAAAAGTCCCCATATATAGGCCTTGTGGAAAAATTTTTAGAGCCGTTTGAAGTTTTTGTTATTCTTGAAGTTATTCAAGAATAACAAAATTAAACTTCAAACGGCTCTTAAAAAATTTCCACAAGGCCTATAAATGGGGACTTTTGTGTACAGACGTACTTTAATGTATACTACAATGGTACCAAATTTCATCGCACTCCTAATTTGTTCTTTTTCATTCCATTCATTGCCTGGACTATCAGTATTACAGCCTAAAATTACATTATTAATTATTATATTATAGTTTCAGACAGTAAAATATATTTAATAACAATAGTTTGTAGCTTACTATAACCAGGATGTACAAGTAAAAAACTGTAATTCTTTAGGTTTATTTTTTTTCGTCTGATGATACAAAATAATATTTTCATAATATCACCACTGTTTTAATGCCGTTCCGTTAGGTATTATTCATAAAACTAAAAGTGAACCAGAGCTGTGCAGTACTCGATTACAAGTGCTCGAGTACAAGTACTTAAGTACTTTTTTTGAGTAATTGTACTTGTACTTAAGTACTTTTTCTAACGAAAGTAATTGTACTTGTACTTAAATACTTTTTTGGGAAAAGTACTTTGTACTTGTACTTAAATTTGTTTATTTAAAAGTAATTGTACTTGTGTACTTGAAAATGTACTTAAGTACATACAAATGTACTTAAGTACTTTTACATTATACAAGTACTTTTCCAGAAGTTACAAATATAGAAAAAGAAGCATTGTTTTTAGTTTAAAAAGTGCAAAAGATGTTCTCCTTGTCTAAATATGTTCTCAATCTATAAATATTTGTTGTCTATGAGTGCAATTTGAATGATGTTAAAAAAATTCAAACAATCGTTTCATTTAAAATTTAATTGTTTACAAATAATACTAACCGTTGTATTTTGTTACTTTAGATATATATTATTTTTGCCTCAGATTGTACGTCTATAACATCGTTAATTTTAGTTGTTTGGAATTCCTGATATACATACATAAGTATGTAGCGATATTTATCGATTTATCTCCTACCCAAAAGATCTTAAAAATATCCAGGGCGCGGAAATAGACATTACTGCTCTGAAGTATTTTTTAAAACAGTAAAGAAAAAATATATAACAAATGTAATTGTAATTGAAATTAAAAAAATTTAAGTACAATTACAAAAAGTAATTGTGTTTGTACTTAAGTACATTTTTGTGATAATGTACTTGTACTTGTACTTAAGTACTTTTTTTTGCAATGTACTTGTACTTGTAATTAGGTACTTTTTTTGCAATATACTTGTACTTGTACTTAAGTACATTATTTTGTAAAGTAATTGTACTTGTACTTAAGTACTTTTTTTTGTACTTGTGCACAGCTCTGAAGTGAACTGTCATATAAGTTTGATACCTCATTTGAGAGTACTTGCTAGCTAGCTAATTTGCAAGTTCATTTATAATACCGGACATAATTGGGTTCTCACACCGGGGCAATATAGCAATATAGCAACTAGCAACTTATAACTAGCGATATTATTGCTATCTGTCAATATACATATATTGAATCGGACATATTGTCTCACACCAAAGCCATATGATATCGCTATATTGCTAGTTGCTAATTGGTAGTGACTTTATTGCTGTGTTGCTATATTGCTCCGGTGTGTGAGCCCACTTAAAAAAAATGCACTTCCTAAAAAAATATGCAATATTCAAATACAGCTGTTACTTTAGTAAAAATCATCATTAGAATTTTTTTAAAAGGGATATTGAAGCTTGAAAAATCTTTTTTCCTCTTTTAATCGTCAAAATTTTTTACAAATTTAGCAGTGAGTGCCGAGTGTAAAATTAATTTTAGCTAAATTTGAAACATGCTATATAGTTAAAAGCTTATGCGGTGTTTACACCGAAACAACAAAACAGAAATATCGTGTCTTTAAACGTATTTAAAAATGTATAAGGTTTATTGCTTTTTTGTCATAAAAACACTGTGTTTCTGTTTTGTTTTCTCGGTGTCAACACCGCTTTAGATCGTCAGACTTTTTTTCACCGATTTAGTTTCCAATTAAACAAATTAAAAATAGCATTTAAAAGATTCACGAATCAACTTTTCAATCATTTTAGAAAATTGAGAATTGATCGATTTGTATCGAACGAATGATCTGTTGTTTCGCCGGAATTGACGTTATCCAAGTGGGTGTTACTTTGCTAGACGATAATAGGAACAAAATTTCTCAAGAAATAATTTAAATCGGTGCATATTTACAGTATTAGCTATCGTAAAAGAAATAAAATCTACATCCAGACAGACAATAACACACACACACATGCACAGCCGCCATGCGGAAAACAAACTTTTCTTTACGTTTTCAAGTTAGTACAATCAGGATCTGCTCTTAGCCGGGCACAATTTATTTAAGTAGGCTTATATAAACTTAGTAATGCGGTAAAATAAACAGACAACGGCCATACCATATTTAAAACACCAGTTCTCGTCCGATCACTGAAGTTAAGCAATATCGGGCGCGGTTAGTACTTGGATGGGTGACCGCTTGGGAACACCGCGTGCCGTTGTCTTCTTTTTGTTATTTTATATCTAGTAGTATTACACAAGTAGACTAGCTAGATTATAAACCTTGTAACTCGCTTTATTATACAGACAACAGCCATACCATATTTAAAACACCAGTTCTCGTCCGATCACTGAAGTTAAGCAATATCGGGCGCGGTTAGTACTTGGATGGGTGACCGCTTGGGAACACCGCGTGCCGTTGTCTTCTTTTTGTTATTTTATATCTAGTAGTATTACACAAGTAGACTAGCTAAAGTATAAACCTTGTAACTCGCTTTAATATACAGACAACGGCCATACCATATTTAAAACACCAGTTCTCGTCCGATCACTGAAGTTAAGCAATATCGGGCGCGGTTAGTACTTGGATGGGTGACCGCTTGGGAACACCGCGTGCCGTTGTCTTCTTTTTGTTATTTTATATCTAGTAGTATTACACAAGTAGACTAGCTAGATTATAAACCTTGTAACTCGCTTTATTATACAGACAACAGTCATACCATATTTAAAACACCAGTTCTCGTCCGATCACTGAAGTTAAGCAATATCGGGCGCGGTTAGTACTTGGATGGGTGACCGCTTGGGAACACCGCGTGCCGTTGTCTTCTTTTTGTTATTTTATATCTAGTAGTATTACACAAGTAGACTAGCTAAAGTATAAACCTTGTAACTCGCTTTAATATACAGATAACGGCCATACCATATTTAAAACACCAGTTCTCGTCCGATCACTGAAGTTAAGCAATATCGGGCGCGGTTAGTACTTGGATGGGTGACCGCTTGGGAACACCGCGTGCCGTTGTCTTCTTTTTGTTATTTTATATCTAGTAGTATTACACAAGTAGACTAGCTAGATTATAAACCTTGTAACTCGCTTTATTATACAGACAACAGCCATACCATATTTAAAACACCAGTTCTCGTCCGATCACTGAAGTTAAGCAATATCGGGCGCGGTTAGTACTTGGATGGGTGACCGCTTGGGAACACCGCGTGCCGTTGTCTTCTTTTTGTTATTTTATATCTAGTAGTATTACACAAGTAGACTAGCTAAAGTATAAACCTTGTAACTCGCTTTAATATACAGACAACGGCCATACCATATTTAAAACACCAGTTCTCGTCCGATCACTGAAGTTAAGCAATATCGGGCGCGGTTAGTACTTGGATGGGTGACCGCTTGGGAACACCGCGTGCCGTTGTCTTCTTTTTGTTATTTTATATCTAGTAGTATTACACAAGTAGACTAGCTAAAGTATAAGCCTTGTAACTCGCTTTAATATACAGACAACGGCCATACCATATTTAAAACACCAGTTCTCGTCCGATCACTGAAGTTAAGCAATATCGGGCGCGGTTAGTACTTGGATGGGTGACCGCTTGGGAACACCGCGTGCCGTTGTCTTCTTTTTGTTATTTTATATCTAGTAGTATTACACAAGTAGACTAGCTAAAGTATAAACCTTGTAACTCGCTTTAATATACAGACAACAGCCATACCATATTTAAAACACCAGTTCTCGTCCGATCACTGAAGTTAAGCAATATCGGGCGCGGTTAGTACTTGGATGGGTGACCGCTTGGGAACACCGCGTGCCGTTGTCTTCTTTTTGTTATTTTATATCTAGTAGTATTACACAAGTAGACTAGCTAGATTATAAACCTTGTAACTCGCTTTATTATACAGACAACAGCCATACCATATTTAAAACACCAGTTCTCGTCCGATCACTGAAGTTAAGCAATATCGGGCGCGGTTAGTACTTGGATGGGTGACCGCTTGGGAACACCGCGTGCCGTTGTCTTCTTTTTGTTATTTTATATCTAGTAGTATTACACAAGTAGACTAGCTAAAGTATAAACCTTGTAACTCGCTTTAATATACAGACAACGGCCATACCATATTTAAAACACCAGTTCTCGTCCGATCACTGAAGTTAAGCAATATCGGGCGCGGTTAGTACTTGGATGGGTGACCGCTTGGGAACACCGCGTGCCGTTGTCTTCTTTTTGTTATTTTATATCTAGTAGTATTACACAAGTAGACTAGCTAGATTATAAACCTTGTAACTCGCTTTAATATACAGACAACAGTCATACCATATTTAAAACACCAGTTCTCGTCCGATCACTGAAGTTAAGCAATATCGGGCGCGGTTAGTACTTGGATGGGTGACCGCTTGGGAACACCGCGTGCCGTTGTCTTCTTTTTGTTATTTTATATCTAGTAGTATTACACAAGTAGACTAGCTAAAGTATAAACCTTGTAACTCGCTTTAATATACAGACAACGGCCATACCATATTTAAAACACCAGTTCTCGTCCGATCACTGAAGTTAAGCAATATCGGGCGCGGTTAGTACTTGGATGGGTGACCGCTTGGGAACACCGCGTGCCGTTGTCTTCTTTTTGTTATTTTATATCTAGTAGTATTACACAAGTAGACTAGCTAGATTATAAACCTTGTAACTCGCTTTAATATACAGACAACGGCCATACCATATTTAAAACACCAGTTCTCGTCCGATCACTGAAGTTAAGCAATATCGGGCGCGGTTAGTACTTGGATGGGTGACCGCTTGGGAACACCGCGTGCCGTTGTCTTCTTTTTGTTATTTTATATCTAGTAGTATTACACAAGTAGACTAGCTAAAGTATAAACCTTGTAACTCGCTTTAATATACAGACAACGGCCATACCATATTTAAAACACCAGTTCTCGTCCGATCACTGAAGTTAAGCAATATCGGGCGCGGTTAGTACTTGGATGGGTGACCGCTTGGGAACACCGCGTGCCGTTGTCTTCTTTTTGTTATTTTATATCTAGTAGTATTACACAAGTAGACTAGCTAAAGTATAAACCTTGTAACTCGCTTTAATATACAGACAACGGCCATACCATATTTAAAACACCAGTTCTCGTCCGATCACTGAAGTTAAGCAATATCGGGCGCGGTTAGTACTTGGATGGGTGACCGCTTGGGAACACCGCGTGCCGTTGTCTTCTTTTTGTTATTTTATATCTAGTAGTATTACACAAGTAGACTAGCTAAAGTATAAACCTTGTAACTCGCTTTAATATACAGACAACAGCCATACCATATTTAAAACACCAGTTCTCGTCCGATCACTGAAGTTAAGCAATATCGGGCGCGGTTAGTACTTGGATGGGTGACCGCTTGGGAACACCGCGTGCCGTTGTCTTCTTTTTGTTATTTTATATCTAGTAGTATTACACAAGTAGACTAGCTAAAGTATAAACCTTGTAACTCGCTTTAATATACAGACAACGGCCATACCATATTTAAAACACCAGTTCTCGTCCGATCACTGAAGTTAAGCAATATCGGGCGCGGTTAGTACTTGGATGGGTGACCGCTTGGGAACACCGCGTGCCGTTGTCTTCTTTTTGTTATTTTATATCTAGTAGTATTACACAAGTAGACTAGCTAGATTATAAACCTTGTAACTCGCTTTATTATACAGACAACAGCCATACCATATTTAAAACACCAGTTCTCGTCCGATCACTGAAGTTAAGCAATATCGGGCGCGGTTAGTACTTGGATGGGTGACCGCTTGGGAACACCGCGTGCCGTTGTCTTCTTTTTGTTATTTTATATCTAGTAGTATTACACAAGTAGACTAGCTAAAGTATAAACCTTGTAACTCGCTTTAATATACAGACAACGGCCATACCATATTTAAAACACCAGTTCTCGTCCGGTCACTGAAGTTAAGCAATATCGGGCGCGGTTAGTACTTGGATGGGTGACCGCTTGGGAACACCGCGTGCCGTTGTCTTCTTTTTGTTATTTTATATCTATAGTCTATTTCATTTAAGTTTGCAGTGGTGGGCGGGGATTAGACGGTACGATTCACACAGGAACTATTTTATAGCTAACAGAAAAGTTTTTTCACTAGAAATTTATTAAATCTTAAACCTTTCTGTGAATTTTTTTCAAACTTTCACTGTATTTAGATTCATCCTTCATACAACGTATAGGCTAAAATTTTTTTTCAACACATTTATAGTTTTTATGCTGTGATTTTTTTGTTTGGCAAAACGGGAAATAACTCGCATTTTAATTTATTACTGATTGTTGTAAATACTCAATAGTGTTTTTTTTCTTGACGTCAGATGTGTAATTTTTTTAAAACCACGTAATGTTTGGCATATCTGAACTGTCATATAACTTTTAATGGAATTTACAAGAAATTAAATTCACCTTTGTGTCATAAATATTACTTTTCTTATATCCTAATGTCAACTGTATATATACATACATTTGTAGAATAACTAATCTGACAGTTTGAATTTAATTGCAATTATTTCCAAGGCAACATGATGTATTGCATTAGTGAAAATTGTGTTATTGTGAATTTATCTGGCGTTTTGACCAATCAGGAGCGCGTATTATACTTCCTATGCTAGCTACCGCTGCAATCTTAAATGAAATAGACTATAGTAGTATTACACAAGTAGACTAGCTAGATTATAAACCTTGTAACTCGCTTTATTATACAGACAACAGCCATACCATATTTAAAACACCAGTTCTCGTCCGATCACTGAAGTTAAGCAATATCGGGCGCGGTTAGTACTTGGATGGGTGACCGCTTGGGAACACCGCGTGCCGTTGTCTTCTTTTTGTTATTTTATATCTAGTAGTATTACACAAGTAGACTAGCTAAAGTATAAACCTTGTAACTCGCTTTAATATACAGACAACGGCCATACCATATTTAAAACACCAGTTCTCGTCCGATCACTGAAGTTAAGCAATATCGGGCGCGGTTAGTACTTGGATGGGTGACCGCTTGGGAACACCGCGTGCCGTTATCTTCTTTTTGTTATTTTATATCTAGTAGTATTACACAAGTAGACTAGCTAAAGTATAAACCTTGTAACTCGCTTTAATATACAGACAACGGCCATACCATATTTAAAACACCAGTTCTCGTCCGATCACTGAAGTTAAGCAATATCGGGCGCGGTTAGTACTTGGATGGGTGACCGCTTGGGAACACCGCGTGCCGTTGTCTTCTTTTTGTTATTTTATATCTAGTAGTATTACACAAGTAGACTAGCTAAAGTATAAACCTTGTAACTCGCTTTAATATACAGACAACGGCCATACCATATTTAAAACACCAGTTCTCGTCCGATCACTGAAGTTAAGCAATATCGGGCGCGGTTAGTACTTGGATGGGTGACCGCTTGGGAACACCGCGTGCCGTTGTCTTCTTTTTGTTATTTTATATCTAGTAGTATTACACAAGTAGACTAGCTAAAGTATAAACCTTGTAACTCGCTTTAATATACAGACAACGGCCATACCATATTTAAAACACCAGTTCTCGTCCGATCACTGAAGTTAAGCAATATCGGGCGCGGTTAGTACTTGGATGGGTGACCGCTTGGGAACACCGCGTGCCGTTGTCTTCTTTTTGTTATTTTATTTACTATTTCATTGATCGAGTAGTTAAAGCAAATTGAGATAAATCTTTGTAAGGGAATATTTTACAACAAACATAGGTGACCTATATTATAGAAAATTGAATGCTCTACAAAAAAGGTTCTATACAATTTTCACGTAACATGTGTCTTTCTTAAGATATTTTCAAATCAAAAAATAAAATTTTTGAGATGTAACCCCTCCCCCTTACACACGATTTTAATACTTTTGAAATGGTACCGTCCTCAAACCAGACCCAACTAACCAACCAAGTTTCATTAATATCTGTCCAATGGTTCATGAGTTGTGCGTGTGACAAGAATTGGGGAACAGACAGGTAGACAGACAGACAGACACGCAACAAAAAGTGTTTGTCTTGACCTGAAACGGATAGATCCGGTAAAATTTTTAAAATCGGAGAACAATTTTTTTTTCTCGTTTTAAAACGATAACAAAGCTTCTCGAATCTTCGATATTGCGAAGAAGCACCAGTTCTCAAAAAATAGTGTGCTTTGAAAGTACAAACAAATGATAAACAAATTGAATACAATAATTTTAGGTATTTTTGATAAAATATTGTGTATAATTATTAATTATTATTAATTCATTTAAAATTCCAGAATATCTTATTTTAATTTTTAAAGCAACCTCAAACCTAAAAATTATGTTCCACCTTCTGTAAGAAAATACAGTAGAAACCGGTTATAACGACATCAAAGGGACCGGTCATATTAGGTCGTAAAAGCGTAGTTTTAATAACCAGAAAAAATGCAATTATATGAGATTCAGTTGGACTTTTATTTTGAGTCGTTAAAACCGATATAGTTATACCAATTTCTACTGTATTATATTTTTACTTTCTTATACCAATGTATATGAAAATTAAATATACATATAGTATACCGGGTGTCCCAGATAACTTTTCCAGCATGGGGATCTCAGTATCTATAAGAGATACAGGTTTGGTTAAATCAGATGAATTATTTGTATGAAAGGGGTGAGTATTATTACACAAAAAAATATTCATAATTCTATGTGGTTTAGGCGGTATACCCAAAAAACTGAAAATTCGGAATTTCTTTAAATGGCTATAACTTTTTTGTTAAAGTAGATAAGTACTTTTTGTTTGCGGTTTCTTAAAGCACTTTTTTGTGTGCTTTAAGAATTGATTGGTGTATTTAGATTTTTAATATCACTTTTAGTTTCCGAGATACAAGCTCTAACTTCAGTTTTTCTTATGGGCCGCTAAGTTGGCTATGGCATATTTGAACGTGTTTTTTACTCTACTTTACAACGATGTGTCACTTGCCATATTTATTATCGAATGTAAGTATTGTGAAGCTGATTTTTTTCGAAATCCGGATTTTGACGGAATTATCAATTTTGACCTTCCCTGAATCCATTCTGACTATTTACGCCATGATGTCTGTGTGTCTGTTTGTCTGTGGGCGCTGTAACTCAAATACGACAAATCGTAGAAGGGTGAAATTTTATACTTAAGATTAATTTTTTCCTGGGATGAAAACCTCATATTTTTGAAAACGATCTTTCAACCGGAAACGGATGTTTACCTACATCGATTTTTGAATTTTTCGAATTACATTGAAATAGTACGAATTAGAAAAAAATGGTCAAGTTAAAAATTGTAGGTAATATTATTATCTATAATTTACTATGTTCTATTCATTTTTTCGAAAAAACAAATTTTTTTTTTTTTTACTAAGTATTTGTTGTTAATTACTTTACAAATGGTTCATAATAGAGAAGAAACATCTGCCATGAGTGTCATGGGACTTTCTTATACGTATTACAGAGACTGAACAGTGTACGTGTTTGCCATAGGTACCATGGATCATTCTTATACGTAATACTGAGATTAAACAGTGTAGATTTTTCTAAATAATTATTAAAAAAATTCTTTCTGGCTAAATCATAAGTGTTGAAAAAAAAGTATGGGGAATAAAAAATAGATAATAACATACTCGACATTTTTTATCTAAAACATTTTTGTTTTATTCCAAAAAATTACAAGAGTAAACATCCGTTCCCATCTAGTAATTATGTTAAACAAAATTAGTTCAATACATAATGTATAAAATAATATTTCTATAGTTTATGCCAAATTTATTTTACTCTATCTTGTATTAGTTTATCAGAAATATCCTTCAATAAAATAAAAATCACGTACACTGTTCACTGTCATTATTACGTATAAGAAAGTCCCGTGTCACACGGCAGATATTTTTACCATATTTTGCTTTGAATAAAAATAATATTATTTAACTACCTGAAAAGTTTAAAAATTATTTTGAAACCTCTGTTCCCTAATAAGGGGTCGTCCATAAAATACATACGCCAAGGGGGGGGGGGGGGATTATGTAGGGTAATGATATTAGACAATGAAATACATACATACATAATTTTATTTCTATATTTTTAAACTATAAATTTCTTTTAATGATTTTCACAATTTTTATGAAAATAATCTTATTGGGGGGGGGGGGAAGAAATGTGTCGTATATTTACGTAAGGGGTTGAAAATAATCTGATGAAACGTGACAAAAGGGAAAGGGAGGGGTTAAAAATGCGTGAATTTTGTGATACGTTTTTTTATGTATCATTCTTAAAGAAATTACAAAATTATAAAATAAAAATAATAAATAAGTAATTATCCAGAAGGTCCCACCGAGATTTGAACTCGGATCGCTGGATTCAGAGTCCAGAGTGCTAACCATTACACCATAGGACCATTTAGAGAGGGGATTTTCTAACAAATAAAATCCAGTGAGTGCTATCGAAGCTTTTACGGAGTTAAAAGTACGTGAAAAATGGATTATCAATATTTTACTCCGGTACCTGTGCTTGTCTAGAATCCATATTTTAACTAAAAAAAATAAAATTTAAATAAAAGTAAAGGGCTCAACCGGGATTTGAACCCGGGACCTCTCGCACCCAAAGCGAGAATCATACCCCTAGACCATTGAGCCGCGATGCGTTTGGTGCTGTATAGTATGTATTTATTTTATTGTATGTACAATATTGAATTTTTACCATTGTTTCAGATTTTATATTCATAGATTTAGAGGTTTCAGGCACAGGTAAAGAACAGGTAGCAGCAAATATTAGCTACAATACCAAAGTTCAGTTTGAATTTATTGTTTTATGAGTCATTCCACGTCAAGCGGGACACTTTTTGACCTCATATTTTCGTATTGGCTGTAATATTTTTTACAAGTTCTTTGGACCGAATAAACACATCAAACAAATTTTCTTTTATTTTTATCACCCCTAGTTTAGAAGTTACACGGGGTTGAAATTTCGGGAAAACGGCAAAAAATTGAAAACATGCTCTCCTTTAATTGCTTATATCTCCGGTTCTATTCATCCTACAGATTTCAACAAAAAAACATTTTGAAGCTCTTGAATGTCTTTAATGGCGTATATATTTTATTGTTTTTAAACAATTAAATTTATTTGTTATAAACAATTATATTATTTAAACGTGGTTTTCATGGCGAGAACTTGCTTTGAAAATTCTGAAAAAAATATGAGCGTATTCGTTGATCAATTCTCTACAAAACTGCTGACAATGAGTTATAGAATGGAACTCCGATGGAAATTGTGTCAAAAAAGTGATTTATACGCATAACTGCGCTCATCGACACGGCTTGTGTCGCGGTATAGCCCAGTAAAGGAAGAATTTTGACAATGTGTGGTTGATTATTATAGATTTTGGTGCGGAGAATTCGAAAAAAAATAACCTGGACTGGCAAAAAGTGGTGCAACACCTATAAAAATGGGGTTGAAGGGGGAATACCCCGTTTCAAAGTAATTTTCAATTTATCTCAAAATTCAAAGCAACAATGGACTATTTTTATGGTTGATATTTATTGGGGACAAATCGATTTGTAAAAATATATATGCAGTTTATGACATGAATCAAAATTATGATGCAACATTTTTATTATAAAAAAAATTAAATAGTAATTTCGGCGAACCTTTCAATTTTTTTTTTATATAAAAATCTATCATGTCTCAAGTTTTTAGGTAAAATGGTTTAGTAACTAAAAGAATGTGTCGACAGACAAACAAAATGATTCTTTTGGTACACGTAACCTAGACCACACACAATAAAGAATGCTAAATAAAATCGATCGATCTCATAACATTTTGCTGAAAATATTACCAAATATAAATACCAAAAAGTATATAAAAAAACTATACCCTAGCCGACACAATTTTTTTATAGACTGCTCAACTTAATTAAGGGATCAGATAAAAAATGTCGTTTTTGTGATTTTCAAATTTCTATATTTTGAGTTTGTCCATGTCTTAGTTCACAAATGCACTTTAAATTACAAAAAAATTAAAAAGATTGTTTTAGTTCAATAAAATCTCATCATTTTTTCTGAAAATACGAATATTCAAAATAAAAATAAATCATATTAACTTGTATAAAAAGTGATATTTTAATATTATACCAAACATTATTTACCAGCCGAGAACACAAAGAAAAATGTTTGTAGAAAATTGCCTTTTGGTGCAGTTTTAAGTGGTAATTTTATGAGTAAAGAAAGATAAAAACATTAATGGTTCCGCCATTTTAAACAAAATGGCGGATGAATAACAAAAAATGATAAAAATTCGTTTTTAATGTCATTTTAAAACGACAATTAATAATTATGAAATAAAAACAATTTCAGAAGAAAATTGATTAAAAAAATTAAAAATTTTAGTTGTAGATAAATGTTTATTTTGTTAATCAGAAAATCAATGCATTCATGGAATTAAAAATGTAAAAAATATAAATAGATTTAAAAAAAGCACCTTGTTTATAGAATGAAAAAACCTTTCAAATGAAATATCATTTGCCCTATCATGCTATTTAAAATTTTAAGGGTTGTGCTCATAGCGCTGAGGATTGAAAAGATTCAACAATTGCAAAAATTTTGTATCAAAAGATGTCACCCTTGAAAGCAAAATCGATGTGTTCCCACTATAGAGAGATTTCAGAAAAAGTGAAAAAAACCAAAATTTTTTTAATTCAGGTTAATTCAAAACAGTATAAGGGTTGAAGGAATTATTTTGAGTAAAAAAAGAGTTATAGTTCCTGAAGATTTTTTCCAAAATTATTTTTTTAGGGGGCTGTAGTTCTCTTATGAAAAATTTTCGGAGACATGTTTAAATTTAAGTTTTTTGCTCAAAATAATTTTTTCAACGTACTGTATGTTTGGCACGCAAAAATAAAATTTTTGGATTCTTTCACTTTTCTGAAATCTCTCATAGAGTAGTGGGAAGCGATAAAAAATCCAATCAAAGGTTCAAATACTAGAAAGTATCAGCTTTAAAATACGTTTTAGAACATTAAAATCCATTCAATTTTCACAAAGATACAGATGTTTAAAGAAAAATTGAAAAATCAAGTGCATTTTACGTGTTAATATTCGATCGCTAGGTGGTACGTGTTAATAATATCCAATCACTTTGTGTATAATTTGAGGGAGGGTGACGTATATAAGTAAATTAAGGGCCACCCTAATAAATAGTGATAGTAAAATAAAATAAAATTTTTATATTCAATTGTTTTTACAAAAAATAACTTTTTCAGAACGCTCCAAAGTGGTGTAAGGTGCAACCCCTTAAAAATCGACGAGACAAATAAATAAAACATCGTCTCGATCTCGTCCCGTCAAACTTAACCCAATCTTGAGGCCTCTAAAATAAGAGAACATGCAGTTTTGTTCATGAATAAGGACCACCCTATGTTAATAAATACATGGGTATAATACAAAATACATACCTACCATAAATGTGAACTTCTGTATACAATTCTTATTGTAACAATGGTCGGTTATGGTATATTATGTACGTTTTTAGGTTCTATTTGTCCACTATTCAACAGATTTTACAAAGATCGATGTTATGAATGTGACATTGGGTGGAAACTATTGTGTAGATGTCACCATTACAAGTTTTTAAAAGAATAAGTGTCGGCCACCTACTAAGGTCTTATAGGTGTTATATAATTGGTTTAAGAGTTTCCTTAAAAGTACATATGTATATTTGTAAGTATTTTGATTTTTACTTGTTTTTCTAGTTTGTATATATATCATATGTAGCATAGTTTTTATTTTAGGAATGTAATCATTAAAAATAGAAAGGGTCAAAATATCTGTACTTAGAAAAAGGATAATTTTTCAAAACT
Source organism: Sialis lutaria (assembly GCA_949319165.1). Taxonomy (NCBI): domain Eukaryota; kingdom Metazoa; phylum Arthropoda; class Insecta; order Megaloptera; family Sialidae; genus Sialis; species Sialis lutaria. The sequence continues at coordinate 2,428,155 of OX439244.1, forward strand.
TTGTAATTAATTATAAAAAATCTGCCATGGAAATCATGGGACTTTCTTATACGTAATACTGACAGTGAACAGTGCACGTGACTCTTATTTTATTTAAACAAATTTCTTAAATTACAGATAATAATATTATTTAACACATAATTCAAATATGTTTTAACGTTATTACTAAACTGGAAACGAGTGTTTACTCTGGTATTTTTTTTAAATTTCGAATTATTTTTAAAATAAGAAAAAAATGTTTTATACAGAATGGGGCAATAGTGCTCGGTTGTTCGATAGCTCGTAGACCGTAACAGATAAAAAAAATTGTTTTTTTCTTAAATAAAAGAGAACACCATCCACAGGGTGTTAATGTTGCCCATAAAATCAGAATATTATGTTTGTATCTCGATCTCATACAGTACATTCATGAATTTATTTGATTGTAAATTATTTTGATTGTTTGTGTTCGACAAGACAATAAGGCATCTGTTTGCAAGCTGAAAAAAAATCATGATGTTTTTATGGGCAACATTAACATCCTGCGGATGGCGTTTTCTTTTATTTAAGAAAAAACAATATTTTTCTAGTAAATATTGTCGAATTTTGTACATTTTTCTCAATAAATTAAGAGGGGTTAAAAAAAGCCATGAGAAATCCATACAAAAAATGTTCATTATTTAATTCTACATATCATCGCTAAAAAATATATAGGGTGTTCCATTTGAAAAAGTTGAGAAAAATAACTTTGAAGTTATCAAAATTTGAAAATTAATTTTGAACAGCCTGTACATGATGGCTCTACGATATTTAAATAAGAGCACCCTACAACCTCCTACAATAACGTACTCACTTAATTTCGTCTTCAAAGCTGCGGCCGCGGTAGTGGTGAATTGTTATGTGGAGTAATATAAACACCATTTTTTTTGAAAAATATTTTATTACTTCTAAATCGGACATTAGATGGGGCTAATATTTTAGATATGAATAAACATCCCAAGAGAAGTGTTAAATATGCAAAAATATTTTAAACATTTGGGGCATTCCATTTAAAAAAATGAACTTGAAGTGTGCCACACTTTTATCGAACACCCTATATATTTGAAAATAATTTCTCTGTATGCGCATTTACCAACAGTTTACATTTGCATTAAAAATTTTTTTTTATCTGTTACGGTCTACGAGCTATCGAACAACCAAGCACTATTGCCCCACCCTGTATAAAAAAGTCGAGTATATGTTATTATTATCTATAATTTATTCACTAACTCCACAGAGCTTGTATCAACCGTGTTTCTATTGACCTAATTTTTAATATGTCATCTGAGATAATTGACTGCATCATTTTTCTGCTTCGCCAAATCAAAGATATGAGAAGTATTGTGATCGTTTTAAAATGAGAACAAAAATGTTATCCGATTTCAAAATATAACATTATGCGGCAGTTGAATGTACAAATATTTACAAACAAATTTCCATTATTTATTTATTCAACAAGCAATATTTTTTCGTTATATTGATTTTATTGTTTTTATAAAATTTAAAATAAATATTCGATTGAGTCAACTTGAATTTAGATAAATAAAAATAACTTTAGGACGAAATTATTATTTTACAACTATTTTATATTTATTTTTGTCATACCTATACTTGTTTTCAAAATCAGCCATAACATCTTGAATCTTGAGATCTTCCTAATGATTATATTTTTCGTAAAACACATAAAACAGGGACTCGAAGATGGGGAGTTGTCTCTGCCCCTAAGATTATACAAACAGTACGGCAGAGTTGGGACATGGAAAATATAGATTCTTGAAAAGACATTAATTTCCGGTATTATAAAGTGGCTAGTAAAGCAAGCTAGTTAGCACTCATAAAAATGGGGTTATTAATTTTGTGATATTATCTATGGCTTTGCTATGTAATATATAATAATAATAATAAGTGATACTTCACTACAGTATTGTAAGGCCTATTTCACACATATACGGTTTCATTCGGTTCGGTTCGTTTTCGGTCGCTGCCGATAAGTGTGAAACGATGATTCAGTTTGTATTCGGAACAGAATACTCCCTCCACACGGACAAATTTCATCAAGTTTCAATTCGTGTCCAGGGAACACAAAGCAATGAACGCGTTCACACATACTCGGTTTAGTTTCGGTTTTAACCTGATAGCGAGTGTTATTTTTTTTAAGTTTTGTCGCGGATTTTCTAATAAAATGAGCGGTTTTCTAGATGTTGATGTGGATCGTCTTCATGCTCTTTAGCTTCGGGAAAATAGTGTAGAATGCTCCAAATTCCTGCTGTAAAGTGATGAGAGGGTGTTCGCAATGAATTCTAGTATTCCTCCTTCATTTTTTAATTTTTTTATAGAGAAACAACATGGCAACAACTTGCTTTCTCTCTATGATAACTACTGAGTTTACGGAAAAAAATAAAACCTAATATGAACCGTATGAGAACCGTGTATGTGTGAAAGGCTTTGATTCGTTTTCGGCTGAAACCGAAAACGAACCGAACCGAATGGAACCGCATATGTGTGAAACAAGGCTAACACAGTTGGTTTAGACTCTGACCGTACGTGGTATAATAATCATAATATCACCACTGTTTTAATACCGTTGTTGGTGTTTACATACAACGCGTGCGTGAAACTTGTTAAAGTCTTCATGAAACTGTCATATAAGTTTGATACCTCATTTGAGAGTGCTTGCAAAGAACCCCGCAATAATCTTATGGAAATTGGGTTTCGGTCAAAATGTCTGGATTTTTGATATGTTCTAGATATCGGTGTTCTAAGCAAAAGTCCTAATGGGCACAAAGCTCAGAATTCAATTCTTTGGCCGGGAGCTTTAAAGTTTTAAAGCTCCATCCCAGATTAACTTATTCGCAAAGTCTTTAGAGAGCTTTAAATGGTTTATATTGTTATTTTTAATGTCTGGGTTTATGTTTTCGAGGTCGTTGAATTCAAATCCGATGTCAGATTTTTAAAATTGACAGTTGACAGCTGTCAACTGTCAATTCTTAAAATCTTGACAGCTGTCAACTGTCAATTCTTAAAATCTTACATCGGATTTGAATTCAGCGACCTCGAAAACATAAAGTAAGAAGATAAAAGTAAGATTTTTAGGATTTTATCGATTTTTGACAGCTGTCAACTGTCAATTTTAAAAATTCGACATCGGATTTAAATTCAGCGACCTCGAAAACATAAACCCAGACATTACAAATAACAATATAAACCATTTAAAGCTCTCTAAAGACTTTGCGAATAAGTTAATCTGTGATGGAGCTTTAAAACCTTAAAGCTCCGTAGCGGCCAAAGAATTGAATTCTGAGCTTTGTGCCCATTAGGACTTTTGTTTAGAACACCGATATCTAGAACATATCAAAAATCCAGATATTTGACCGAAACCCAATTTCAATAAGATTGGACTTGGATAAGTGGGAACCTTCTATAAGTAGAATTCATACTGAGGTCCCGTCGCTTCGGCATCAAAAGACCTCTATTAGTGATACTTCTCTATCTGGAATTTCATTTGTGGATTTTTTCGATAGTTACCTCTCTTACTGGAATATTTAAGATTGATTACCTCTATAATTGAGACACGAGACAAAATTGAAAAAAATATGAAGGAAAAAAATATCTTGTTAAAATTCTTCGAATCAATTTCACAGCACATGTTTTGCTCTTGTTGACCATTCCAAACTCTCTTAAAAACGAAAACCATGATTATTTTTTGTGTAACTTGACCAATATACAGGGTGAGTCATATCAGGTGGAACAAACTTAAACCGTTGATTGAGAAAAATATTTTAAGCAAAAAAGTTCATATTAACATGTGTCCGGAAACTCTTCGTGAAGGAGCTACAGACTCCCAAAGATTTTGACTAAAATTGGTTTTTATTTAATATCTGGAGAACCCATTGTGATACAGCAATGAAAATTAATACCTGGATTAGTAATAATACGTGTTATCGATTTCCAGTATCAAACAATGGTTATTTAGACCAGGGATGTATGGGGCGTGTGGGCCCTCTAATTTTTATCTAGTATTTTCTTGTTCTTCACTTTTTTCCTATGTTTGGTATTTTTATTAGGTCAAATGACACAAAATACACATAAATATACTTTGTTAAGTTGTCATAAGATCAACCGTTTACGAAAAATACGATGTGAAAGACAGTTTTGCAGAATTTAACTTAATACGGATGCTAAAAATTACACAAAATAAATTAATATTATTGTTCTATAATTAAAAACAAGAATAAGTGTGTATGTAAATACATATGCCTACAAAAATGCATCCTTAACAGCAGATAACAATTTTTAGTTTCGTTTTTTAGTCAATTAATAAAGCACGAATTAAAGTAATAAAACTGGCTATAAATCTATGAGGAGTCACATTAAGAAGAATATTTACACCAACTATTTTTCTTATTTTTTGTACTAGAACAAGAATATAAATTTATTTTGTGTAATTTTTAGCATCCGTATTAAGTTAAATTCTGCAAAACTATCTTCCTCTTCGCATTTCTCGTAAACGGTTGATCTTATGACAACATAACAATATATATTTATGTGTATTTTGTATCATATGACCTTATAAAAATACCAAACATAAGAAAAAAGTGAAGAACAAAAAAATACTAGATAAAAATAGGAAGGCCCATAGGCCCCATACATCTCGGGTCTAAATAACCATTGTTTGATACTAGAAATCGATAACACGTATTATTACTAATCCAGGTATAAATTTCCATTGCTGTATCACAATGGGTTCTCCAGATATTAAATAAAAACCAATTTTAGTCAAAATCTTTGGGAGTCTGTAACTCCCTCACGAAGAGTTTCTGGACACATGTTTATATTAACTTTTTTGTTTGAAATATTTTTCTCAATCAACGGTTTAAGTTTGTTCCACCTGATATGACTCACCCTGTATACTGCTTGTCACATTTGTCACTTGTGAGACTTTTTTTCAATGTAACACAGTTTTGTTAAAAATCGTCATATTAATATGAAAATTAATAAAAATCATTAATGCGAATTTATTTCAAAGCTCAAAGAATTACAGCTTTATCAGTTCATCAATAGGGAATATGTAGCCCTTAAAGTCGTGAAAAATGGAAAATGCTATTTTCTATTTTTTGACTCGAATTGACTCAGCTATAATACTTACTTATATGTCAAGACAAAATTCAACATCAATAGAGTGTTCATCCTTTAATTTTAATAATTTATAATGTTAAAATATATCCACTTGGAAATTAAACATGTCCTTAAAGTATTTTCATAACGAATATGAAATTTGTCAAAATAAGTCTCCGGTAATACCGGGTAGCTCATCTGGCTTATAAACCTAAAATATTTACATTGTAAAGATACAGACGGAGCCTAGAGATTTAAATATATTACTGGAAGCTTCCCTCGTGCATTTTAATAAATGAATATCTGCGCAACTTTGGCTATAGCGACGGTAATGTTATAATCAGGGCTGTGGAGTCGGTACAAAAACCTACGACTCTGATGGTGGATTGCACAAACGCTGATTAAGGAAGTTAATGGAGAATTAACTTAATCCTTTGTTAAAAAACGGTTTTTCTGTTGCACAAAACATTTTTTCCCTTAATCGATGATTAAAACTCTCGTTAATTTAATCGGTCAGAAATAGCCAGTTAACGTCTTAAATCACTGATTAAAAATGGCGCCTGTACACCAGCTGTTCATTTTGACAGATAATATGAATACATTTCATAACATACATAAATCTAAACGACGTTTCATATGCATCTTTATTTTATACATCTGATTCTGAAATGAAATTGGAACGAAGACCTACAACAATTCGATAAAGATAAATATTTGGGCGAAATATATAGAACCACAAACGAAAAGACAAATTAATAGATGCGTTAATTCAAATATAGCAATAATCTAAAATGTATAATGTTATCAATAATGTTAATAATTTGATTAATTATATTTATAGTAAAATCTCTTATCTTGGGAACAATATTTCTCTCTCCGTCATCTCACAGACATTTTCAAAAGAAGTTAAAATAATTTCAAATGAAATTCACAAAACGTCATGTATAAAAAACAACTGTCAAATATATGAATTAAAATCTACGCTACCTGCGTTATATTATTAGTTTCTATCGCATTTTTCGCATACCGTCACGTATATGTTGCACTCATTTTAATAGATTTGATTCTCAACTTGGTCGTCATACAGATATTATTGTCGATCTATTGAGTTATAATTTAAGTCTGTGACAATCACTTAATTGGTCTGTTAATTTCGTTTGTGCAATGCGTTTAAAATGATTAGTTAATCGAGCAATCAACTAATGCTCTGTTATTTTTTTCTTTATGCAATCCACCATGACTCCTTTATATTTTTTTTTAAAAAAATGTATTTTCGGGCAAATTTTTTTTATGTGAATTCCGGTGATTCTGGTTCCGACCAGAATTGATAATTTCAAATCATTGTACTTCAAAATTCAAAAAGAAGAAAAAATAATAGGTGTGTTTGGAAGTAAAAAACTAAAAACCATTATTTAATTAAAGGAGTCTGAGTCGGTACTTTTTTAGACTCCGACTCCACCCAAAATTACTAAAATTCCGACTCCATAGTCCTGGTTATAATTATAAAATTTTCTTTTCATACATTTTTCATGTTCAGGTTCGGGTTCAAATTAAAAAATAAAAATAAATTACTATTTGAAAATAAAAAAGCTATCCTGCTGTGGGCTCACAAAATAATATATGTATGTGATATAAAATAAAAATACATTAAAAACGTAAAAATAGTTTCTCAGCTGTATTAAAAAAATTAAGTTATTCAAATCTCCATTTCTTGAGATAATTTTTTTTTCCACAATTATATTATGACAAATGTATATTATTATTATAATTATAGTTTATAAATGTATGATATACATTTGTCAAAACAATAAATGGACGAAGATACTGTTAGAAATAAAACGGGCAGGTGCGTGTTGGGCACGCACATGATAGGGTTCTGTAGTCATTCTCACTACGATTTATAAAAAGTATTTTTCAAAATTTTCGTGACTCTTCAGTCACCTTCGGTTAAAATCAAAAAGTCATTTGACTTTTATTATTGCATTTTAGGAGACCTATCAAATGACACCCCACTCAATGGGGTAAATGAAAAAAATGTGAGTTCACTTTTCAATCTATGAAAAGGGGGTCCAAAATATTTTTGACAATGTTCGTTATAATTTTCAGTGAAAGTACTAACTAAAAGCTACATTCTAAATTTTTTTCAGTTTTTTGAATCGATAGTTTAGAAAATAGAGGGGGGAGACGCTCTGACAGCGACATTAAAAAGCAAATATATCGCGACTGAAGGGTTAAAATCAAAAAGTTATTTGACGTTTTTTATTGCATTTTACGAGACCTAATAAATGACATCCCACTCAATAGGGTAAGTGGGGAAAAAATGTAAGTTCAATTTTCAGTCTATGAAAGGGGGGTCCAAAATATTTTTGACAATGTTCGTTATAATTTTCAGTGAAAGTACTAATTAAAAGCTACATTCTGAATTTTTTTCAGATTTTTTGAATCGATAGTTTAGAAAATAGAGGGGGGGGGACGCTTTTTTAATGACTTTGGAGAGAAAATACATCGTGATCGAAGGGTTAAAATTAAAAAATTCTGTTACATTTTTTGTTACATTTTAGGAGACCTTTCTAACGACACCCCACTCAATGGTGTAGGTGAATTTTTTTTTTGAAAACACTTTTCATTTTATGAAAGGGGGGTCTAAAAAATTTTTATTTTCAAAAATCTTATCATTTCTGTTTTTGGGTCATCAATCTACGGCCGTATACCAAATTTCATCTTATTATCTCAAAATTTTTGAAGACGGATGGACGGACATGGAGAAACTATAAGGGTTCCTAGTTTTCTACGGAACCCTAAAAATGATATGTACAAAAATATACTTACTGTATATTTGGTGATAGGTACCTATTTCAAATAGTATAAAAAATAAATAATGGTATTAAACAAACACAAATATATTTTTTAAATACTTTATTTACATACCCAAATTATAAATAATATTAAGAAATTATATGCACATTATTTTTTAATAATAAACTAACAATAATTATAAATACATACATTATTAAAATATAAGGAACTATTATTTAAAGAAACAAAATATGTACCTAATACAAAACACAAAATAAAATACATACATATAGAAATGATCTATCTACATATATAAAACACGATTTAAAGGAAAAAAATATGCAGATATACAGTATACACACACAGTGATGTACCCATGGGGGGTTAAACCTACCCCCCCCCTGATTTTTTCAATATACATTATTTAATATAACAATTGTAACACACACACAAAAAAAATACAAAATTAAAATAAAATAAAATTATCCTCCCACTGAATTTTTCCTGGGTGCGCCACTGTGTATATAGACGTAGCTACAAAATTCAGGCTTGATAGGAAAATTGAGTTTAATATACATAAGACTTTGCAAAGCTTTTCAAATTAAATTTAAATTCGATGCATATCATTTTCGACATGTTTCGAAGTTTTTCGAGTAACTTAATTATATTTTTTGGAATTTTATTGGAACTATACTCCCTAGTTTTTCTAATTTATGTCACACTAAATTCTATAAAGAATTGTTACTGTTATATAATTTGAAATCTATCACTTTGCAAGTTATACAGTAGAAATCGGTTATAACGACATCGGTTAATAAAATATATCGGTTTTAACGATTCAAAATAAAAGTCCGATTTAACCTCAAATAATTGCTTTTTAACCAGTTTTTACGATCTAATATGACCAGTCCTTTCGATGTCGTTACAACCAATTTCAACTATATTTATTATATCCAACTAAATAGTTATAAACAATTGTTTAAAGTTAATATTTATTACATCGTTAGCTACTGCCTTTTGTATAAAGTACTTAATAATGGAATTAAATATAACAATGAGTCAGATTACAGTTTTAATATGAACGTTCATTAAAAATAATAATGTATTGATAAAATATCATATTTATCTATTATTTTATTTATAATATAAAGGTTCATAATAAAGCATTCATAATAATAAATGACCTTTATTATATTATTGATCTTATTAAATGTTTTTATAATAAAATAATATTAATAGTTATATTAAATATATATACATATATTACATTTTCAAATACTTAAATAAATATAACAATATTGATACAAACATCTCAAGTCTTCTTTTTATTTTTCGGTTTTAAATATTTAAAAAAATATGTTTTTCCTAACAAAATATTTTTCTATTTTATATCTACACTTTCAAAATTTTAAAATAAATTTCGACATCATGGGCAGCTATGATTGTTGAAAAATTCGAATAATTTGAATTTAACAATTAAATGGTCGTTAAATTTCAAAATTTAATTGTTGTATTATTTTATGACAATGAAAAAATTTAATGAAATTGAAATAAGTTACCAATTAAAAATTATATTCGAATAATTCGAATTCATCCAATTCTACCGCGAATTATTAAGACACAATTAAAAGTAAATCATATATTTTTGGCATATATAAAACACCATTTCTTTCCAATGTGCCACTATCGTTTATTTCTCCGAAAAAAGACTCGATTTTTATTGAAACACTGAACTTATTATAAAACATTAATTTTCTCAGAACTTTCGTCAAAAAAACACATTCTGTGAGATTCAGTGGCGTAACTAGAAGGGGGGCAGGGGTGAGATACCCCCCTCATGTAGTTTTGTAACGAATAATGGGCCAAATCGTTCTAACGTATATGTTATATGAACCTATAATAGCTCATTAATAAATAAAAAATCCCCCCTCAAATCCTGGTTACGCCACTGATGACACAGTTGTTTTCTGTTGACAAAATATATATACAATGTACTTGTGTGTCTATTTTTAAAGAACGATTTGAATACAAATTACAAGCGATATTTCTCGGAAAATACGACAGGAAAAGTATTTCATAAGTAATTTTACTGTAACTAAAGTTTATTTGCAAATCGTTTTTTTTTGGCAGTGCGTGTATAATATAAATATTAAAATTAACAATAAATATAATTTTTATCATTAATAGTCCACATGTATAAACAGGGTGTTCCATTTTAATAAATACGCGGATATAGCTCGAAATTTTCGTATACTTTACGAAAAAATATTTATAACAAAGGTTGTAGGGTTTTGGAGGGGAAAACTGGATTAAAATATGAAATTATTTATTTTTTTCTAAATTTTTGATTTCCGAGGTTAAACTCACCTTTCTCTAATGAATACCTTGTTTTTTTTTTAGTACATTTTCGTTTTCTGTGATAAAAAATACGTATTAGAAATGTTTTTATTTTTTAGTTATTTACAAATACAATTATTTTGAAATTATATTAAACCACTGTTAGTTTTACAAACAAAAAAAAGTTTTTGTAAATCAAAAATTTTCCTTCAAAATAATATCCCATGATTTTTCTCGTAAAACTGAAATTTACTGATACATTCCAATAAAATAATTTGAAATTAATACAGATAGCTATCGAATAATTTTATTTTTATTAGTAAACAGCTTTTGAATACGAGTTTTTACGTAATTTTTCATCTCAAAAAAACGGAAATGTACTCAAAATCCCATGTAGGAATAACACTGGCTCAAGATACTAATAATAACTTCGTTCAAGACTCTGCCAAGGTTTGTCGTACCAAGGCTGACCCAGAATTAGCCCAATCTTGGATAAAGAATAACGAATAAGTGACCCGAAGTTCGGTATCTGAAGTTGTGAGCCAACACTGGGCCAAAATACAAAGCTTGTCGACCAAGCCTGGCCGAAAGTTGGCTCAATATTGGATAAATAATAGGTAACCCAAAGCTCTGTATCTGAAGGTTGGCTTAGACTGGGACCAGTATAGAAAAAGCAACACTTGGCAACCCAATATTGGGCCAAACTTGAACCCATCGTCAGGGCTGGTATTTCCTACATGGGAAATAAGGTGTGCAGTAAAAAATTTAGTAAAAAAATATTAATATTAGTTTTTCCTGCGTTCAAAACCTATCAAAACATTTTTTTCGTAAAAAGCAAAAATTTCCACGCAGTTATTTTCACGTGTTGATTAAAACGGGACATCCTGTATATATACCTATATAATATATACATTGTATAATGTATATTTGTATATGATATTATATTTTTACAGCTCATACAATAATTTTCTTTGTTTTAAATTCAATGTACACGGCTAGCACACATGTCCATTCCACCGAAATACGGATACCCGGATTTTGCTTCACTTGGGGAATGAGCAGTGTAGTGGGGTCCAGCAAACAAACTGCAAAATACAATAAAACATACAAATATGTTACAAAATATGATAATATTGCGTTCGGAAATTATATTAATGTGTTTTTTTATAAATTGTTTTTATTTGTGGTATGAAAATGTTTTTTATTATTGTTTTTTTTATGAGAATAAATTATGATTCTATGGGTGTTGGGTTAAAAAATACACTTTAGAAATATAGATTAATTTTATAGTTAAATCCCTCCTTTTACGCGGTTTATTGGTCCTAAAAATATAGCACTTATTGATATTTTTTTGATATTTGTATACACAGGTAGAAAGGTTTACTTGAGCCAAGTAAACCTTGTTTTGTATATAACGAAAACAATATTTTTTAAGATAAGAAATATTTTCTTAAACCATCTATAGTATTCTTGGACGAAGAAATAATGTAGTTGGATTAAGGGTACTTTTCTTATATTGAGAAAATATTGTTTTCGTTATATACAAAACAAGATTTTCTTGGTCCAATACAGTTTTTTTTGTGTGTAAGTATTTCAAAAACTTTTTTTGATACTTCAAATACTTACTTTTTGAACGAATTTTTTTTAAAGTGATTGGATATTATTAACACGTGCCACCGAACGATCGAATATTAACGTAAAATGCATTTGATTTTTTTCAATTTTTCTTTAAACAGCTGTATCTTTATGAAACTTGAATGGATTTTGATGTTCTAAAACGCATTATAAAGCTGACAATTTCTAGTTTTTTAATTTTTTTATTCGATTTTTTATCGCTTCCCACTACTAATTGAGATATTTCAGAAAAGTGAAAAAGCCAAAAATTTAATAATTTAATAATTTTAGAACATCAAAATCCATTAAATTTTCACAAAGATAACAGCTGATTAAGGAGAAATTGAAAAAATCAAAAGCATATTCGATCGCTCGGTGGCACGTGTTAATAATATCCCATCACTTTAAAATTTTGAACCAAGTGATCATTGCTAACTTTGTTATTATTGGAGCTAGAAGATCGGTTAAATGGACAAAGTATCAGTATTTTTTCCGGGATAAATAATGGCGGTGTCAAAAAAAACAATTGAATGTCAAATTTCAGAGATATATTGAAATATAACATTTTTTTAAATGGAATACCCTGTATATTATTATTGAATTTTGTAGCTGAGGATGTTCTCTTTATAAAAGTGTAATACATGTGTGATGGTAAAATTAATAGAAAACAAGTTATAACAAGTATAAAATTAATAGAAAATATCGAAAAATCAGTGTGCTATGAATTTTTAATAGATTGAGAACAAATGATTAAAACATTTAAAACAATAGTTTAAGGTTTTTATGTCATTTGTTCGCAAATTTTAAATGTTTTTGATTTTAACTGATAACGAAAAAAATTATTTATTATAATTGTTATAACTTGTTTTCTATCAATTTTACCATCATACATGTATTACACTTTTATAAAGAGAACATCCTCAGCTACAAAATTCAATAATAATATACAAGTTGTTCCATTTAAAAAAATGTTATATTTCAATATATCTCTGAAATTTGACATTCAATTGTTTTTTTGACACCGCCATTATTCATCCCGGAAAAAATACTGATACTTTGTCCATTTAACCGATCTTCTAGCTCCAATAATAACAAAGTTAGCAATGATCTCGGTTCCCGCGAACACCCTGTATATTATTTTTTTCGTACCTTTAAGAAATTTGAGAGGGTTCGAAAATAAGTAAATTAAGGGTTATTTAATTAATAGTAAATTAATGACAGCCCTGGATTAAAATTTAAAATCGATATTGTATAACTTATAACTTATAACCAATACAATTAAATAAATAATAAATATACATTCATTTCAACATTTTTTATACATTTTCTCAAAGAATCAGCATAAAGTAATAATTACAGAAACAGAGACACTGATTTTTTTTCTGTATGAGCGAATTTACCAATCCATATAATCATAGATTAAACCGGCACGCAAAACACCGCTTTAAAATAATCATATCATTGAAATAACATCCACGAAATCTTGTATCATTCAATGACAATTGAGTGAATTAAATCCGTATAAATATACAGTAGTCGATCCACAACTGTGAGCTATAATTAATTTACCGCTTTTGTGTTTCCATGAGTTGAATAATATACCAAATGGCACATCCTTTGGTTAACATTAATATATATGCGATGAGGCTTTAGGTGATATATAATTTAATTGAAGTCGTATTTTAACTTTAACTTGTATAATATATACGCAATTGTAGTTTCAAAGTGACGATTTAACTGAATTCGAAATGGAATAAATACATATATGCCTATAGGGTGCGGATAAAAATATATACCTTGAGTTGTACAAAGCAAAATTAACCACGATTAGTTAATCAGTTGAACGTCTTTTTTAATGTGATTTTCGAAAATAAGTTGAAAATTAAAAAAAAAACATGCCTTGAGGGAGTATCCTGCTTTATGAGGCCAAAAATAAGCATTTTTTGGGGAATTTTTTTAGGATAGAAAAAAATAAGCTAGTGAAGCAAACTTTTCAGATTATTTTATTGCATATTTGAACGTTAAAAAAAAATTATTAAGACAAAAATATTCAAACGCAACCAATTTATATGAAATTTTGTACAACGCCTTGCAATCGCAGTCTCCAATCGGCGAGAAAGATGAAGCTCGTAATTTTTGTCTGAGACAAAAAAACCAAAGTAAGTTTTAATTTTTATATATTTCTTATTCTTCTATATGAACTAAGAAAAACCCAAAAAAATTTAAAATTAAAAAAAATGTCAGGTTTGAAAAAAAAGTGCTTTTTGCAAGAAAAAAAAATCATTTCAACTTGTTAAAAAAGTTGTTTCGAATTTTTTTTCATGAATCTTTTTAGTTCATATGGAAGATAATTTAAAACTGAAGACAACAAGCTTTGGTTCATTTTGATTGGTCGTTTAGTTTTCTTGCAATCACACCCGCCAATTTAGAAAAATGATAAAAATTAAAACTCGAGAAATCACGCTTCAAAGTTTACGGTCAGAAAAAGCAGTTAAACGGAGAGGAAATATATCATTATAATTTGTACTATAGCTTGACCCGGCGCTTATACAAATTCAAAATATTGTTTTAGACGATAATTGAACCTTTTCAGGTAGGTACATTGTTCGGATTTATTCGACCGAGGGGAAAAGCGAGCGCTCAAAATGCTCGAGCGCTTGTATACCTTCTGGACACTTCACTGCGATTAATGATATATTTTTGAAAATATTTCAAATTTGCCTATAAAACTTTACAGACATATTCTTAGATATAGTAGAAAGAAATTTCAGCAATAAAAACAAATTGATTTTTTGAGACTCATAAAGCAGGACACTCCCTTAAGAAACCACAAACAAAAAGTACCTATCCATTTTGAGAAAAATGTTATAGCCATTTAAAGAAATTCAGAATTTTAATTTTTAGATATGGTTTTTCAATAAGAATGATATTTACTTCCATGTTCGAAGAAATAGAAGTATTGTAATACCATCGAAAAATCGTGTCCGAGATAAGAGCAGATTCTGATTGTACTAACTTCAAAACGTAAAGAAAGGTTAATTTCTGCATGGCGGCTGTGCGTGTGTCTGTGTGTCTGGATGTAGAATTTTTTTCCGTTCACGATAACTATATGCACCGATTTGAATTCCTTTTTGGGGAAAATGTTTGCCTCAATGAGTACTCCAGACCTATTGATTTTGGTGCTAATCGGATTAGGGGTTTCGAAAATATTCGAAATTTTGTACCTATTATCGTCTAAAAAGTCAGTATTATCTCACCAATTTAGATAAGACTTGGTACACTTGTAGTTTAATCCAATCTAAGGGGCACTTATTTCATAAACGTGCCGAAAAAGCCACAGAAGGGGTGAAAACCACCCTCAAAATTTTAATTTTAAATACTATTAAATTCATGTTGCCACGGAAACAAACGCAGTTAAATTCAAATGTTACATAATTAGTATTCTACAAAAATGTGTATTATACCAGGCTTGTCCAACCCGCGGCCCGCGGGCCGCATGCGGCCCCCGAGCACATTTCGTGCGGCCCGCATAAGATTTTATATAAAATATAAAGATAAAAAAAGTAAAGTATGAAAATAATTAACGATATAGAGTAAAAAAAGGTCTTGTGTTATAAAGTAGTATAGATAGTGTACATACTACAGAGATATAAATAAATTAATCAAGTTAAAAAAAAAGGTCTTAAAATTTTTTTTGCGGCCCTTAACAAATTTTTTCGCTATTTTTTTGCGCTCTGCGGCCCACGAGGGTCAAAAGATTGGACACCTATGTATTATACAACTGACATTAGAATATTAGAAAACTAATATATTTATAATACAAAGGTGAGTTTTATATTAAAAATTATTGTAAAAGATATTACAGAACATGGAAGTCATGTATGGTTCTCCATACCGATATTTTAGATATACAGGGTTTTTCAATAAGAATATGTTTTCATTTGTTATGTGTGGCCATATTTGAAATGTCAAAACATTTTATTGTTTTCAATAAGGTTTGCAATTTGATCATGGAAAGATATACGCCTGAACAATGATTGCAAATTATCCAACTTATCGTGCACTTCTTCCAATTTATGGTCGTCATAATCGGCCTAGTATGTTCGCTATTCGTCGAACTGTGGAAAGATTTGAATAAAATCTTTCTTTACACAATGTTCCCATACCAGTAAAACAAAAATCTGGTCGAAGTGACGAAAATAATGTTGCCATTCGGGCAAGTGTTGGTGAAGCTCCAAATTTATCGATTCCAAGGCGTTCTCAACATTTGGGACTGTTTACCATAACAACTTGGCGTATTTTACTGTTAGATTTGGACTTACACCTTTACAAAGGTTATAAAAAACTTATGAAGCCTTTGAACCATCGCAAACGCCACGAATTTGCGATTTTTACTCTGGAACAACTTTTCAAAGAAAATTATTTTCTCAGATAAAGCTCATTTTCATCTCTCTGGATCGGTGAATAAACAAAATTGTCATTACTGGAATGAAGCCAATCCACAATATAGTCACGAGGAACCTTTATATTCTAAAAAAGTTACCAAATTCGTGAAATAAGGCCGAATATATTGCGCAGAGTAGTCAAAAATTGGAATCAACGTATTCGGTTCTGTAGGCGGAGTAGAGGTGACCATTTGAATGATGTTATTTTCAGAACATAATTGCATTGATTATACTTCAAAATAAAATAATAAATTTTGCTCTGCTTCAATTCGTTTCTGTTTTATTTGACAAAAAAAAACACTCTTATTGAAAAACCATAACTAAGATAGATACTTATAGAAAAGTTATCTTGGACACCCGTTATATCTTAAAAATATAATAAAACCATGACTTTCTTATACATATATCAAAGAAAATAAATATTAAAATTAAAACGAATATAAATGGGATAGGGGTGATATTACGTTATTTAATTATACATAAAAAAATGAAAAATATGTATTATTACAAAAAAAATAAAATAAAACCCTCTCGGATTGTTTTTCTGTGTGCGCCACTGACCATAACGCTAAAATGTTTATATCCAGTTGACAATTAACGTAAACAGTTCAGGTTTAATGAGGGTTAAAGGTTTTATTTCAGAACATTCAACTATGCCATTTAAACTTTGTAATTGTATAATGTTGTATTTTATGTTAGTAGACCACTAGGTTTTAAACATTACAAAATCGATTCTGTAAATTTGACGTTTTAACGCCCCAAAAGAACCAGCTTTCCCAATTATCATTCTATTAATTATTAACTAACTATCTATCCTTTTATTTACTAATTTACTATTTTTTTTAATTATTCACCCGGTATTGGTAAAATGAATATATTGCTTCCTCGCAATATCGAAGATACGAGAAGCTTTGTTATCGTTTTAAAACGAGAAAAAAAATTTGTTCTCCGATTTTAAAAATTTTACCGGATCTATCCGTTTCAGGTCAAGACAAACACTTTTTGTTCCGTGTCTGTCTGTCTGTCTCTCTGTGTGTGTGTGTGTGTGTGTGTGTGTGTGTGTGTGTGTGTGTGTGTGTGTGTGTGTGTGTGTGTGTGTGTGTGTGTGTGTGTGTGTGTGTGTGTGTGTGTGTGTGTGTGTCTGTGTGTCTGTGTGTCTGTCCCCCAATCCTTGTCACACGCTTAACTCATGAACCACTGAACCGATATTGATGAAACTTGGTTGGTTGGTTGGGTCTGGCTTGAGGACGGTCCCATTTCAAAATAATTAAAATTGTGTGTAAGGGGGAGGGGTGACATCTAAAAAGATTTATTTTTTGAAGATATCTCAAGAAAGACACATGTTACGTGAAAATTTTATAGAACCTTTTTTGTAGAGCATTCAATTCTCTATAATATAGGTTACCTACTTTTATTGTAAAATATTCCTTACAAAGATCTATCTCAATTTGACTTAAGAAAATCGTCATTTGTTTTTTTAAAACTGCTATTTACTTTGACATATTAAATGTCACTTTGACGTTTTAAATGTCATTTTGACATTCGTATAGCAGAAAAATAATGATTTTGACTGAAATTATCAAAAAATTCAAAATATACGACATAATAATCAGGCGCGTATTAAGAAAAATGTCAAATTAAATTTTTTTATTAAAATCGTATGAAAATTAAATGGTTAACCAATGACAGGCAGTTCATCGGAATACTTTATCGGTTTTTATTTAAATTGTTCAATAATTAACTACCTTTGATGAATTAACACGAGGAAGCACCGTGCATTTACAAGGCAGAGTATTTTTTTATGCAACGAAAAATTATGTTTAATTTTTTTTTAGTTCACTTTTTGAAAATTTTTGGTTTTATATTTTTTCCTGATGATAAATAAAGAACAAGTTCGAAACGTTGCACTATTAATTTATCAACAGGATGTTTCATAATTGAAGGGGGTAAAATTATGCATGATTTTAAGACAAAAAGTTCATATAACACGAAAAAAATTGTAGATTTGCAGATATCTATTCAGATCTCGACACATCTGCATATTGAGACATCATATTTCATTGGTTTTTGATATGTGGAGACTTGTAAAGATCTACAATGATCTACAAAGATCTAAAATGATCTACAAAGATATCTAACAGTTCAAGATACAAAAAAAGTCAAGAAATCTTTTTTATCACAAAATAAAGCACTATTAATAAAATAATGTTAGCTAAAAAAATAGAAACAGTGGCGTATAATTTTTTCATTCAAAATAATCAAGGTGAATTAACTGAAATTATTATATTATAGACAAAAAAGTATTTCTATCGTACAAATGTTCTTTTAAACCAAAAAAATCTTTACATTTTTCATAAAGCGCCACTAAGAAAGGGATAAGGAGGTCATAACTAAAATTTACACCGGACCACAACTTTCTTTAGTCCGTCACTGGACATTTATAAAATTATTTTGAATACAAATATAATTTGTAATTACATATATGATTAATTTTTTTAAATCATTTTCAGCTGTAGCCTGAGTCCATCCAAAACAAAAGAACTGCAATCAATGATCATCACAAGCCGTATAATCAAATAACCGTTGTCAATTAAAGAAAAAACAACATAATACACAGTGGCGTCACCAAAGGGGGGCTTCGCAAAATTATAATCGACGTGGGGACAGATTTATATAACGTATAATATATAAAAAAAATCTGGTAACGCTACTGATCTTTGAAATGACAATTCATATATAAAAAGAATCAATGGCTCCTCAAAAAAAAGTCACCTCTCCCCTCTCAAAAAAATCTTGTTACGCCACTGATCATACAATCTTTAAAAATGACAGTACAGTGGTGCCTCGCATAACGAACGCTGCGCACAACGAACCTCGCTTCACACAACGAACTGCATCGTGTTTAATTTTGCCGCCCGAACGTTCCTACGTATCACGAAGTCACCCGAACTTCCAAAGTCGCACACAGTCGATGCTCAAACTTGCATGAACATGTATCAACGCGCATCAGTCGTTCTTTTTCTGTGCTTACTCACACACCGGTTTGTTTTAATAAATGTAATTTTGTATGTCTATATTATGAGTTCTAAAAAAAGCAGGATGGTGAATTCTGTTGAAATGAAACAAGAAATAATTAGAAAGAGGATTTGACTCTGCAAGCCTCTCCTAATCTGATTCTGACTAAAAAATAAAAAACGTGTGCATAATCTTTTTTATGTAACATTACCATATTTTATGCTACAGAACGAATTAAAATTTTTAACATGTATTGTTATGGGAAAACACGTTTCACATAACGAACTTTTCGCATAACAAACTTGCTCCTGGAACGAATTAAGTTCGTTATGCGGGACACCACTGTATATTATAAAAAAACGATATGTAATATATCAATGCCTTTACCCCCTCAATCCCCTCTGAATAAATCTGGTTACGCCATTGACCATACAATCATAAAAAGACAGAATATTGTAAAAATATGTCAGTGGCCTTAATCCCCCCCTCAAAAAAAATGTGGCTACACCACTGATCATACAATCTTTAAAATTACAGTATATTATAAAAAAGCGATTTGTAATAATATGTCAATGGCCTTTCTCCCCTTTGGAAAAAATCTGGTTACGCCACTGATGATACAATCATTGAAATGACAATATATATGTAAAGAAACGACATAAAAATACGGTAGCGAAATAACAATTATCTGCGCTATAATTAATAAAACCGCTCATATATTTGAGTGAACAGAATTAAATATGAGCAATTTAAACATACGTTGTATGTGTTAACCAATGGGTCATTATATCTATATGTATATACCTGCTGATATGAAGTAATATGCACGTTTATATACAAAGTTATGTTTAATACTGTAATTTGTAGTTATATTACTACCGGATTTTAATTTGTCTAAAATAATGACAAAATAATATATTATTATTGTGACTTAATTCAAGCAACAATTGTCAGTAGTCATTGTTTTTTTGTTTTGTCAGAGTGAGTGAGAGATATTATGGTATTTGTAATTTATGATTATAAAAAAATTATAAATCCCTTTAAATTTTATTATTGGTATTTTTGCGTAACTGCGTAGAAGGAATTATTTAATTTTAAATGCTCTTTAGTTACGCACGATAAGAATTTTTGTTCGTTGGAACGGTATTATTCGATCATTAAGGCCTATTTCACACATATACGGTTTCATTCGGTTCGGTTCGTTTTCGGTCGCTGCCGACAAGTGTGAAACGATGATTCAGTTTGTATTCGGTACCTAATAGAAACCGTACAGAACTGAATACTCCCTCCACACGGACAGATTTCATCAGGCTTCAATTCGTGTCCAGGGAACACAAAGCAATGAACGCGTTCACACATACTCGGTTTAGTTTCGGTTTTAACCTGATAGCGAGTGTTATTTTTTTTTTTAAGTTTTGTCGCGGATTTTCTAATAAAATGAGCGGTTTTTTAGATGTTGATGTGGATCGTCTTCATGCTCTTTAGCTTCGGGAAAATAGTGGAGAATGCTCCAAATTCCTGCTGTAAAGTGATGAGAGGAAGCTCGCAATGAATTCTAGTATTCCTCCTTCATTTTTTAATTTTTTTATAGAGAAACAACATGGCAACAACTTGCTTTCTCTCCATGAAACTACTGAGTTTACGGAAAAAAATAAAACCTAATATGAACCGTATGAGAACCGTGTATGTGTGAAAGGGTTTGATTCGTTTTCGGCTGCAACCGAAAACAAACCGAACCGAATGGAACCGCGTATGTGTGAAACAAGGCTAAAGCATTGTATAGATAAAAGTTTAAAATTTTAATATGTTATTTATGGATAACTCATATATTTTATTTCAAATATTAGACGTATGGTTTTTGAGTAATTGGATATTATAAATTGAGTTTTTAACACACGATAAATGAGAGAATTTGCGGCTTACCGAAAGTGATCTATTTATTGAAATAGGCATGATGACTAATTTAAAAAAAAAACATTCTATGATGATCTTACGTGTATCCTATTTCCAAAAAAAAATACTTACTTCTGCAGAAAATAAAGGTTTAATCGCAAAATTTGACTTTTTTAAAACTAGTTTTGAATTTGACGCCAAAACGCTTGCAGGTGACATTTCAGAGTTGTGACGTCACACTCCTTGTTAACAATAATCAAACATTCAGAGTTAGACAATAATTTAATTATTTTGTGTGTTAAAAATGAATTCCAAAGTATAAATAAAGTATTTTCCTAATAATTGATATTTGTCTAAAATAAAAGTTAATCACTTTTGACGTTTACTGATGCGTGACGTCATTAGTTTTGATTCGTGTTCCATTTAATACCTTTTTTTTACCTGCGAATGCGAATACGAATGTTTAAAAATGTGCGAATATTCGTGAATGCGAATGCGAATATTCGTTACATCACTAGTATAGACTGATGCCGGACCTGAATGTGGTACTAACATTAATGTTAATTTTATTAAAAGTGCGTTCACTTTCGCGTACGTAGTCGTTTTTCCTTAATCACTATGTTTCTTTTGTGTCATTGTAACCTCACATTTATTATGTAATCTTAAGTATTTTATATATAAAAGATAAAATGACATAAATATTAAGTGAACATCATATTATAAATCTAATTAATTTTCTGTAAGGAAGTGTGTCAATAGAACATTTTTGAATGAAAACTGTCGGCGTTTATCACTTAACGCATTTTGTACTACGAGGATATAAATTTAATTTGTAATAAACCTATTAAACTTATCGTTAAATATTTACACAAAAGATATCTTTTCGACGATTATTTTTTGTGATTTGATGAAATTATTACTGAAAATAATGATTTTCATTACGTTCCCTGCGATTTTGTACACGTATTGTAAAAAAAATGTTGAAAATGAATGAATTTTTAGCCACTTGTGAAGGTGGCATAAGACTTGTCTTATATAAAGTTTTTATAAAAAAAGAATATAATTTTGTTTCAAAATATTATAGATTTTAATAGTTTTTAATTAATTTTGTTAAGTTATTAATATATTTCAAAATTTTAATTTGATTATACAATATACGATATATAAAATATCGTCCAGGCTGTCTAGGCTAAAAAGTACCTTAAATAATATACAACGAAGTTTGTTTAGGTATTAAAATTTATGATTAAATTAATTACTTTAATAATAAGTGTTTTTTTCAGTGAACAAATTTCAAGTTTTATAAAAATTTATTGGACAGAACTTGTATTTATGGCAAAAATCTTTAGACTATCGAAAAAAATCCGTTCTATTCAAATAGTTCTTTTATCTTATATGACTGTACAAAAAATATTTTACATTAAAAACCGGAAAATTCACAGTAGAATTTTTTTTATAGTTATATAATTTAAAACCATTTAATTATTTATATTATTTAATAATATATAGGGTGGGCTATCTGTTATTTTCTTTTTAAAGTGTGTGCTTGACATATTGATAAATTTGTAGTGCCAAATATTCACCGCTGTAAGAAAGTATTAATAGTTTTAAAAATCAGCTTTAAGATTTGTAATAACCTATTTTATTCAAAATCTGACAGTTCCGATGTTATTTCCAAATAACTGATTTAAGACAGCTTTGTAAGCTCAAAAAATGTTATGTACCCCCTTTAAAAGGGGGAAAAGTTATCACATCGAAATAGATACATCAAAATCTACCATAAAAAAAAATTCTAGCGCTTCTCCTACTATATTACAATGTTGCCAATATCAACATAACACGCACTTCAATAGGAAACCAAAAGATGGCCCACTTTGTACCAATCAAGAGTTGTTTGCATCTCATTGAAATTTCTTATAATTTTTACTAAAATTAATATTAAAAAAACTCACCTATAATTTTCATGCCAATTTGACAACCCATCCGAAATCTTATTACTTTGTGAATGCCTAGACCAAACCGGCTGCTGATGACCATTCCCATGTTGACCAGGAGACACTTGACTTATATTATATGCAACAAATTGATTAGCAGCACTATTCAACAAATTCCCTGCAGGATTCTGCTGTTCTTCAATCTGCCCTTGCGTCGTAGAATACCCTCCATACCCATGTGTTGCTGTATTAGAGGTAGGATTCATTCCTAATGAATTAGAGCCAACTAAGTTCGAAGTAAGTTGAGATGAACCTAAACTAGTTCCAATCGAAGATGTTGGTGTTAAAGGAGATGGGGTTCCTAAAGTTCCAGATCCAAGTGTATTAGGACATATTGAAGACGACCCTGAATGTATTCCAGAATTTGTAAGTGCTGCATTGTAAGTTTGTTGAGCCCATGAACTAGCAGCTGCAGCTGCGAAACCACTTGAAGGGTCTCCGTATTGGTGATGTTGAACTGATGGAAAGGCAGATTGGAGTGACATCGTATTGAAAGCGTTTAGCTGTTGCGAGTTGAGTTGTTTTCTAAGTCGAGCTCGCCGGTTTGAAAACCATACTTGGACTCTTGCTTCAGTGAGTTTGGTCTTTTGGGCTAGTTCTTCTCGGGTATATACGTCGGGGTATTGGGTACGAGCGAAAGCTCTTTCTAAAGCTTCGAGTTGCTCGCCGGAAAATGTTGTACGGGATCTTCTTTGTTTTCGTTTTAGTGGTATGCCGGGTTCGGATTCAGTGTCGCTTTCGTCATCGCAAGATGATGCTCCTGAAAAGAAATGCTAATTTTAAAATCATGTCGATACAAATGTAGTTAGGAAAAAAATACTTTTTGGATTCTGTAGAAAACTAGGAACCCTGTCTGTCTGTCTGTCTGTATGTGTCACAACACTCCCATTCTTTCTTTTAAGATGAAATTTGGTATACGTACGTAGATTGATAACTCAAAAACATAAATTTTGAAAAAAATGTTTTTTGTATTTCCTTCCTATTGATTGAAAAGTCTACTCAATTTTTTTTCTATTATCCCATTATGTCTTTTAAAATGAAGAAAACAATATTTTAGGACAATTTGTTTTTTACCCTTCAGTCACGGAATATTTGCTCTCAAAGTCCTTATAAGAACATCCCCCTTCTATTTTCTAAACTATCAATGCAAAAAATTTGAAAAAAATCTAGAACGTAGCTTATAATTAGTACATCCAATAAAAATTATAACAAACACTGCAGAAAAAATAGTTTATGAAAAATTTAGAAAAAGTGTTTATTTTATAAATATTGACACGAACATTTACACTTTATAGAGGTAACATTTTTGGTCAACATGAAATAACTGGTTCTTGATACGTGTTATTAAGTTGATAATGTTAGTGAGAATGGTTACGGAACTCTAACAAGATTTTTATATAAATTATTTTCATTTTCTTCCATTTGATACTTTTCATAATCTTCATTGTTTTCATTTCAGGAAAACAATTTATATTTAATAATAAATAATAATTATTATTAGTAAATAAAATAAAAATTTATTTCAACATTTAATAGACATTTATATGATTTCAATCAAAATAAATTAACGAAAAGTATAACTGTAAATTTAAATATTTCATAAATCATTATAATATAAAGTTTTTTATGATAACAAAAGTATTGTTATCATAAAAAAAATCGACTGAATTCATTATTACGGTTTTTTTCAATAATACATATATGTATATTTTGAGAAAACTAGTATTTTTAACTTTTTATATTATTATTATAATATTATGTTTATATTATCTGAAGATTCTGTTATTTTTTATTAACAATTATTAAAAAATAATTTAAATAAAATAAATTAAATAAACAAATCGATCAAATATTTTGAATATCACATTTATCTCAAATTCAGTTAAAAAAATTAATCGTTAAATTAAAATAAAAGTGAACAAGTACCTATTTAATTTTCAAGTTTTTGTAACTAAAAAAAAAAAAACTTATAAAATTAATTTGCTGTCCGTCTGTCTGTTCGTCAAGACCCTTTTTCTCAAAAACGACTAAATGTATCAATTTGAAATCAATATCAAATACCCAAAAGTCTACAGCTTCATAACTCCTGTACAAAAAATTCAAAAGTTTCTAATTCAATACAATAAAAAGATACCACCTTTCAAAACGTATTTTGATACTGACAGACTTGACTCACTTTAGAATACTTTCCGTTGACCAAGAATCTTGAAATTTTGCACGAAGTAAGATCTCATAGTACAAATAAATGAAAAAATCCAAAAAAACATAATTTTCTATGAAATTATTACAAAACAAACTTAAACCTCTAACGTAAAGACGCCTACATACAAAAACGGATCCATTGTCTACACTCTACGTAACTAACTATTGTCAATATATAATTAAGTTTTATTAATAACGGTACGGAACCCTCAGGGCGCAATTTCTACTCGCACTTGTCCGTATTTTTTTAAAATATATTTTTTATATAATACATTTTTTAGTACTTAAAGGTTAATTTATTTAATAATTGAATTACGTACTTCTGTAGGTATACCTACACATGAAAGGTTATATGGTGGATAAAATAGATGTTTATCTATGCATGTGTACAAGTATTGCACACATATATTTATATATAGATAGAAATAGTTTATCTACTAGATTAATCTATTCTATCAAAATTACATCACTTGTTTTAAAGTTATAACGAACGTTTTAAACTGTAATATAACCGAAAGTCCCGTTGTTATCTTCTTAGTTAGATCAAGAAAGATCGATAATATGCGTAACAATTTTGGTAAACTTTTTTTAAGTGAATTATTATTTTGACATTTAAGAGGGAATGCATTTTTTAAAGTGTACTGCCCGGTATTATCAAGTTTAACTAAATATTCCTGTAACTAACTGTCGTATTATCAAAAGAACAAAGCATAATACAATTAATTAAATTGATTTTTAATTGTCTGCATTATGTTTTTATAACGCATAAAACGTACATTTTTCATTGAGAATCTAAATATTGATTTAAATCACATTTCGTCACTTATCTAATAACACCGCTCAAGTCATTTTGACCAACATTACAGGAGAGCAAAAAAACCGTGTATGTTTTATATAGGCTACCGGCTTGCGCGCTGTCATTATTTTTTTTAATTCTGGTCTCTTATTGTCCGAAACGTCTAGAATCTGATTGGTAGATTGACGCGCAATAAGTAGCTCTATCAAATGACATTAAAATGTAAAAAACGCTAATTTTCGACTTGAGCGGTGTTGTTAGATAAGCGACGATTTGTAATACATACAGCAAATTTACTTTAAAGGAGCATTTAGAGCTAAATGAGCTTTAAATTGGTTGATAATATTGGACATATATGTTCAAAAATATATAAAAAAATATTTAAATTAAAATTTCGAAAATTGTTTGAGTTATAGTGAATTTAGTGAGGCCAGATAACACGGCTGGTTATGACCCTTAGAAAACTTTAATGGCGTTTTTCTTGAAACGGTTTTTTCGACCTGGTTCCAGCGATCCCTCAAAGGCTAATGAACCAATAATTTTTTTTTTATTTTTAGTTTTTCGTACTGGCTATGTCTGTGCGTAGCCGATTTTTGAAATTTTGATATTTACTATTTTTTAAGACAAAGAAAAAATTTCAAACCGTCGCCATTTTGTGAAAAAATTAAATAAAAAAAAAACGGCTACGTGCAACGATAGCTACATTCATATAGATTTGATAAAATATTGATTAATTTTTTTCTGACTATCCATCCTGAAATTTCTATGGAATCATGGAGGAATATACTTATTTTTGGTCGTCACATCGAGGCTCATAATTTTGTAAATGTTTGATATTTTTCAATAAAAATGGCTATTGAATAAGTAAGATAATTAGTTATACCTGTGAAAAAAATTCTGAAACATTGGCAATTTTTTGATCCGTCACAAGTGGGAACATTGATTTTTAAATGTATTTTGTTAAAGTACATACCATATATACATTCAAAATTATATTTAAAACAATTTAAGTAAAAATATTAAAAATTGACGAAGATACAGCAAATAAAAAAATATTTATATTTTTTTTATAAACTTTCAATTGAGTTTTTCTCGAAACATTTTTTTTCTTCAAACTACAGTATTTCAAGAGAAAACTCGAACACTAATAGTGCGATTTTTAATTTTGTTTAACGAAAATTCTCGTAAACTCAGTGAATAAGTCTAGATGTAGCCATTTTTTTATTTAAAAATAACGAAGTATTTTAAAAGAAAATAAATAAAAAAAATTATCAATATGTATTAAAAGTCCACAATTTTGTCAAATTATTTTACACAATTCTTTAGGTACCTAGTACCTACTAAATTATAATGTTCAATATTTAACGGTTTAGGCAGCGTATTGTAAAAGAGTTCGACTTGATTTATATAATTAATATAGTATTATCGCCACTGCTTATTCCTTATGCTACCTAACAACAAAATATATACTAAAACCTGGGCAAAGAATTAATATAAAAAAAACACATAAATCGGATAAGTGATTCACGACTGATAAGAGCACAAACGGACAGACAGACAGACAGACAGATAAACGTCGCATTTTATAATATAAAAAAAAGATACAAAAAAAATATATTAAATTAATTTTCAATTATGTTAAACAATTTATAAATTATTTCATCACTTATTCCATACAATTATGTGTACTGACTGACATAAGGGTCACTTGGGCCACTCCTACCAAACAAGATTCCAATATTATATTTCTCAAAGAACTTGAAAGCCAACGTGGGTTGGAAAAATTCCGACAGTTGATGAAAGAGAAGAAAAAAACACAGAATAGAAGCAAAAATATAAATACCTGGTTGGGTATAATAATTTATCTACAAAAAAAATTATATTTAGATATATTTTGTTGACTAGCCATTACGTTTAAACGATAGTAATATTAAAAACATTAGGAAAACGGAGAAAACTCACTCTAACCACAAGAAAGAAATTGTACTCGGTATGTGTTTCGATTTTACAAAAAGTCCTCATCAGGAGTTTAATAGTTTCTCATTTAGAATTAGTTTTTAAGTGATTAGTAGTCCGGTGTAGTTAGCTGTAAAAAATGTAAAACTTCGGAACCCGTCTATTCGCTGGGTGCAAAGTAGGTAGTGGGGGAAACGAAATCGATCACCGCGCACAACGTGGCAAAAAATAACACTTTGGGTGGACTAACTGTCATTTTTAATAGGCTCGTTTTTAACTGAAAATAGAAAGGTCAACATGGTTAATCCCACTATAGACTATGTGCAAGGGGGTGGAGTTAGAAATAATGTCGATGCGAGTGTTCGTGGTGAGCAATATTGTAAAATTATCGGCGCCAAAATTTGTGGTTATGCTGTCAATGTAAACGAATTAATTATTTCTCTATTATACGTCATAATTAAAGAGAAAAAGATACCCAAAATAAATAATTTTCACATACCTTTTATGCTATACTATTTATATTATATGCAAACAGCTAAATTAAATGATATTTGTTTAATAAAAAATTTCACGGTATTAAACATATTGAACAATGATAAAAAGAGAGTTGAATCCATTCAATCCTTCTCTATTATCCGCTAGCGGCGCTAATAGATTTCGTGCACATAGCCAATAGTAATAAATAATCGTCTAAAATGTATATATTACGATATTTTATTGAAACTATTTGTTTGTTAGTACGTCAAAGTCCACCCAAGTTGCTACTAAAGTCCACTCGTTAGTTGGCGCTGTCATCGCGCACGCTGCGAATAGTGAATGGATTTTCATGGGACTTTTTTCATTGACTTTCTAATCGTAAGGACTTTATTGCTAATAATTATTTAATTATTTATGGCTCATTCCATATCAGTGGTCCAGCACCGGTTACTTGACCATTCTTAAAAAAAATGAAATTTTGTGTGCAATTATCCTAATATGTTGGTAGTTGAGCATTTTTTGCGCTTTCGAGTGTTTGCAGAAACTGTAATATATCTGTATTTATTTATCTTATCGACATGAAACTAAAACCAAATAATTAAAAAAAGAATTAGCTACAAGATAATATAGACATTTTCTTCGAAATGTAGTCTTAAAGGGTTACATTTCAGCTTGAACTCGTATATCTCTATTTTTTTTAAATCCCATTTTCAAGGGGATGTTTTTGTAAGAAGGGATACAGTTTACAAGTAAAAAAAATTTTTTAAAGAAGTGGAAACGAGTTATTTTCTCACATCAAAGTCGAACCCTAAAACTGACAGCCTTTTTTTCAAAAAAATCTGTTTGAAAATTTGAAAAATAGCACTTTTCAAAGCTCAATAATTCTGGTTGTGGACCAAATAAAAATCCAAAATTTCAACCAATATAATAGTATTATGTACCAAAAAAATTAACTTGTTAACTCTGCCGAGTCTTGCAAAAACATCCCCTTTAAAATGGGATTTTTTTTAAATAATCCGATGCAGTAAGCCGTGAAATCTATAAAACATCTGTATAGTGAATGGATAATCATGGGACATTAAATATATTTTTAATTTAAAATATTAAAGTTCATAATGATTGGAAATTTAATAAAAAAAATCCCATGAAAATCCATTCACTACATGGACGAGTACAGAGGTTTTACTGCTTCCATGGCTAACTGCATCGGACTACGGGTGATTTGACTGTACGAATCACGATTCATACCGTCAAATCATATAGCCACCACTACAAATATAAATAAAACAGACTATAGGTAAATTCAATTAACCATCAATATACATAAAGAACTTAATTTGATAATCATTTTATTTAATAGCGCTACGCGAATATAAATTCAAACTTATCTGATATGTAGATACAGGTATATACGAATTAGGATAATGATAAAGTAACTGATCACGAATCAAGTATATCATTAAGTTAGTAAGTTGCTTTTATACAGAGTTGAACGTGTTGTTAGAAAATAAGAAATGTGTCTAGTTCTAGTATGTGTGTGGCCCATGATATAGTAGAAATCAGTAGCTTGTTCTTAACTTTTGCAGCCGTCAAAATACTACTACAATATAATATAATAGTTGTTTGTATCACAACATACATATCAATGCTGCGTCATTTAATAAATTGTTATTATAAGAGTACCATACCGTGCTTGCTTTATTAAATAGTTTTTACTCTTTTGTTTTAGTTTAATTCTTTAATTACACAGGCTGACAATTTTTTTTTTGCTGTAGTGCATAGAACAACTTTTTAAGGGTAATTTGGACACGCTGAATCCAAAAATGAGCACCATTTTGCTCAATCAGTTCTTGTTTTTGCGGTGTTGAAAAAAACATGTTTTTTTCGATATATATATTTTAATATATTTATTTTTTAATTCAATTCAACCAAATATCATTCAGAATGAAGCTATGGGTCCTAATTAAAGTAAAAAGGCTTAAATTATACACATAAATAAAGTTATTCTCTTCGAAAATCATGTTTTAAACGAAAAAAAATTGATTTTTTAGCAAAAATTCGGTTTTTTTCAAAATTCAAAGCGCTATTACAATATTTTTTCCGATTTTAATGTTATTCACTAAATAGCTTCATCTATCTTCTTTATTGTGTTAAAATTTTAACGTAATCGAATGAAAATTGTCGAAATGGTACTAATAATCCAGCAACTTTAAGTTTTCACTAGGAAAAAAATTCTCATAGAGCTGAATTTTTGTATACACCTTCATTTTGTCTTTATAAATAAGTTACCAAAAGTCCCCATCGATCCCCTGTGAGCATACTTTTTTACAGCCCACAAAAGGTACTAACAATTAGTTATATTTCTGTATATATTGGCTCTATTACTAAAATTGTTATTATCAAATATAAAGATAAGAATCTTATTTATTGTGTTAAAATTTTAACGTAATCGAATGAAAATTTCTCAGTAGTCTCCACAGATCAAAAACCAGTGAAAAATATGTTGTCTCAAAATGGAGATCTGTCGAGATCTGGATAGATCTCTGCAGATCTACAATTTTTTCCCGGGCATCTATATGATATTTTAATAACTTACCTAAAATCCCATCAATGGAATGGTTTTTCCTTTCAGAATCATCTCGACGTCCTCCTCGAAGCAGACGGCTGATGGAACTAACTGAAGGTGCAGAATTTTTATCACAGATTCCTTCCTGTAACAAAAAATAAATAAATAATGTTAAAATGTATACTGCACGCAATAATTACTAATTGATATTGTAACTTTTTTAACAAACACGTGACCGACACTGGTAGAAAGGTTTTCTCAAACCAAGTAAACCTTGTTTTGTATATATAACGAAAACAATATTTTCTTAAGATAAATAATAATCTCTTAAACCAACTATAGCATTCTTGAACGAAGGAATAACGTAGTTGGATTAAGAGTATGTTTCTTATACTAAGAAAATATTGTTTTCGTTATATACAAAACAAGATTTTCTTGGTCCAATACAGTTTTTTTTCTGTGTAGCAAGAATTACAATATTTTGTAACGTTATTTCAAGATTACTACGTCAAATAGTAAATTCTTTAAAAATTGAATGATTGTTATGAAATATTTTTCTCCGTGTAGAACTCAGGAAAAAATGAAAGAATAAAGAAAATACTAGAAAAAAATCGTAGGGCCCACTGGCCTACAGCCCTGATCTAAATTATAAGTGGTTAATACGAGAAATCGATAAAACATTATTACTATACCGAATACTAAATTTCATAAGGCCTATTTCACACATATACGGTTCCATTCGGTTCGGTTCGTTTTCAATCACTGGCGACAAGTGTGAAACGGTGATTCAGTTTGTATTCGGTACCTAATAGAAACCGTACAGAACCGATTACTCCCTCTACACGAACAGGTTTCATCAGGTTTTTATTCGTGTGCAGGGAACAGAAAGCCATCAACGCGTTCACACACACTCGGTTTAGTTTCGGTTTTAACCTGATAGCGAATGTTATTTTTTTAAGGTTTGTCGCGGTTTTTCTAATAAAATGAGCGGTTTTCCAGATGTTGATGTGGATCGTCTTCATGCTCTTTAGCTTCGGGAAAATAGTGTAGAATGCTCCAAATTCCTGCTGTAAAGATATGAGAGGGTGCTCGTAATGAATTCTAGTATTCCTCCTTCATTTTTTAATTTTTTTTATACAGAAACAACATGGCAACAACTTGCTTTCTCTCTATGATAACTACTGAGTGTACGGAAAAAAATAAAACCTAATATGAACCGTATGAGAACCGTGTATGTGTGAAAGGGTTTGACTCGTTTTCGACTGAAACCGAAAACGAACCGAACCGAATGGAACCGCGTATGTGTGAAACAAGGCTAATTCTATCACAAAGTGTTCTCTAGATATTCAATAAAAACTCATTTTGAGTAAAATCTTCCTCGTGAAAAATTTCTGGACACAGATTTTTGTTTAAAATATTTTTCTCTATCTACTGTTCAGATTTAGCATGACAGTAATGAATCATCCTGTATACATGGTAATTTATTTATTTATTTTTATATTATAATAATTTATAAAAGAAAAATATATTTACAATATTAAAAATTTATAAAATATTCAAGACAATTTAAATCTTTTCCATTATAAAAAAATCTTAGCGGCATCCTTTAGACATGTTTCAGGTACCCTAGGGTGCCACACGGCATGGTAACACCATTGTTCTCTCGTTCTATTGGAATTACAAATATGATATGGGGTGCAACATTAATTTTGTGGCCACACATATCACAACTTTTTATAGCTTTTCCGGTTCTTAATAGATTTACTACTGTTTTTTTTATTATTATTGCACATAATTTTCAGTTTTAATGTAATATTGTGTGTATCAGTTCATAGTGACTGTCTTATCTTAATCTAACTTAAATTAGAGACACTCGTAAAGGAGTTATGATAACCCGAATCGATTTCTGTTTTATTATCGAAAAATGAATGTTTATTTGTATGAAGCTTATAGACTCGGGAATTACTGAACCGATTTCAATGCGTGTTTCACCAATAGTGAATGTTCGTGGCTATACACCAATACCTCGCTTTGCGTCGTTTCGTTTTGCGTTTTTTCGAAGTTGCGACGCTGCTGAATTAGTACTAATTTTCACTGTGCGTCGTTAGATTTTCGAAATTGCGTTGTTTTGGGTTCGAGTCTTTAATTTTAACTGTATTTTAACAGAGTTTTTAATTTAACCTCCAAACAAATTTCCAAAGCGATGTGTTTGATTGACGAAGCTATGGAGATTTTTTTTTTAAAAACGATCCTGACAGCGGAAGGAGTTTTAAAGTGTCCCAGGCGGTAGCTACGAATATCAATTGCTACAAGGAAATTTATTTTACGTTGAAAAAAAAAGCTGTTCAGCAAACATTGGACCAATTTTTTGTGAAAGAAAGCCGACTTACGACAACAGTAACTATGGACTCATCAAACAGTGATTAATTTTTATTTTGTTGTTATAAATTAATTGAATATTTTATTTTGTTTTAATTGATTTTTTTTTGTATGTATGATAATAAAATTGTATATTATTTTTGTTTTTTAAATGTTTACTTTGTTCAATTTTCTTTTTAAAAAGTAGTATTTTTGTAACTTTGGAACCTATCTTCGATCTTTACATGGTTTGCTATAGAGAATCATAATTCACTTTGCGTCGTTTCAATTTGCGTCGTGTTTTTTTGGAACGTAACCACGACGCAAAGTGAGGTATTGGTGTATCGTGAAATAAGTTTATAAAAAATAAAGTAAAACAAATAGATATCTACTCATGTACAAAAAAAAACTCAAGAGTGGAAAATAAGTCTTCATTATAAGACTCGTATTCGGAGGCTTAAGGAAAATTCCTACAATATTAAACTTCGCCTGAAAATTCAATTGAATTCAATTTATACGTACTTCTCGAAACTCAATTCAACTGATAAACTTGAGCGTAAGAATAGAGGCGTTAGTATAGAAGGGTAATAAATACAACAATGAGCTTAATATTGCAGCAATTTTCTATAGGTATACAAGTATACATACATATATCAGCCTGCGACTATCGTATTGTAGTTGTCAGTGCCGCAACCCAGGGCTGCCGAGAGCCAAATTGGGCCCCGATGCAATATGACAAAAAAATTTTTTTTGGACCCCCCCCCCCCATAGATTGAAAATTATACCTTTTTTTACTTACCCCATCAAGTGGGGTGTCCTAAGATAGGTCTTTTAAATTGCAACAAAAAAGTTCTAGAAACTTTTGATTTGAACCCTTCAGTCACAAGAAGAAATATAATTAGGAAAATCTATTTTGTAAAAAAATAATATTATTTAAGTAGTTACTAAAGTGAATGGATGAAACTTATTTTTGACATTGAGCATTAATAATAAAATTCAAATCCTATACTTGCCACAATAAAAACACACCCGTTTGTAAAATAACGTAAATATCATATGATTTGGTTAGTTAGTTAATTAGTTTGTGAATTTCAATTTATCATATAAAATAAATTAGATTTTCTAAGGGGGGCTCTCTCGCTTTTTTTCCTCTATGATGGATTATCTAATATTTTTCCAGAAGTATTTCAATAAATTAATGTAAACTTCTTTGATTCAAAATTTATTCAAATTTAAATCATTTTGGTCAATTTTTTACCAAAATGCCGGGCCCCTGGAGCTCTAATGTTAAATCTTTGTGCATACTGCTAGTTCTTATATATTTATATTTATTTTCTTTGGTTTAGATAAAATTTTCAGAGGACAGTCTATAACTTCTGCTTATTTTGTGACAGTTAAATTATTCTCTAACAAGGGGCCTGTTATGTTAAATTTATATCGACCTTTAATTACGATGAAGATTTCTATATCTATCATCAACAGACCTATTTTAAAATTTCATCATTAAAATAATTTTCAATATTATTATTTACATTTTTTAAGAATAAATTCAGGCTGGGCCCCTTCGGGTCACGGGCCCCAATGATTTGCATCGCCTGCATCGCCCACTTGTCGGCCCTGCCGCAACCAGGCGTAGGGGGGCGATGGGGTAAAGGTTAGACCCCCTGCCCCAAATATCTAATATACAGTAGAAACCGGTTATAACGACATCGAAGGGACCGGTCGTATTGGTTATAAAAAGCGGATAGTTGTAGTAACTGTTAAAAATGCAATTATATTGGATTTAGTTGAACTTTTATTTTGAGTCGTTAGAACCAATACGTCGTATTAACCGATGTCGTTATAACCGGTTTTAATGTATTATTTAATGTAACAATTATTGTAATTTTACATAGAAAATTAAAATTACATTTAATTGAAAAAATTAGTTAAAAAAAACTTTTTTTTGGTTGCGCTACTGACGGTTGTAATAAAAACATGTTTTTTATTTCTTTGAATATTCACCAGAATCGTTACCGGAGATGAGTTTCCACAATACGACATGAAATTAACTGTAGATCCATAAAGCTTCTCATATTTCTATAGTGTATGCATACCATAAGCGCCGATTTCGGAAGGTGGGGAAAGGATGCATGATCGCCCCCTAGTTGTGATTCTAGGGGTACGACCCTGCTCCCACCGTAAATCTAGTTTCTAGTAGGTTAAACTAAACATATGTATACAGGATGACCCATTTTAAGTGCACACCTCTAATAACTTTTTATGGTGAATTGTTATCAAAAAACTTTTCAGGTAAAAGTTACACGGTTTGGAGGGGTACATAGACGTATGAGGATGAAATTTTTTTAGGTGGTGTTTTCAGGGTGATATGAAGGTCAACATCATTTTTTTAAATAGGAACCTAAAGTTTTTATCAAGTAATTTTATTTTAGGTGAAAAAACACGTATCTTTCATTGAAAACTTTTTTTGAATAAATTAAACCTTTCCAAGATATCTAACAAAATAATTCGAGCTTTTGAACTTTCAATATTTTTTTTACTCAGAAATCATCAACTTTAGAGAAAAAGTACAAAATACAAAAAATGTTTATTTTGATCTAATAAGACTTGAAGAATTATTTTTAAAATTTTAAACCTTTTTCAATTTATTTTATTTAAGCAAAAAAAAAATGTTAAAAAAATTAGAATAAATCTTTAAGTTTTATTAGACCAAAATAAACATTTTCTGCATTTCATACTTTTTCCCTAAACCTGACGGTTTGTGAGTAAAAAAATATTTAAAGTTCAAAATCTCGAATTATTTTGTTAGATATCTTGGAAAGGTTTAAGTTTTTCAAAAAAAGTTTTCAATGAAAGATTCGTTTATTTTACGTAAAATAAAATTACTTGATAAAAACTATAGGTTCCTATTTAAAAAAATGATCATATCACCTTGAAAACACCACCTAAAAAATTTCATCCTCATACGTCTATGTCCCCCTCCAAACCGTGTAACTTTTATCTGAAAAGTTTTTTGATAACAATTCACCATAAAAAGTTATTAGAGGTGTGCACTTAAAATGGGTCACCCTGTATAGATACTTGTCAAAAAAATTAAAGGAATTTTGTATTTTCTTAAAAAATTATGCAATATTCCAATATTTAGATAAAAATGATCACTAAGAAATTTTTCAAAAAGTGAAATATCTTCATTATTTTTACCCTTCTTCCCCTATGCATGCATATGTCATCCCACCCTATAGTTAAAATGAAAAATCAGCGCCTATTGTATATGATATATACCCGCATTTATTTCTCATTAAGATTCAAATCATGTTATAATTACCTTAATAAGTTTATCCCGTATTTCCCAAGAGAATATTCCAGGTTGTTGTCTTTTCAATTGTTCAATACGCATTTCAACTTCAGCTGTAGCAACTCTAGGTTTCGAACCACCAATAACTCCAGGTCTAATACTACCAGTCTCTTGATATCTATTTAATATTTTAGATACACAACCGTGTGATACACGTAGTTGACGTGATATAACACAAGGACGGACTCCAGCAGCAGCCATTTCTACAATCTTCAATCGGATGTGGTTTGGTAAAGGTCGGCCGTTGATGAACACACCGCCAAGTTGGTTAACGCGTCCTTGACCTAGGACAATAAATATTTTTTAATTAGCAAAAAAAAGTGAAAATTTTTTAATAATTTCATGTCGTCGCATTTACTAGAAGCTAATTTTTCTGTGTTTTAAAGAAAATATCCAAAATAGTCCTGACTATCTAGGCTGAAAAGTTCTAAAATATGAATTTTTGTTATTCAAATCAAAAATTTTCAAAATATTTCTGAAATAATCGAAAAAAAATTAAAAGGTTATTAATTAAAGGCTTGTATTTAAATGTACTTTTTTTTATAAATAATAAACATTTTTTTATTTAATGAAAAAAATTAATTATTCAAAATTAAACAAATACGAGTATATTGAACTTAAAACAAATTATATCACTTTAAATAAATATAGTTTCCACTAAAAATAAATACTTTGCGCTAAAAAAATAATACTTTGCACTTGATCTAAATTATTCTAAATGTAGGCCTGTCAAATTTAAAAATTACATATTTTTGACGCATTTATTGTGATTTTCTAAATTTTTCCTAACCTCATTCTATTGACCCAAATAATTTTGATATTTTTAATATGATTTTTGTATTTTCTATATTTTAACATAAATAACGTAAAAACTTTCTATGATTTTTGTAATTTTCTATATTTTAAAACGATTAAATATTCACCTTATGCATTAAAAAAATATAAAAAATGTTATTTAAAGGGGATACTATAAAATTTTTAATGCAAACCCGGGAAAAAATTGTAGATCTACAGGGATCTACTCAGATCTTGACCGATCTCTATTTGGAGACAAAATCATATTTTTTCACAGGTTTTTGATC
Source organism: Sialis lutaria (assembly GCA_949319165.1). Lineage (NCBI taxonomy): Eukaryota > Metazoa > Arthropoda > Insecta > Megaloptera > Sialidae > Sialis > Sialis lutaria. The sequence continues at coordinate 2,466,174 of OX439244.1, forward strand.
TGTGGAGATCTCTGTAGATCTCCATAAATCTCGGAAAGTTTTGTTATCACGATTCTTTGAGCATCATCTTCGGTGATCTTTGTAGATCGTTATAGATCTTTGTATATCTCCAGAGATCACTTCAGATCTGTTTCTAATTTACGGTTTAAAAAAAATTCAGAATTTCTACAAATGGAGTGTATACAAGTTTTAAAGCTTGTATATATATATGGATATGGCTTCTGGGTGTAAGCAGCGTCAATATGGTCGTCATACAATGTTTCGTCACACATTAAATATATATTTCAGCATATAGGTTAAGGGATTTATATTATTATTTGATAAGTCATAACCATAGTGTTTGTCTGTTATTTGTTATAAGTATATGGCTTCCCGGTCGACAGATTACAACATGTTCTGTAAAATTAAAATTAAGTTAGTGTCTTTAGGACTCTGATGATGATAGCATTGCTATTGAAACACGTGTAAGTCTAAACTCTTACAATTTTTATGGTTAGGGCCGTTATGGGATTTGTATTACATTACAAAGTAATTTGACAAAAAGAATGCAAAATTAAAACTGCACGTTTGACATTCTTTTGTTATGCATCTTTTCTTCTTTTGTTTTTTCCTTACGATTGTTAACATTAATGAGTAGGTAATATTACAAACGTTCATATAAAAATTAATTACCTTATTTATATCATAATTAATGCGGTGAATTCATTCCTAACTTCGTGTACATGGTAAAATTAAATTATTTACACTATAGTTAATTTGTTGATTTCTTTTAACGCATTTATTAACAGCTAGCTGTTCGCGTTTTATATACAGTAGAAACCAGTTATAACGACATCGAAGGGACCGGTCATATTAGGTCGTAAAAGCGGATAGTCGTAATCAGGCCCAGATAGAGGGGGGGGGGGGGGGGCTAGGAGGGCCATATGGCCCGGGCCCCCTGAGTCTCAGGGGGCCCGGCGTCCTGAAAATTATTTATATTTTACATATTTTTTGATACTTATACTATTTTTAACATATATAGGTTATTAAAAAAACATAAATATACTGCAAAAAAATACAAGTAGAAAGCAAACAAAAAGAAAAATTTTCTTAAAAACCGCCTGATTTTTAATACTAAAATAGGCTGTTAAGTCTTCGAACGATATTTACCGATTATCGAAACTAGCATTATTTTTAATTATTACATATCTACCATTTAAATTTAGTGATATACCTAAAGAATTCCTAGCAGTGTCTTCTGATTCTTTACACGTTTTTTGTAACATTGTATAAGCAAATCTTCCAACTCATTTTTCACCCATGTCGTATTAACAAAAAAAAACCCTGATTTTTAATACTAAAATAATATCTGAAAATTATTAGAATTTTACTAGAAAAAAAATTGTTTGAAATGTCCTTACGCTCGGTGGGGGGAGGTGTGGGGCCTCCAAAATGTGGGTTGGCCCAGGCCCCGTTGAAGCTCTCTCAGGGCCTGATCGTAATAACCGGTAAAAATGCAATTATATGGAATTTAGTTGAACTTTTATTTTAAATCGTCGAAACCGATACGTCGTATTAACTGATGCAGTTATAACCAGTTTCTAATATATTTTTTTAGGATATAAAGTAGTATATGACCTTCTTAAAGATGTAAGCTATCTCCCTGCCAAATTTCATCAAGATCGGTTTAGCAGTTTATCCGTAAAAATGTAACAAACAGATAAGGTTATTTTTGCATTGATTTATAAAGTTATATGTATCACAAATAACTGATGCAATTTAAATCACGTTTATTTATTATTAGCTAAAGGTAGGTTGTAGGTATAATAACAAAACCCACTGTACAAGTCGTGTTATCAATCAAAGTCTTTGGGACCACAAAATAGAGTTATTGTCGCATGACAGACAACCATTAGATACGATTAATTATAAGTCGCGTTTTAAAATACCAATCTTGGAACGCATTTCCCATGAGACACAGAAAATTTTAATACCAACGAATCTCACGTTTTTGTGTAACGGCATTTCTGAATTCTTGCAATACTGATTGTTTTTCTATATCTTTCAACTTTTTTTAATGTTTTTTTAATAATTTTTTGTATGACTTAATTTTTCTTTAATATTTAACATAAAAATTTTAGATTTTCACTAATTTTTTACTCGAAAACCATTAACTTTAGAGGAAACGTGTAAAAAAAATATATTTTAATCTGATATAACTAGGAAAATTATATCAGGATTTTTTTTAACTCTTGCTTTTCAAAATATTAAAGCAAAAAAAAAATTTTTTTTTAATTTAAAAAAATCTGAAATTATTTTCCTAGTTTTATCAGGTTAAAATAAACATTTCTTGTTGTTTTAACTAACATGTACCTACTGTCAATTGAATGACTTCTTTAATATACATTGTAATTTTTATAATATGCTATTTTTACTATTCGCAGCGTGCGCGATGACAGCGCCAACTAGCGGTCGCAACTAGGGTGGACTTTGACATATTAACAAACAAATAATTTCAATAAAATATCATAATATATACATTTTAGACGATTATTTATTACTATTGGCTATGTGCACGAAGTCTACTAACGCCGCCAGCAGGTAATAGAGAAGGATTGAATGGATTGAACTCTCTTTTTATCATTGTTGAATATCGTAAAATTTTTTATTAAACAAATATCATTTAATTTAGCTGTTAAATAGCATAGCATAAAAGGTACGTGATAATTATTTACTTTGGGTATTTTTTTCTCTTTAATTATGACGTATAATAGAGAAATAATTAATTCGTTTACATTGACAGCATAACCTTAAACTATAACGCTGATGATTTTACAATTGTGCTCACCAAGAGCACTCGCATCGACATTATTTCTAACTCAACCCCCTTGCACATAGTCTATAGTGCAGTTAACAATGTTGACCTTTCTATTTTAAGTTAAAAACGAGCCTATTAAAAATGACAGTTAGTCCACCCAAAGTGTTTTTTTTCGCCACGTCGTGCGCTGTGATCGATTTCGTTTCCCCCACTACCTACTTTTCACCCAGCGAATATTTGTAGTAAATATCATTTACATAATTTATTCAACTAATAATTATTCTTAAGTTGAATTATTTGTTAATAAAGTGATATACAAATTAAATATTCAATTTCAATTAAAAGACAATACAGTAAAAATACAAAAATTGTCTTAAGTATTAATTATATTAATAGTATATTTGTTTATTGGTATAACAAATTAAACTATACTAACAATAGATATTTAGATCCTGCACACAATAATTACTAATTGATATTGTAACTTTAGTAACAAACACGTGACTGTTAGCAATAATTACAATATTTTGTACCGCTTCAAGATTACTACGACAAATGGTAATATTTCTTTAAAAATTTATCAAAACCGCGCAACCCACTTGATGGACACAACTCAAAAAATACCCTTGCCAATCGATTCGTGAATCAATCTCGAGTCCAACGAGGTACATGAAACCATATATGAAAAATTTTGTTTGAAAAACATACATTATGCCTGTCCGTGGCCGGATAAAGGGTATGACCGGAAAAATTCCTAAAATGGGCTAAACTAGAACCACAGACCTACCATTTAGCGAAAACCCGATGTCTCTAGGGGTCAGGGGGCCGAGATCTCGCGGTGGAAGACAGACGGACGGACGGACGGAAAATCGAACATATGAGCGCTGTTATTGATTTAAAATAAACAAAACAAAAACTGTTTTGAATTAAAAATTTACCAAGAGTAAAATTTTTGATAATAAGAACAGATATATTTTTTACACATGCGCGGTTTTGTATACCTCCATTTACGCGCTGTTTTCATGCAACCAATTAACCGCGTAAAAAGAGGGATATATTATACACAAAATAAATAATTCATAACCCGTAACAAAATTATTTAAAAAGGCTAGCCTAAAGAAATAAATTAATAATCAGTTATTATATAATTTTTTTCGTTAGTATTTGCATGTATTAAAATTCAATTAGTATGAACTAGAGATGTAACGAATGTATGATTTTAAACATTCGCGAATGCGAATGCGAATGCGAATATTAACGGCCGACATTCGCGAATGCGAATGCGAATGCGAATATTGACTTTTTTTTTTAATTAATGTATTTTTTTTTAATTAATGTTGTAGTATTCATATTTTACATATTCAGCTAGCTAGGATAATTACTTTTATGGAAAAAAATTAATTATTATTAATTATTGTTTGTTGAGTTCAAAATATTCCTAATTAATAAAATAAAATAAATAACATTAAATTGTTGGTGTGTTTAAGTTCTTTGAAAATTTGTTTAAGAAAGACAGAATCTTTGTTTTTGGCTTTTTAAAATAGAATATTATAAAAAATGTCGATCGAGTTTAATACTTTCAGAAGAGTTCTGAAAATGTTCACTGCAATATGTGACGAAACATTGACCGATAACACGACCAAACCAATGCGGCTTACACCCAGAAGCCAAGATCCATGTCGAGTTTAATAAAAATTGAATTGTTAATTAATGTTAAGTTTTGAAAATTCCAATCATTAAATAAAAACAAATTACAAAACACTATAGATACCACATTATTTATTTATTGGTACTGAAATTTATATTCATTAAGGGGTTACATACAGTCAGAAGGCCAAAAAAAAGTGTTTTTTCAAGAATTTTTTAAGAGAAGACTTTTATAATTTATCAATGTAAAAATTTGTACATACTATATTACGGCAACTTTTAATTGTATTTTAACATTTTTTATTTGTAAATATAATAATTTCGAATGCTGTTACAGCTGTTCTCCAGGAGGTCCTCTCAAAAAAGGCGCCTTGCAGTGACCACGATATTTCTGGACTGCATCTTTTAAAATAAAAAAAACCCAAACGAATTTCTTTAAAGTAATGTATAATCTTGTATTTAATCGAAGGAATAACCAAAATATTTTTTTTTGACAAAATTGCGGCTTCTCAAAAAAAAATATCGATTTTCGACAAAAATTTGACTTTAAATTGTTTATAAAAAAATAAATATTTATCGGTGAGATAAAATCTTCGATTAATTACTAAAAAATATTCTTAAGAAACTTGTGTTAAAATTTGAGATTGATCGGTTCAACCGTTTCCGAGGAATAGTGGTCACCGACTTTATAAACACAGATTTGAGAAAAACGCGCTGCCGCTCCGACCTCCTACATTCAAACACTCTGAGACGTCTTTACAAATATGCGTGTAACTTCGAAAATAAGCGCCGGATTGACTTGAAATTTTCTGTGTGTGTATTTAAATATATGTAAATTACGAAAATGAAATAAAAAAATCGATTTTTTGAAAATTCTAACTGTATATAACCCCTTAATTCCGGCCTCTTACTTTCAAACGCTCTGAGACGTCTTTACAAATATGCGTGTAACTTCCAATATAATCGCCGGATTGACTTGAAATTTTCTGCGTGTGTACTTAAATAAATGTACCTACATTACGAAAATGAAATAAAAAAAATTAATTTTTTTGAAAATTCTAACTGTATGTAACCCCTTATGAAACTGTCAGCTAGTGTCTATTAAATACAAAAAAGTACTATTCTAGAAGAAATTAACGATATAGTGAACCATACATGACTTCCATGTCCCATAGGTGGGGGGAGGGTGAATATTTCCAAAACCCTTAATTCGATTAGCCCCAAAATCAATAGGTTTGGAGTACTCACTAAGACAAACATCCATTTATTTCAGAACATGGAAGTAAAAATAAATATTGTCTCTTCCTAAGTTCTTAAAAATAATTATTGAATATAAGTAAAAGATAAAAAAAATTTTTTTTATTATTACAAAAAAAAGGAATATTCGCAAAAATATTCGCACTTTTTTTGCGAATGCGAATGCGAATGCGAATGTTTAAAAATGTGCGAATATTCGCGAATGCGAATGCGAATGCGAATATTCGTTACATCGCTAGTATGAACAAAATTAATAAAATTAAAATTTGTTTAGTTATTAATAGCTCAATCAAGTAGCAATTTAATAGACGCTAACTACAAACAGATATATCTAGTTATAGAGCGGCAAATTAATTGCAGGAAATATAATTTTAATAATGTCTAATAATATATGGTTAATGTAAAACTTTTGTTACCTATAAAAAATATATTTGCATACTTATGCAATATTCGAAGGTAAATTGTAAATATAATAATTATTTTATTGTTTGGGTTAAAATTTTGTTAAGATTCTTTATTTTGTTTATACAGTAGAAACTGGTTATAACGTCATATTAGGTCGTAAAAGCGAATAGTCGTAATAACCGGTAAAAATGCAATTAACGTAGAAACCGGTTATAACGACATCGGTTAATACGACGTATCGGTTTTAACGACTCAAAATAAAAGTCCAACTGAATCCCATATACATATAATTGTATTTTGGCCGGTTATTATGACTATCCGCTTTTACGACCTAATTTGACCGGTCCCTTCGATATTTCAACTGTATTATATATTTTCAGTATTTTTAAGGTTATTATAGGGTTCCGTAAAAAAACTAGGAACCCTCATAATTCCGTTCTGTCCGCCTATCTGTTTTCAAAAAAATTAGACAATATTTTTATTCATCCTTAAATATATAAAGCTCAACGTCTCTCTGTCTGCCTGTCCGTTAGTGTGCTTATCACCCGAGAACCACTTATCCGATTTACGTGTTTTTTTTTAATTCGTAGGTACATTCTCTGGCCAGGTTATAGGCTATATTTCGTTACGTTAGGTAACATAACAACTAAGCAGTGACGATAATAGTAAATAAAGTCGGAAAAAAATTTACCGACGGCGCGCTGTTTTGCAATACGCTGCCTAAACCGTTGAATATATAAATATAGAACAAATGTGTTAAAGAACTGTGTATAGGGATGAAACGATACGAGTAAATACGAGTACTTACTCGATACTTTTCTTCCGATACCAAGTACTTTTGTATCGATACTTTGAAATTAAGTATCGAGTAGATATCGGTCAAAAATACTCGTATCGGTAATCGGTAGGTATACTGATGAAAATGATTTTTTGTGAATTGAATATTGAAATTTTTTAACGCACCGTCATGTACAAAAACAAGCAACTCAAATATATGAATTAAAATCTACGCTATATAAGCGTCTATCCCATTTTTTACATGTCGTCAAGTATACGTTTTACTCATTTTAATGGACTTTACATATATTCAACTGAGCTGAGTGCGCTATTGCTACATTTAACACGTTTCAAGTTCAAATAAAAAATTAATTCTTTTACCTTTAGATTTTTTATTAGAAGTATTGGATGAACTGCATGCATATATAATAAGAGTGAAAATAATTTTTTTTCAAATAAATTATTAGCCACTAACAACTTATTTTAAAGGTTACAAAATTATTTTTATGCGATTGGCAAATTTTACAAAAAAAATCGATCGATACGAGTATGTATCGATACTTTTCAATCGATACCGAGTAAGTATCGATACTTTACGACCGATACTGTATCAAGTAAAAGTATCGATACCTCAGCGGTATCGTTTCATCCCTAACTGTGTAGAATCAAAAGTCCTACAATAAAGTCCGCGACACCATAATATGTCTAACTTTTATATTTAAGCCACAATGACTGCTTTTATGTTACAAAGAAAACATAAAATATTTGGGTTCTGTTTACATGGACTTATGACCTGCAAAACTTTAATCCTTATCGAAATAAATGATTTCATCGTCATAAGTACTTAATGTAAATATAATTTACCTTTTACAGAATTCAATTTGGTATTTTGGGTCAGGAAATAACGTGAAATTTTATTAGAAAAATAACTAATCGTGTTTATACTTAATTCAACTATATATTTATTTTTTAAATCCTAAACAATAATTCCGTAGTCCGCGCGAGCGAAGCCGCGCGGGCCCAGCTAGTATACATTATAAATTACATGCATATTACAAAAACAATATTTTTTAATAGGTATAAAAAATACAATTTTCGTTTTAATATAAAATTTACTGGCCCAATGTTTCTACCAGTGTACCTATATATGTAATATATATCATAGAAACAAAATCAATCGGTTTTCATGTATAAAAAAGACATACCTATATATCTATACCAAAATGTATGTATCTTAAAAATTGTGAAATCAGGCAAGTCACCTCAATGTTATTAACACAGAAGCTGTATTTTGTATAAACCAATTTGACCGCTAACAAAAAAATATACTTTCCACGGTTGATATGATCCCTTTTGTAAAAGATCGTACTCGTACTATATCTCTTTTGTCGAGATTTAAGTGAGTGTAAAAAATCTACTGAATTGATCCTATTATTTAGTTATTGAAGAAGCTACTGTAAAGAAATATCGTTGAACAAGTTGTTTCAAAACTCTACTATACCTAGTTTTTATCAATTAATATTGAAATATTTTTAATTGATTTTTTTTATTATATCATTTTTTAATACATTTTTTTTATTGTGGTTCATTTCCGATATAATTCCGGCTTTATAAAAATATCGCACGAAATACTATAAGTACCTACTTATAGAAAAAATTATAGATCTGCAGAGATCTACTCAGATGTTCAAAATTAATTATATTAAAAATAGTATCAAGTCAATCTTCATTTCGACCTTGTTATTAAACACAAATTATAATATAAAATATTCATTTTGCAGTTGAAAATTAATTATTTAAGGGGATAGCCACTGTGACGGGTCAAAAAATTGTCAATGTTTGGGAATTTTTTTCACAGATATAACTAATTATTTTTGAATCAGGTAAAGGACGTTTTTTTGTTAATTATATATTCAACTTATTTAATATCAATTTTTATTGAAAAATATTAAATATATACAAAATTATGAGCCTCGATGTGACGACCAAAAAAAATATTTTTCTCTATGGTCGACTCGAAATTTCGAGAAGGGTAATATGAAAAAAATAAATAAAAATTTTATCAATATCTATATGAATGTAGCTATCGTTGCACATAGCCGTTTTTAAAATTTTATTTTTTCACAATATGTTTGAATTTTTATTTTATTTTTAAGATCTATTTTTTTTTTCATTAGAGCGGTTTTAAAAATAATAATTATCAAAATTTCAAAAATCAGCTACGTGCAACGATAGCTACTACAATTACGAAAATTATTTAAAAAAAAAATTGAAATCGGTTCATTTGTCATTGAGGAATCGTGTCGACCAGGTCGAAAAATGTCATTCCGCGATAAACGTGTTTAATGTTTTTGTTATGTTATAACCGGCCGTGCTACATCGTCTCACTAAATTGACTGTAACTCCGTCAATTTTCAAAATTTAAACTAAATTTTTTGTTTATGGTACATATTTATGAATATGTAAACTTTAAAAAAATAAAAAATAAATATTTTTTTTTTCCGTCACAGTGGCAATCCCCCTTAAACTCAGCCAGTGTTCATCTGATTGATAACTTTAAATAATTTTCAGACTTCCTCATAATATCTAGTATATCACAGGGGGGGGGGTATTACCCTATGACCCCCTCCCCTTGTATATGCGCCGGGAATATATTCTAATATACTGTTGTTATTATAAGTTGTCTGAAAGAACCACAATGAGCATTTAAAGACCTCTCTAATTGTATTACTTATATTACGTTAACATACAATAATAACTTAGTTGACCGAAAAGGCTATATGATTCTATTTGACGACAATACCTATAAGTATTATCTTGAGCGATGTTATTGATCTTTTTGTTAAAATGGTTTGACCACAATAGAAGAGAATACGTACACTCGTGTGTATTTATTCTTTAAATGTTAGTAAGAATAGAGGTTTTGTTGTAAAATTATGTATTTGGATTATAATTTGACACATGATTAAGTTCTATTTTGTAAAATTTATCATGCATGTTATTTATTTACTCACAGTACTTGAAATTATATAGATATTTTAGTTGGTTGCATATAATATAGACTTTTGAAATCTTAAAAAGATATTTTTTGGATCAGTTCTATGTATAGAAAATTCGAATAATCATTAATGATTGTTTGGGGTCTAGGGGGCATATGATATGACGCCGTTGAATAATATCCCTCTATAACTTCTTGGGTGGCTTAATTATGCCTTGTTTACCACTTTTTTCTCTGCGAAAATTTTTCTAATCGCGGATTTCCCTCCCTTTGCCAGATGATTTCCACGCGTCGGACTGGACAATCGGAAAATATATTTTATTCGGCAAAGTAAGTATTGGGTTTTAGACATTTTTATTAAACAATCCTGGAAATAATCAGCTGATTATCAATACATTTTTAGAAGTTATTATTTTAACAGATTTAAGGTGGTAGACACCCTACGATAAATTTTTTTTCGCAAATTTATCAAATTATCTTACTTCTACAGTTTGAAAAAATACTATATATCTATAAATTTTCTATACAACACCAAGTCACCAAATGCACGTGTTTCAGAAAAAAAATCGTAGAGAAAAAAGTGGTAGACTAGGCATAATTAAGCCACACCCCATACCCAGGTATATCTTAAAATATGACATATAAAAATATATAAAAAAATAAAAATATTTTTTTTGTAAATTATCTTAATAGTTAATAATTAACAAATACCAAATATATTATCGGAAAATAGAAAATTCCCAACTGACTAAACTATTTAACTTTAATTTTCGGAATTAACGTTATGTTACTATCTTATACCAGCGGATCCGACCCGGTTTCGCACGGGAGTTAATTTTTCACCCCCTGTCATGTATGAAGTGTTAAAATTAGTTTCATTAGATTTGGCGGAAAAAACACCACGGGTAGTAAGAAAAAAAATCCCCGATCTCGCATAGAAGCCGAGATATTTACGATTTTTCCGACTTGATTTACTATTATCATTACTGCTTATTCCTTATGCTACCTAACGTTACAAAATATATACTAAAACTTGGACAAAAAATATATGTATGAATTAAAAAAAACACGTAAATCGGATAAGTGGTTCTTGAGTTATAAGCCCACTAAGGTGGCTATTACACTATCAAAGAAATGTGATAAAATTTCTTTGATCAAAGAAATATGACAGTGTAATACGTCAACTTTTATAATATTTATGTAATATTTATACCTTTATAATATTTCTTTTATCAGAGTTTCTTATATTTGATCAAAGTTTTCTGACGGATAAATCAAAATGGCGACTGAAAAGTGTTCGTGAACGGATTCAGCTTGGAAATAACTTATAATTTATTTATATGATCAAATCTTTGTCAAAGATCTTTGACATATTTATTTGATAGTGTAATAGCCGCCTAACGGAGAGATATGGATGCTAAAATATAAATATTAAATGTATTAAGACAATAATAAGCCCAGCGACAAGAGTACAGTTATATCGGACCCGGACAAAAGTAACGGGCCCCAATATTTCTATCACCAGGTCTGCTCAATAGATGGCTAAAACGACTGATAGGTATAATAATTAATTCATTACTAATATTATAATAAGTTTAAAGTCCAGTGGCGTAGATAGCTTTTTGTGATTGGGGGGGGGGGGGGGGGGATATGATAGTATTAAATCTCATCAAGTTATATTTTTCATTATAAAAAACATCTTTTATGTGGTGATAAGTACAAAAATTGGTTACGTTAGATGTATTCATTATTGAAAAAATACTCGCATATCATAATCATCTTATAATTTTTATAGACTCATGGGGGGGGGGGGGTGATCCCATTAATCTCACCTAAGTACGCCACTGGTTTAAACTGCAGTCGTATTGAATGCTAGAAATTGAAGTAGCTAAATATGCCAGTACTATTTACAAAAAAAAAATAGTTGTCAATAAAATAAGTTTTAATTTGAATTTACAATTAATTTAAATTTAATCATGGGTATAACAAAACGTGTAAAGTTTATTATTTGATATCGATGAGACCGGCCGGCGTGTTCTTTTCATCTCCAATGAATACAGTAGCTGAAAATTGATCAAGTAAACTATGCCGGCGGTCTGCATTTAACAAAGAAGAACATTAAAAATTAATGACAAGGTGGAGATGATCATGTCAAAATGTTTTGTTGTTGTAATGATGCTCTAGCTTTATAATATTCATACCCTAGTGTATTGTGTTATTAATTAATAAGGAACTTTTGCAAAAATAGTTTACATAATATGTCGTTGAAAGTAAACTATTCTTACTGTATAGCGAGGAAGCAAAAATAATAAAGTATAAAGTAAGAACCTTTTTTGTAATAGTTTATTGTTTTTAAATATGCATTTGTTATTTTGATTGTTGTTATTGCGATTTTTGTTTAACAATTTTTGTTTTTCATGGCTTACTTGAATGTTTGTAATAAAATACTTTATAAATATCACCAGTATTTAGTACTTTGACTTAATTTTAATAATAAGTATGTCATGTGACATATCGTTGTAAAGTAGAGTAAAAAACACGTTCAAATATGCTATAGCCAACTTAGCGGCCCATAAGAAAAAACCTTTGGGCTTGTAACTCGGAAATTAAAACTGATATAAAAATTCTAAATACACCAATCAATTTTACACAAAAAAGTGCTTTAAGAAACCGTAAACAAAAAGTACCTATCTACTTTGACAAAAAAGTTATTGCCATTTAAAGAAATTTCGAATTTTCAGTTTTTTGGGTATATCGCTTAAACCACATAAAATTATTAATATTTTTTGATGTAGTAATACTCACCCTTTTCTTACAAATAATTCATCTCATTTAATCACATCTGTATCTCTTACCGTTTAGGATATCCCCATGCATTTCACGCTTATCTTGGACATCCTGTATACGAAGATACGAGAAGCTTTGTGATTGTTTTAAAATGAGAAAAAAAAAATTCTCCGATTTTTAAAATTTAACTTGTGATTTATCTGTTTCAGGTCAAGACAAACACTTTTTGTTCCGTGTCTGTCTGTCTGTGTGTGTGTGTGTCTGTCTGTACCTTAATCCTTGTCACATGCATAACTCATGAACCACTTAACCGATATTGATGAAACTTGAGGATGGTCTCATTTCAAAATTATTAAAATTGTATTTAAGAGGGAGGGGTGACATCCCAAAAGATTTTTTTAAAGATATCTCAGGAAAGACACATGTTACGTGAAAATTTTATAGAATATTTTTTGTAGAGCATTCAATTTCTCATAATATAGGTCACCACAACGTTTGTTGTAAAATATTCCCTTACAAAGATTTATTTTGATTTGCTTTAAAAAAACATCATTTGTCTTTTTAAATTGTTATTTACTTTGACATATTAAATGTCATTTTGACATTTGTATATTCGCAGCGTGCGCGATGACAGCGCCAACACTTTAGTAGCAACTTGGGTGGACTTTGACGTACTAACAAACAAATAATTTCAATAAAATATCGTAATATATACATTTTAGACGATTATTTATGACTATTAGCTATGTGCACGAAGTCTATTAGCGCCGCTAGCGGTTAATAGAGAAGGATTGAATGGATTTAACATTATTTTTATCATTGTTTAATATGTTTAATACCGTGAAATTTTTTATTAAACAAATATCATTTAATTTTGCTGTTTGCATATAATATAAATAGTATAGCATAAAAGGTACGTGAAAATTATTTATTTTGGGTATCTTTTTCTCTTTAATTATGACGTATAACAGAGAAATAATTAATTCGTTTACATTGACAGCATAACCTCAAATTTTGGCGCCGATAATTTTAAATATTGCTCACCACGAACACTCGCATCGATATTATTTCTAACTCCACCCCCTTGCACATAGTCTATAGTGGGATTAACCATGTTGACCTTTATATTTCCAGTTAAAAACGAGCCTATTAAAAATGACAGTTAGTCCACCCAAAGTGTTATTTTTTGCCACGTTGTGCGCTGTGATCGATTTCGTTTCCCCCACTACCTACTTTGCACCCAGCGAATAGCTGAAAAATAATGATTTAGATTGAAATTGTCAAAAAAATTAAAAATGTACACCATAATAACGATTATTGTTTATTATTGTATTATTGTTTCTGATGATACATGATTTTTTTCAGAATTTCTGGTTAATATTTAAATAATTTATTTCAATTATTTATTAAGCGGTCTATTTCTCGAGTCACGCGAAAAACGCGTCATTTTCATGCAGGCACTCGGGCGTCTCTCACGCCTAAACTAAAAAAGTAAGACACATGCTTTTGCTAACTTTTTGATAGAAAATTTTATGTTCTACAAAAAAGGTTCTCGTACATTTTTTCGTATATTGCTTAGTTATCGTTAAATTAGCCATAACATGTAAAAGAAGCTATTTATAAATTGTTTAATTAGTTACTCAATATTTCATGAATGCAAAAATGTTCTTTATAACCCAAAGAATAAATCTGCACCAACCTATTTTTTTTCATATTAGAATTAGTGCAAGTGATTACATAAAAATATCTTAATAACGTTACTGATCTAATAATGATTTTAAATATTTATAAAAACAAAATGCAATAATCTAGTATTAATATAGTGAAAAAAAAAATATCGTACCGTTTTTTGTATTTATTATAAGTATTTATTATAAAATGAAACTTATACCATCCGAAAGATACTGTATCATAGATGTGCACACACAAAAATCATGTGTTTATGTTGCCGTAAAGGCAGGTAAAATATTAGTCGAATTTCGATTCTCAATTATTTCATACACATTTTTTTATAAATTGATATTTATTGATTCTCATCGCCATTTATATGTATTGGTCTTACAATGGACAGTTTTTAATTCATCAGCAAAGTGTATTTTTGAATTGCAATTGTTTATGATATAAGATAAAGGTGCCGCGATTATATGCGCAGATAATTGCATTATTACGTAAGGAATATACATATATGTAATCAAAAATTATTAATTATTTTGTACTGACTAGATCAGAAATAAAAGTATACAAATTTTAATTAGTAAAATAATTTTTGTTGTAATTTTTTTTTTATTATAACATTTTAACCCCTTCGATATTAACGAAAATTCTGAAGGCAATAATATGCAGCACAGTTCATTTAATTTTAATAAAACTGTACCAATTAAAACCTGATTTAAAGGGTCAAGATTTTCAATTTTTTTTTTGTTTAATCTATTCAAGAATATATTCCCAAAGTTTCAGAGCTCAATTCGAAGTATTTTAAAAGTTATAGAATACATGATATACTTTTCTCGAAAATCGTTTTCGTACTTTCTTAAAATCTGCTGGAAAGATGAAGCAAAAATTACCTAATCGATCGACTTGATTCAAAGTGCGTTAGTTAATGAATGAACAACCATTTTATGTGAACCTCAAACATTGGTAAAAACATTATTTTAAATAATGTTATTACATAAAAACGGGGAATATTTTTTTCTCAAAAATATATTTTTTTTGTTCAAGTGCTAAATTAACAGTTTTTTTAACCATGTTTCTGGTTCACACGAAATAAAAATACATGAAAAATGAAAATTAATAATTTTTTGGTTGGTTTGTTTGTGGTAAAAATTTCAGGCTATATTTTTCCGCAGATTGGCAACTCGATTTGCGAGACGCTTCTATACGTCGCCATTTTGTAATTATTTTGCAAAATACAATTTTTTACAGCTTCAAATAAGCAGTTAAATATCGTTAACATTTTAGAAACCTCAACTGCATTATTGTCAATTAAAAAAAATCATAAAAATTTATTTTTTTTGCCTCCTAAACCAGGTTAGTGCGCTTATCACTGAGAACCACTTATCCGATTTACATGTGTTTTTTATTTATTTATAGATATGTTCTTTGATCAGGTTTTAGTATATATTTTATTATGTTAGGCAACATAAGGAATAAGCAATGACGATACTAGTATAGTGATCTTTTGCAATACGCTGTTTAACCTAAACCTCTAAATATTGAAGAATATAATGTACCACATACATTCAATTCTCTAAACGACAACCATCCTATTAACGTACGCTCTGAGAAACGATTGGCCAACCGCTCCATGTAACGACCTTCCCCTATTCCTACCACAATACTACCGTGACTGCTATATTCCTGCGCGAAATTTAAATTCACCAATTAACGTTAAAGACGTTAGGAGATTTTAAATTACTGAGACCGTCGCTGTTCGGAGGGACGAGTATAGTAAATAATTGTGTAGAATGAAAATATCTAAAATAATTAAACAAAAATTTTTCAAAAAAACAATAATTTCGTATTCCTTGATGCGAGTGAATTAAAATATAATAATGCAAAACTATATTAAATTAAATTTAAAAATCATAATTTAAATTAATACATAGGTAGGTACCACAAGTTCTTATAGCGTGTCCAAATTTGAAGTTCGTTATTATGAACCAACATGAAAAGTGAACGGACTAATGCGTTTTAATTGATTAGTTACACACTTGTATATACAGAATCATTATGAATGTATTTATTCTATCTACTAATGACATTTAAATCATACACTCAAATGAAATAGACTATTGTTAAATAGCTACAGTAGCTAAATATGTATGTATATAATTATTTTTTCATCAAATAATCAACTATAATGAGGACGGAGTCTATTTAAAATATGTATACCTATCTAAGGTACTTGCACCAGTCTTAGACAATATTTAAATGTACTAAATTATAAATATTTGTTGATATTTCATTACTGCCATTACTGAATTATAATTTATAGACATTTAACTGTAAAACAGCTTAATTTGATGTCAATTGATCAATGGGTGTCAAAAGGGTGGACATTTAAACTAATTATTGGTGTAATCTATTTATTAATTATTATACAGGGTGTCCCATTTTAATCTATTACCCCCCTAATTTTTTTTATCTATCAATTAAATCAAAAAATGCTTCAAATCAAAGTTGTTTGGTTTTGAGGGGGACCCGTCTTCATGGTCAAATAGGCCCAACTTTTTTTTTTCAAATGGAAACCTATATTTTTTATTACAATATCTTATTGTTTGGAAAAAAACAAGTAGCTTTTGTTTCAAAAAATTTTTGTATGACTTCATTTTTTTTTTAATATTAAACAAAATAATTTTAGATTTTAGTTTTTTAATAATTTTTTACTCGAAACCCATTAACTTTAGAGGAAAAATGTAAAACAAAAAATGTTTATTTTAATCTGATATAACTAGGAAAATTATATAAGGATTTTTTGTTAACTTTTGCTCTTCAAAATATTAAAGCAAATAAAAAATAAAATAAAAAAATCTGAAAGAATTTTCCTAGTTATATCATATTAAAATAAACATTTTTTGTTTCTTACACCTTTCCTCTAAAGTTAATGGGTTTCGAGAAAAAAATTAGTAAAAATCTAAAATCTAAAATTATTTTGTTGAATATTAAAAAAAAATGAAGTCATACAAAAAATTTTTTGAAACAAAAGCTACTTGTTTTTTTCCAAACAATAAGATATTGTAATAAAAAATATAGGTTTCCATTTGAAAAAAAAGTTGGGCCTATTTGACCATGAAGACGTCCAAAAAATAAAAAATTAATAACGCAATTTTGGGTCCCCCTCAAAACCAAACAACTTTTATTTGAAGCATTTTTTGATTTAATTGATAGCTAAAAAAAATTAGGGGGTTGATAGATTAAAATGGGACACCCTGTATTATCATATAGCATCTGATTTACATTGTTTACAATTTTACGACTCTTTATTTTATAACTTTTGTGTCGTAGTAAGTACTTATAATTTTGTAATCTTTAGCCAGTGTCCATCACTGGTGCCCATTACTTTGTCAATTACTGGAGAAAAACATAAACAAAATAAAAGGATATAATATAAAAATAAATTATATTTTCGGACTTTGGTAATTAAATTGATTTTGAGAATTACAAAAATGAAACCCATCAATCTCAAAAAACAAAGTTTGTTGTAAAATATTCCCTTACAAAGATTTATCTCGATTTGCTTTAAAAAAACATCATTTGTCTTTTTAAATTTTTATTTACTTTGACATATTAAATATCATTTTGACATTTGTATAGCAGAAAAATAATGATTTAGATTGAAATTGTCAAAAAATTAAAAATGTACGACATAATAACGAGGTGCGTATTAAGAATTATATATTTTATTAAAATTGTATGAATATGAAATGGTTAACCAATGACAGGCAGTTCATCTAAATACTTAATAGGTTTTTATTTAAATTGTTGGATAAATAATTAACTACCTTTGATGGATGTAACATGAGGGAGCACTGTGCATTTACTTGGCAGATATTCAGCTATAGTTGTTACCGGAGTCTTCGTTTGCTTGAAATTTAGGTAAAGTCAGAGTCAGATATTAAACCCATTAAGAAGAAGAAGAAGTTGGAATTACAGTTTTCTATTATGATAGTCGATGAAATATGTCGCACGTACAAATATCACACATTCATTTTTTGAATCTTTTTTAATTGTAGAATTAATGCATTTTTCAGGATATAAAGTACCCTTTGATAAAGTACCCATGATAATCTCAAAAAACGGTATACACTTTGTTCTTAAAGCGACCAAAACTGGTGCCAGTATTTCCACACGAGAGTGGCATAATATTTTTTTTCGTTACAGATAAAAATTATTTGAAATTAAATTTTCGTTTGGTAAAAATTTAAATCAATCTTGATTTAAAGTCAATTCTTGGGTTAAATTTCAGAAAACTTCTTAAAGAGTGACACACGTAATATTTAACGTTTCTAGGTCCAGATTTTTGTCTCATTTAAATAATAGGGACAAAATTAACCCACTTTATTATCGTTGGCATTTAATTATTTATACTAAAAAGCAAAAGTAACTCTTTTTGTCTGTTTGTTATTTATTCACGGCTAAACTGTTCAAACGATCTTGATGAAATTTGGTAGGGAGATAGCTTGCATCATTAGGAAGGTCATATCCTACTTTGTACCCCAAAAATTGATTAATTGTGTGAATTTTAGCCAAGAATCCAAAATACTGTGTTTTAATTTCGATAACTATATAACATAAGATGTCCACTGCAATGTGAGACAAAACGTTGGCCAATAGAACGACCAAAAGGACGCGGTTTATACCCAGAAGCAAAAATCTAACCTAAAAGCTTGTAAATATCATATAACAATAATATAACAGATTCAAATTGTTGAAGTATTTAATATTTTTTTAATAATTAAAATATTTGGCTTCTAAACTTAAATGAATAAATCTTGAGTCATCTAATAACAGGAAATAACAATTATTTAGATTAGAAACGGTGGAAATATAGATTGGCTCAAGTTGTTCTTATGTTTAATTCGTTCCATATACCTACCTAACTCAATAAACAAAAAATATAAATCTGGAGGCTGCGATATTGAAAAAGGTTTACAGCAAATTTAAAGTGATAATAAATAATGTTTTATATAAGGGGGCGTTCAAGTATTACTTAAAGATAGTAAGAAGGTAGGGGGGGGGGTATATTTTCCTTACTTTTACTGTTAAGTAAAAACTACAAAATAATGAATATTTAAAATTAATATTTTTTAATTTCCATACCAAATTTTATAACATATTCTTTATAAGAAATAAACACACGTTTTCTGTAGCATGTACTTATGTAGCAGACTAACAGTCGACTTAAATCTAGCGAAGGGAAACCCAGACATAGTAAAAGGCTATTCAATTTATTTTAAACTATAGCTGCAACCTTGTTCACGTCATATTTTTAATAAGATCATTAATAAATAATTAATAAAGATAAGATGTATATGGTTCGTGTGGAATTTAAGTTAAACAGAAACTGTTAGAAGAAGAAGAAGAAATTAAAGAAGATGAGGTAATACAGATTTATGTTATATAAGTCGATAAAACAGGTCGCACGTACAACATTTTTAAGTATATGTATAATTAATAACTTTTTCGGGGTACAAAGTATCTTCTTCTTGTAAGCTATCTCCCTACCAAATTTCATCAAGATCGGTCCAGTGGTTTAGCCGTTAAAAGGCAACAAACAGACAGACAGACACATTTTTGTATTAGTAAAATTAATAATATTAGTTGGATAAATTGAAGGTAGTTTTCAATAAATTGCAACTTGAATACAGAATCTTCTATAAAAATTAATTTTCACAGTTATTTAAGTGTTTTAATCTTAGAAATAATTAGATTTTTGTTTTCATTTTGATGGATCTCGACTTCTGGGTATAAATCACGTAGATTTGGTCATGTTATCGGTCAACATTTTGTCACATCTTCAGAGCTCTTCTATTGCATTCTATCTTCTATTGTGGAAGAGATCCACTGCAATGTGTAACGAAACATTGACCGATAACACGGTCAAATCGACATGGCTTAAACCCAGAAACCAAAATCTATACCAAAATCATCGCAGAAGCCTTAATTTTGATGTCTAATAAAATTATTTAAAAAAAAAAACTTTTTTATAATTTTCCGAAGGGAGGGGGGGGGGGGTGTTTAAATTTTCATATTTGTCAGAAATCTACGTTTTATACTTGGTATATAGTGTTTAAAATAATTTGTTAATTTCCGTCAATCGGGTCAGAGAAGGAATTTCTAATAATAAATAAATTAACAAAAAACGAGTATAAAATAGAATTACAAAATTGAAAAGCTATGGAATTCGCCCACCACGGCGGCGGTGCGGGTGTTTAGGGTAAGGTCGTGCGGACAGAGAGCGCGCGGCGGGGGCGGGTGCGTTTAACAAAATGAAAAGACGCGGCCGAACGGCGGCCTCTTTGATCTCGCTAATGCCTGTTTTCATCAGTCAGATATTACACCCAGTAATGTAACATCATCACATGAGAGCGGAACATCACATTCTCTTCACTATATTACATTCATAAAAATGTTGTTTAGTCGAAATAAAATATATTTAAATAAGGAGTTTTGTAATCATTTTTTCTGAACCGTATTCCTTTTAAAACCGTACTCCAAAAATACTCTTTTTCATTATTTTGTACTCCTTTGTACTTCTAAGCACATAAAAACTGAAATTAGTACACACAAAAAAAACTGTATTGGACCAAGGAAATCTTGTTTTGTATATAACGAAAACAATATTTTCTTAATATAAGAAAAGTACCCTTAATCCAACTACATTATTTCTTCGTCCAAGAATACTTCATAGTTAGTTTAAGAATATATTTCTTATCTTAAGAAAATATTGTTTTCGTTATATACAAAACAAGGTTTACTTGGCTCAAGTAAATCTTTCACCTGTGTATCATAGATAGTCATAAAAAAAAGTTGGACAGTTTTTTTTTAAATAACCTCCCGAGATAAAAATTTACAGTATTCCACGAGTATCCCAGCGTCTCCCAGATTCTCCCAGCGACCGTTACAGTACCTATTCCAGTCTCAGAGAATTCCGGCGACTCCCAGTTTATATACCAGAGTCTTCCATAAGAATACTCTATCTATAGGAATAATTGCGACTTCTTTTGTACTAAAAATAATTGGTCACCTTAATTTAAAGTGCAAAATACAATATTAATTACAAAAACTTTATATTATTACAAATAATTCCCTCGTTTGGTTTAGGATTTAAAAAGAAATCTTTTTATTCTACAGAATTCTTTACTGCATTATATTGTTCAATATTTAACGGTTTAGGCAGCGTAATGCGAAAGAATCCGACTATTATATTGACACTGTTTATTCCTTATGTTACCTAACATAATAAAATATATAATAAAACATGGGCAAAGAGCATATTTTTGAATTAAGAAAAAAACACGTAAATCGGATAAGTAGTTCTGGAGTGATAAGTGCCCCAACAGACAGACAAACATTGGGTTTTATAATATGTATATTGTATATGTATAAGGATAGCTCTTTCCTCAAACGATAAGACGCAATAAATTTTTTTTTAATTTTAACTAGACATCAATATTAAAAATAAAAAAACATATTATTTCACATTTCTTATACAAATTAATTGTGCCTACAGAATTCCCTGAAATGAGCGTCGCTGGTTTTAAGTAGGCTGCTATGTACAATGTATACCATAGTACACGCTACAAAAAACGCATGTTTATTTCTTATGAAGTATATGTTATCAAATTTTGTATGTCAGTAAAAAAAAACAATTTTATACAAATAATGAATATCATTTTAAAAATATACATTATTTTATAGTTTTTACCTTCCCTAATATTCTCGTTTCCCCTTAAGGAAGTTGACACTGTAGGTTTCTGGGTTGGTGATGCGGGGCACGGTGCGGAGATAGCGCCTGTATCTTTTTTTCACACACTTATCATTTTTTAATTAAAAAACGTGGTTTCTAATCATTCTGAAAATGTACAGATATCTTTGTAAATGAAGAAAGAATGTATGCTCAAATTTTCATCAAATTCTCTCTGTCACATCACTTTAAAAAGTCCTGTCTGTTAAACTATTATCCTAATAACATTGAAATTTAGCAATAATTTTTTTTATAATATAAATCGTCGCTTTTCTAACAACACCGCTCAAGTCATTTTGACCAACTTTACAGGAGAGCAAAAAAACCGTGTATGTTTTATGTAGGCTACCGGCTTGCGCGCTGTCACTATTTATTGAATTCTGGTCTCTTATTGTCCGAAACGTCTAGAATGTGATTGGTAGATCGACGCGCAATGAGTAGCTCTATCCAATGGCATTAAAATGTAAAAACCGCTAATTTTTGACTTGAGTGGTGTTGTTGGATAAGCGACGAAATGTCTTATTTTCAAAGTTACATAAAAATTATTTTCTATGGTCTCAAGTAAACCTCCTTAATTAATATAAATAAATTAATACATTTTACTTAATTAATAAAATAAAAATCAAATACGTGTTGTACCATTAATGTAACATTAAATCAAGTGAATAAATGTAATCCGCATTTATGAGAACATGATCCAAGTTATCTCTACTGTATATAGAGAGGTACCTGTTGATTCCCCATAGCTAGAAGGCATAAGATCATACCCCCAATTCTGAACTCACTAATTTATTCAACGTATATGTATAGCGATAATAGATGGTGCTGAACATAAGAATACGAACTCGCCATTGCATAAATTATGTTTATAATCCTATGTTTTACATTTAAGATGCTAATCTTATCGATACTGCTGTGAGGTGATGAAGAAATTCATAAAAATATCAGAAAACACGATATGTATGATGTATTACCAATGACGAATTTTATAAAGCGGTATACTACCTAGAGAATACTATATTTGTGTTTAAATTTTAAATATACTATATTATAATAATTATTATTTGTTAATTGGTAAAATATCTATTGTATAACTTTGTTCTGACGCTGTTTATCCTTTTTTTGTAAGGTTTGACAAATAAAGAAAAATTCTATCTATCTATCTAAAAAATACTCTGCCTAGTAAATGCACAGTGCTTCCTCGTGCTAAATTCGTCAAAGGTAGTTAATTATTGAACAATTTATATAAAAACCGATTGGTTAACCATTTAAATTTAAAAAAAAACAAATGACGATTTTCTTAAAGTAAATTGAGATAGATCTTTGTAAGGGAATATTTTACAACAAAAGTAGGTGACCTATATTATAGAGAATTGAATGCTCTACAAAAAAGGTTCTATAAAATTTTCACGTAACATATGTCTTTCTTGAGATATATTCAAATCAAAAAATAAATATTTTGGGATGTCACCCCTCCTCCTTACACACGATTTTAATACTTTTGAAATGGGACCGTCCTCAAACCAGACCCAACCAATCAACCAAGTTTCATCAATATCGGTTCAGTGGTTCATGAGTTATGCGTGTGACAAGGATTGGGGGACAGACACACACACGGACAGACAGACAGACACTGAACATAAAGTGTTTGTCTTGACCTGAAACGGATAGATCCGGTAAAATTTTTAAAATCGGAGAACAAATTTTTTGTCTCGTTTTAAAATGATAACAAAGCTTCTCGTATCTTCGATATTGCGAGGAAGCAAAAAATATAAAGGATGGCCCAATTAAAACGAAATGGCCGCGCTTTTGGTCAGTTAAAATAAGATTTTGAAAAAACACTCGAACACATCGATTTTGCTTTCAAGAGGGACATCTTTTGATATAAAATTTTTGCAAGAATCTTTTCAATCCGCAGCGCACACCCTAAGCACAATCTTTAAAATTTTATAATAGCATTATAGAGCAAGTGATATCTCATTTGAAAGGTTTTTTCATTCTAAACATTACATTCTTAATTTTAGTAAAGTTATTGACATTTTTAATTCCATGAATGCATTAAGTTTCTGATCAACAAAACAAACATTTACAACAAAAATTCAAAACAAAGTAAGTTTATTTTCTTATCAAATAATTCAAAAAAAACTTACCAACATCCAAAACTTTAATTAATTCAAGAAATGTTCAAATTGGATGCAAGTAATTTTTTTTGAATTATTTGATAAGAAAATAAGCCTACTTTGTTTCGAGTTTTTGTTGTAAATGTTTGTTTTGTTGATCAGAAAATCAATGAATTAATTGAACTAAAAATGTAAATAACATGACTAAAACTAAACAGATTTGAAAAAAAATATAAAAATTACCTTGTTTAGAATGAAAAACCCTTTCAAATGAGGTATCACTTGCCCTATTATGCTATTTGAAATTTTAAGGGTTGTGCTCATAGCGCTGAGGGTCGAAAAGATTCCTGCAAAAATTTTATAGCAAAAAATGTCCCCCATTAAAAGCAAAATTCGAGCGTTTTTTCAAAATCCTATTTTAAATGACCAAAAGTGCAGCTTTTTCGTCTTAGTTGGGTCAACCTGTATAGGTAAAAACTTAAATGTTACATTAATATAAAAACTTTTTCAAATTTGCGATTCTTAAACTAGTCTAAGGGCCTCTTTTTTTTTGGGTCCCTCCCCCCTGACAGAAAAACAAAAAACGTCGTTAGATTATACTAATTATAACTTCTAGAGGGCCGGAAAATCAATATTTTGGCGCACCAGCAAATCTCTAATTTTTCTTTTTTTGATTAAAATATTCATTTTTTCAATATTAACGTATATTTGAACTTCCAAATAAATAAAAATCGTTCACGCGAGGCAAAGGTGTAGTTTTTACCCTATTATACGGGTTGTTTTTGAATTTTCTGTATTTTTGACGTCAGATTTGGATACAGCGTCGAAAACGTAGGTATATTTGTATAATGAAAAAATGTTATGTACTATTTAAAATAATTTTTTTCGAATTTAAAATATTTAACACAGGCTGTTCCCATCCGGGCCAGAAAGCCAATTATATGACACCTTTTATACCAGTTATCTGAGGGCGAAATGCTGTTTTACGGATCCCCAGGAACAGTTTAAAAACCACTGGTATAGATTATAATAAAATCCATAAAATCAATACGAAACAATTAATATTAAAAACTAATAAACAATTAAAATTCAAGAAATTGCAAATACACAATTTATTTCAGGGGCTAATCGAGAACAGGTAACTTTTAACTAACATATACGGCGATAAGTTAAACGAATCAGAATTTATAGGGGAAGTAGATTTGTTGGGAAAGGAGGAGAAGGGGAGGGGGGAGTTCTACACCAGGTTAATTGATTTACACCCACGCACATACGGCAACAGCACACTACACCAGCCTTTGAAATAATTAAATCAGTACCTATATTCAATTGTTATAAACAACTATTGATACTCACTGCATAGCAAGAGTATTATAGAAGGCGTGAAATATGCGGTGTGACACGTCATTTGTTTTTTGTTATACCGGGTGTCCCAGATAACTTTTCCAGCATGGGGATCTCAGTATCTATAAGAGATACAGGTTTGGTTAAATGAGATGAATTATTTGTAAGAAAGGAGTGAGTATTAGTATACAAAAAAATATTCATAATTCTATGTGGTTTACGCGGTATACTCAAAAAACTAAAAATTCGGAATTTCTTTAAATGGCTATAACTTTTTTGTTAAAGTAGATAGGTACTTTTTGTTTGCGGTTTCTTAAAGCACTTTTTTGTGTAGAATTGATTATCTGGGACACCCGGTATGTATGGAGTATGGACGTGTAGCGCTCAGTATTGACTGAGTCAAGTGGAGACAGAAAATATGTTTGTAGCTTTGTATTGGTTGGAGATATTGATAAAGGTAATAAGAAAAAATATACATTTATGTATGTTATTTATATGTAACTAGCGTATTTGACCCGGTGTTACACGACTGCAGTGGCGGCTTTTGGGTGGGGGGACCCTGGGCAACCGCCCGGGGCGCCAAGGTAACAGGGGCGGCAAGAAGTGAAAAACAAAAACAAAATAAGAAAAGAAAGATGCAACAACGGTAAAAGAAGCTCATCAGATTTTTTTGCGGTAGAAATTAACTATATCGAGTTAACCAAAAAAAAAGGTCTTCAAAGGTCGGGAAGGCTGCAAAAAAATATTTCGCCCGGGGCGCCGAGTTTGCAAAGGCCGGCTCTGTACACGAGGGTCAGTCTGCGGTGACGGGTGTGACATTTCAACTCGGATTGGAGTTTATAATTTCTAAATAATACTAGTTAATAACATGATTTTACCATTTTTCTGTAGATTTTAATGTAATACATGTATATTGAACGAATAAAAGGTCTACGGTTATTTTACAAAAAAAATGCTAGCGTTCAAAGCCCTGTGATCGGTGTGACGCCAACTATTACAAGTCTTGCAACCTCTATTCAAAATCTCAAAAGTTTAGCGAAAATATTGAAGTTACTTTATAATAATCATACTTTAATATGTTACGAATAAATTATTTTCTAGTAACACAAGAGCATCAGGTAAATACGTAATCTATTTAACTGGTTATTACTCAACAAACATTGTGACGGGTGTGACACGTTGAATAAAATGATACAATAAAAGTACTATTGATATTGTTAACTAATACTTATAACAATTATTTATCAAATACATCAATAGACTCATTAAATTTATAATAAATGCAGCCACCCTTAGTCTTTATTGTTGGTGAGGGTAATTTTTTTTATTTGGTTAAACGTCACGTTTGATATGTAATTGTCAAAGACTTTTAATAGTTTGCCACGATCATCACTTATTCTTAAGTAAGTTATTGTGATTTCACCTTATTTGTTGTATTTTTTGAAATATTTTGAAAATTAACTAAAATTTTTCTAATTTTCTTTTGATTTATGAAAATTGATTTAAAATAGCCTGTTAGTTTTATATTTTTATATTCATTTTCGCAAAATATTTTTTTAACTATCTGGTATCGATTACCGCGGACTGACCCACGAGTAAATATCCACAAAACTACAGTAGAAACCGGCTATAACGACATCGAAGGGACCGGTCATATTGGTCGTCGTAATAACCGGTAAAAATGCAATTATATGGGATTCAGTTGGACTTTTATTTTGAGGCGTTAAAACCGATACCTACGTCAGTATTAACCGATGTCGTTATAACCGGTTTCTACTGTATTATTAAATTAATTAATAAAATAATCCAAAATGCACCAATGGCATATCATTTCTGACCAAAGGATACTATAACACTTGTAATTCGCACTAGATATTAATTTTCCAAGGCTTAATTAATCAAATTGGAAAACACTGTAAAATTCTTTATGTGTTTTTGAATTCATTAAAAGTTTGTTAATTATATAGAAAATGACGTGAAAAATTCAAATTTTCAAACCGCAGGTCTGTATTTTATAACGTTCTCGAGATATAGCCTCACAATGTTTTCAAAAATTTTGAGAAAAATGATTGTAACTCTTGAACGTGTGGTCGGATTTGATTTTTATCGACGGATTTGGAATCAGCGTGTAAAATTCTATATAACGACGTATATAAAACAAAGTAAAAAAATACCCATTCAAATTTCATTCATACAAACCTTGTCCTGACAATTACGAACACAACAAAAAAAAAATCTGCCAAATCGGTCGAGCCGTTCCCAAGTGATGATCTTTCATACATGGGGCAATTGATTTTTATTTATGTATTTACCGGGTGTCCAAGATAAGCGTGAAATGCATGGGTATATTCTAAACGGTAAGAGCTACAGATGTGATCTAATGAGATTAATTATTTGTAAGAAAGGGGTCAGTATGACTATATCAAAAAATACTAATAATTTTATGTGGTTTAGGTGGTATACCCAAAAAACTGAAAATTTGGAATTTCTTTAAATGGCTACAACTTTTTGTCAAAGTAGATAGGTACTTTCCGTTTACGGTTTCTTAATGCACTATTTTGTTTTGAATTGATTGGTGTATTTTGAATTTTTATATCACTTTTAGTTTCCAAGTTACAAGCCCTAACTTTAGTTTTTATTATGGTCACTATGTTGGCTATAGCATATTTGAATGTGTTTTTTACTTTACTTTACAACGATATGTCACTTGTTACGTTTATTCGAAATTCGAAAAGAAGTCGAAGTACTAACATAAATGCCAGTGATATTTATAAAGTATTTTATTACAAACATTTAATTAGGCCATTAAAAAAAAGGTTAAACAAAATTCACAATAACAACAATCAAAATAACAAATGAATATTTTGCAAACACTAACTATTACAAAAAAATTCATTGTCTATTTACCTAACCAAACTTCTTACTCCAATAATAACAAAGTAAGCAATGAACACTTCGTTTTTACGATCATCCTGTATACTCTAACCCTCATTTTCACTACTCTCTTAAACTGAATCAGTGAATAGTCACTGATAATCAGTGACTATTCACTGATTGAAATAGTGCAGAGTCTTCCACTGGTAATCAGTGACTATTTACTGATTAGTTCAGTTATATTCACTGATTTATCAGTGCTAAGTCTTCCACTGGTAATCAGTGACTATTCACTGATTAGTTCAGTTATATATACTGATTTATCAGTGAAATTTCATTACAGAGAATTTCATAAATAATAAAAATTTATTGTTATTTTTTAAGATGGTTTTTATTGCACAACTTAATACATAATACAGTATAATGATAATTTGTTTAATTTACATTTTAACAGGCTATAATTTTTTTAATACTTTTGCGTTTTTGTTTATGTAAAACATTTTTTTTTGTTATAACAATTGGATAACTATACAGGATGTCCCATTTTAATCTATCACCCCCATATTTTTTTATATCTATCAATTAAATAAATAAATGCTTCAAATAAAGGTTGTTTGGTTTTGAGGGGGAGCCAAAATGGCGTTATTAATTTTTGATTTTTTGGACATCTTCATGGTCAAATAGGCCCAACATTTTTTTTTTCAAATGGAAACCTATATTTTTTATTACGGTATCTTATTGTTTGGAAAAAAAAACAAGTAGCTTTTGTTTCAAAAAAAATTTTGTATGACTAGGAAAATGATTTCAGATTTATTTATTTATTTTTATTTTTTTGCTTTAATATTTTGAAGAGCAAAAGTTAACAAAAAATCCTGATATAATTTCCCTAGTTACATATATCAGATTAAAATAAACATTTTTCGTTTTTTACATTTTTCCTTTAAAGTTAATGGGTTTCGAGTAAAAAATTAGTAAAAATCTAAAATTATTTTGTTGAATATTAAAAAAAAAGGTCATAGAAAAATTTTTTTGAAACAAAAGCTACTTGTTTTTTTCCAAAAAATAAGATACCGTAATATAAAATATAGGTTTCCATTTAAAAAAAAATGTCGGGCCTATTTGACCATGAAGACATCCAAAAAATCAAAAATTAATAACGCCATTTTGGGTCCCCCTCAAAATCAAACAACTTTTATTTGAAACATTTATTTATTTAATTGATAGATATTAAAAAATATGGGGGTGATAGATTAAAATGGGACACCCTGTATAGTATTATAAATCACAGTTGTCATTCTCCTCCAAGTTCTATATTAGAAATATTGATGTAGAGAGAACACACAACACTGCGCGATTAGGGATGAAACGATACGAGTAAATACGAGTACTTACTCGATACTTTTCTTCCGATACCAAGTACTTTTTGTATCGATACTTTGAAACTAAGTATCGAGTAGGTATCGGTATACTGATGAAAATGATTTTTTGTGAATTGAATATTGAAATTTTTGAACGCACCGTCATGTACAAAAACAAGCAACCGTCAAATATATGAATTAAAATCTACGCTATATAAGCATCTATCCCATTTTTTACATGTCATCAAGTATACGTTGTACTCATTTTAATGGACTTTATATTCAATTGAGCTGAGTGCGCTATTGCTACATTTAACACGTTTCAAGTTCAAATAAAAAATTAATTCTTTTACCATTAGATTCTTTATTAGAAGTATTGGATGAACTGCATGCATATATAAGGGTGAAAATAATTTTTTTTAAATAAATTATTAGTCACTAACAACTTATTTTAAAGGTTATAAAATTATTTTTATGCGATTGGCAAATTTTACAAAAAAAATCGATCGATACGAGTATGTATCGATACTTTTCAATCGATACCGAGTAAGTATTGATACTTTACGACCGATACTGTATCGAGTAAAAGTATCGATACCTCAGCAGTATCATTTCATCCCTATGCACGATTGCACAGACATCTTATAAATAAACTTATCAATAAAATTGTAGAAATTGACTAAATTTCGTGGATATTCCACATTAAAAACATAAAAAAATTTATATAAAATATCGAAAGCTTTCAAAGGACTTGAACTTTCAGGTACTTTTGACAGGCATCCATCTCCTTGGATAAAAACTGAACATTCTCCTTGTCTTTTTACAATAATAATATAGGGTTGAATATTTTCTGAGCTTTCTCTTCGCAGCGTTTTTTCCAAATCTTCCTTATCATTACGTCTTCTTCTTTGCTTTTTTCAATGTTTAACTATAAAAAAATATCACAGGTATTAATAATAATTAAAATCAAAATTTATTTTGTATATATAAATGATATTCACCATTCTCAATCGTTCTGGACGTTATAAAAATGGCAGGGCGAAATTTTTTCGCATAAGATAGAATACGTTGTGTATAGTATGTTGGAAATTTATAGATATAAAATTATCATTTAATTTTGGAAACATCTTTTGAAATTCTATATCAATCTGAAAGTATTTTTTTACATCATATCATATTCATTATATTAATTGTACGTTGATCATATAATATAATAAAAATATTTTTATACCATTTCACCATGATAATCTTGCAAGCGCAGATACATTTGGAAAATTTGTGTAATTGTTGGTTGTTCTGTCAGTATCCAATATCGTTTAAATATATAAGTATCATGTAATCCTTGAATTATTGTATTTTTATTTTCTTCTGTTGGATTTTTAAATTTCATCATCGAGATCTGTAAAAAAAACTGTGAATAAAAATAATAATATCGATAAACCGAACAAATTGATTTTATCAAATAATGATGAAAATGTTTTATACTTTTTCATTCATTTCCTCAGTTTTCAGATTTTCAATATCCAAACTAATAGTTCCAGAATCCAAAGGTTTTTTTTAGTTGATATTTTGTTTTTGAAGGGCTAAGTCGTCCATAATCTAAATTCAATAAAACCTTTTTTTGTTTTTTCATCGTAATAGTGTTCCTAATAAATCTAAAAAAATAAAAAAAATAATGTGCAAAACTTTATATATACATATGTACATGTTCAATAGTACTAACATATCCTTCAGATGAATAATCATTTCGTAGATGTGGAAATTCTGCCACAATTGCTTTGGCTAACGCTGTTTTTGCTGACAGATGGATAACTAAAAAAAATTATTAATATTTATTTATCTAAAAACAACATATAAACTATAACAAAATAGAAAAGTATGGTAAAAAGATATAAGCTTACTGAGAATCATTGTAAGTTGTAAGTAATGCATAGTTATTACTTACAATTAGAATAAAAGTGAGGTTAGGTTGTTTATTAGCCCACATAAATTGCCAATTCTTCTTAAGATTCTAAAAGTTTATTTACATTGAAGAGCAGGCAGAAATTTTAATACTTTAACATAATTTTTAATAATAATTCTAATATAATTTCCATAAACATAGATACTATTGTCATGTATGTATATGGAAAATTTTGAAATACACAAATGAGGTTAGAATTTATTTTCGCGTTTAAATCATAAGTATGTTATATCTTTATTTTATTGGGATTATTGTATATTATATAAACCATATCATGATATTAATAATTAGAAAAACAAATGTAAACTTACCTTATTAATCACGATAAAAGCAATTACCACTATAACACATTGTAATCGTTCTTAACGTAAAATGGATGACAGCTGACATACGACGCATGCGCAAAAGTCACTGGTTACCAGTGAGAACCACTGATTTTCCAGTGAGTTCTGCCTTCACTGAGGGAATCAGTGGAATTCTCACTGATTCAGTTTAAGAGAGTAGTTTGTTATTTCTAGCGCGATCTTGCAAATCTTCAAATCGACCAATCAGAATCAAGCATTTGCTGTTTAATAGATAAACATCAAGCTATTGATTAATTAGTGAAAATAGGTATAATTTATAGCAAAATTCGAATGATCATTCAAAGAATTAAAATAAATGTGGAAACTTAGCATTCGAATAAAATTTTTAATTCGAATGATTTCGAAAAATCATCAAATTTTGCAACTTATTCGTTACATGAAAATTTTTCATTGTCATAAAATAACACGACAATTAAAATTTTAAATTCATAGACTAAGAAAACACGTCCAGTATCATAAAGGGACTTTCAAAATTAGCTAGCTGGCAAGCACTCTCAGTTTATTACAGATTATATTTATATCCCCGGATAACACCGGATCTAATACGTTAGTATTATACAGTTTTTTCTGTGGGAAAGAGTTTAAAAAGTTAAGTAATTCCCGTCTTCGTCAAGTTAAATAAGTTATTATGTATAGTTTTTTATTATCACTACCTGTGATGAGTTTTAACTCGAATCTTTGAAAGAGTTGATTTGCCGACAAATGTTGAATGTACTTTTTTTACTCGTTTTAGTCAGTACTGCGTGACATATATGCTATAATTTTCGACAGTTTTTTTAACACTATGTATAAAGGTTATTTTTAAATAATGAGTATTCAAAATGTTATTTGTTATACTTATTAATTATTATTTATAATAATTATGTAAATATTCGCATGTACACTCACGGAAAAAAATTAAAGGATTACTTGATTTTATCGAAAAAATTGCTCATTTTGAAAATAGATCAAATATGATTAATTTTTTGAAAATTGAAGGAAATTAATTCCATCTTCTTTTCGAAATTATAGGAGTATTTTTGTGTTACTAAACCTTTTTTTATAACCAAACCACATAATATTAATAAAAAATAAAGAAAAATGATTTTTTTGCAATTTTGAAAAATGTCCACGGGGATGTTAAAGTTTTTTTTCTTCGAATTTCAATATAATCTTTTTTAAGTTTTTTTTTTCAGTTTTAATACGTTGTTTCCAAATTCTTTTTAGCATTTTTTGGTGTTGCGATATTTGAGTTTGAATGAAAAAAGTATCAAATCGTTTTAAACGATCATAAAAGGCCTATGGTCATACATATAAATGCAACATTATGAGAGTTTTTAGCGTCGCGCTGATAGTATGGTAAATGTATTAGCATGTTAAAACTCGCGTAAGGAACTGGCACCAGTTTTGGTTAAAATACCCCAATGTATATAGGATTCTCATTTAATTAAATGTACTAAATTAGAAATATTTACTTCCGAGAAATACAATAAACATTTTTTACAGTTATCAAGTTTTAACATATTGGAAATATAATAAAAGTGTATTATAACATTAATAAAAAATATTTAGCCTGAAATTTATCTTTATAATAATATACAGGTAAAATATTAACTTGGGCCAATACATTTTTTTTGATACATATATCAACAAAAACAATATTTTCTTAATAAAAAAAATATAATCTCAGAAAATATTATTTTCGTTATGTATTAAAAAAAGTCAACGTTTCTACTACAGTTATACAGATAAATGTATCAAAATAAAAACGCCCTTAGGGGTTGAATTTTGGAAAATCCTTACGTCAATATAACACACCCTTAAAATTTAATGTTTCTAGCTTCAGGGGTTTGGGATGGGCGTTAAAAAGTCATTCAAATATGACTTTTTTCTTTATATGTTATACTATATCGTATAGTCAATTGATGTATGTAGGTATTATTATATACATAGGTATAGTATTTTAAGAAATGTCTCAACACTGCGAAGTGCAGATAGAAAATGTAATAATTTGAATTCAACGACTTATTACGCCAAATGTATAAAAGTTTTTAGTAATTTCATCAAGTTAACCCATTAACGCCCGCCGTACACATTTGTGTACACCTCATTTTATAATTAGTGCTGCTGTCTATGGATATTAATTCACAATATTTCAGTTGGTAGAAGTGCAACAAACAAAATCGGTTAACGTTATTAGTTTCATAAGTGTTTAAACCTGTTTTAATTGTTCTCAATGATTTTTATATGAAAAGAGGTACGTCGTATGCTAATATATTTTATCCAACTAGAGCATGTGATTTCGAATTTTGTTCAAATCATATGAAATAACTTAAATATACATATAACATGACTTTTCAATCAGATTTATCTAAATAATAAAACGGGCAAGTGCTTGTTGGGCACGCACATGATAGGGTTCCGTAGTCATTCTCACTACGATTTATAAAAAAATAGTTTTTTTACAAAATTTTCGTGACCGAAGGGTTAAAATCAAAAAGTCATTTGGCTTTTATTATTTCATTTTACGAGACCTATCAAATGACACCCCACTCAATGGGGTAAATGAAAAAAATGTTACTTCACTTTTCAATCTATGATAGGGGGGCCCAAAATATTTTTGACAATGTTCATTATAATTTTCAGTAAAAGTACTAATTAAAAGCTACATTCTGAATTTTTTTCAGATTTTTTGCATCGATAGTTTAGAAAATAGAGGGGGGGACGCTCTGACAGCTACATTAAAAAGCAAATATTTCGTGACTGAAGGGTTGAAATCAAAAAGTTACCTGACATTTTTTATTGCATTTTAGGAGACCTATTAAATGACGCCCCACTCAATGGGGTAAGTGGGGAAAAAATGAGAGTTCACTTTTCAGTCTATAGAAGGGGGGTCCAAAATATTTTTGACAATGTTCGTTATAATTTTCAGTGAAAGTACTAATTAAAAGCTACATTCTGAATTTTTTTCAGATTTTTTGAATCGATAGTTTAGAAAATAGAGGGGGGGGGGAAGCTCTGACAGCGACATTAAAAAGCAAATATATCGTGACTGAAGGGTTAAAATCAAAAAGTTATTTGACGTTTTTTATTGCATTTTACGAGACCTATTAAATGACACCCCATCAATAGGGTAAGTGGGGAAAAAAATGTAAGTTCAATTTTCAGTCTATGAAAGGGGGGTCCAAAATATTTTTGACAATGTTCGTTATAATTTTCAGTGAAAGTACTAATTAAAATCTACATTCTGGAATTTTTTCAGATTTTTTAAATTGATAGTTTAGAAAATAGAGGGGGGGGACGCTTTTTTAACGACTTTGGAGAGCAAATACATCGTGATTTAAGGGTTAAAATTAAAAATTTCTGTTACATTTTCTGTTGCATTTTAGGAGACCTTTCTAACGATACCCCACTCAATGGTGTAGGTGCAAATTTTTTTTTGAAAACACTTTTCATTTTATGAAAGGGGGGTCTAAAAAATTTTTATTTTCAAAAATCATATTAGTTCTGTTTTTGGGTCATCAATCTACGACCGTATACCAAATTTCATCTTATTATCTCAAAATTTTTGAAGACGGACGGACGGACGGACGGACATGGAGAAACTATAAGGGTTCCTAGTTTTCTACGGAACCCTAAAAACGATATCAGAAAAACAATCTCACGCACAAAATAGACTTCATATTTACCCAATTTACTCGCTTGAGTAGTTACAATTTGTTATTTTTTTTCTTAATATTAAAAAAAAGTTTGTGTTGTATATTTAGTTAAATATATTGAATATGTACTTAATTTCATTAAAAAAAATATTTTGCATGTTTTTGTTTTCTTTTGAGCGTTAATGGGTTAAACTAGATTTTTGGATAAATAATTACACTATCTGTTTTATATATGAATGAAATTTCATGAAATAGAGCTGTTTATGTCAATATTCAATAGCTGAATAGCGTAACTCATGGTACAGCTGAATAATTCGCTGAGTAAATATCGTATACGTATATATTCTAAAATCTAAAAGATCTATTAGAGAAAATCTAATTAAATCCATGTAACAGAAGACTC
Source organism: Sialis lutaria (assembly GCA_949319165.1). NCBI lineage: Eukaryota > Metazoa > Arthropoda > Insecta > Megaloptera > Sialidae > Sialis > Sialis lutaria. The sequence continues at coordinate 2,502,373 of OX439244.1, forward strand.
AATCTCCGCTGTACAAATTGTTTTTAAACAGACTATCCTTAAAGTTAGGGTTAGGATAATCTCTGCGAGTTAGTATAGTTTAAAATGGGGACAGGGCTTTAGTTGGCGGGCCGACACAGAGAATTAACAAGCTTTTTTTTATTGTCGTAATAAAAAAGATTCTTAGTTAGAAGGGGCCCGTTAAAAATCTCGGCTTGTAGGCCCGCGATAGAATATGGTGGCAATGATACTATTTAAATCATTATTTGTAAGTAAAAATATACAGTCAGTTTTTTTTTATAACGGAAACTACATGAATTCAAGAAATATAGTTATTGTCGGTTACAACTGGAAATTTACATATAAATAAAGAAATAAATAAAATTATTTTCAAACATTAAAATAACCATTAAATAAATTTGAAAAAAACATCTTTTTTTCTTGAATATTTACAAATAATAATAAAATAACAGTAGGGCTTTTTTTATGCGCCGGTTTGAAATTACGCAGAGATTTTTCATGAAATTCAGAAATTCCCCGTTTCGGCGAGTGGGTTATCAAAATTAAAGCTGACAATTCAAGGAATTTAAATAAATAAACGTTTTGTTATTATTAAAATCTTTGTTTTATTTTCTGATAGTGACAATAATTCGAAAATACGATTATAACTTTCCAATTAAATTAAACAAATAAAGTAAAGAACAAAATTACTTAGTTATAATTTTAATTTCTTTAAAATTTTTTATCTATTTTTTTACATTATTATTTCCGTAAATTTTCTTAAACTTTTTTAACACAATTTTCTGCCTATTTTAGTTAATATATTCGATTTAACACTGTTTTAGAAAATTATGAAACATATACCTAACTTTACAATACAAGCAATATCTTTTATAAACAAGCCATTTTTATATTACGCGATTTTCTGTGGAACGCATCTACCACGTAAAAAGTAGAAACGGGATATAACGATATTAAAGGCACCGGTTATATTGGTCGTAAAAAGCGGATAGTCGTAATAACCGGTAAAAATACAATTATATATGGAATTCAGTTGGAGTTTTATTTTGAGTCGTTAAAACCGATACATCGTACTAACCGATGTCGTTATAACCGGTTTCTACTGTATGGACAATACTTCTAATGCAAAATTGATTAATTTTCTGTGTTACTAATTCAGAAATTCAAATAATTATTATACATACGTCCAGTATTATGTATTATCAACTTTAACTAAATGCTCCTTTAACTAACTGTCAAATTATTATCAACAGATGCAAGCATAATACACTTAATTAAATAGATTTTAAATTATCTGCAGTATTTATTTACAACATATATTATGTCCATTTTTCATTGAAAGCTTAAATATTGATTTAAATCACGTTTGTAATACAGCAAATTTACTTTAAAAGAGCATTTAGTGCTAAAGGAGCTTTAAATTGGTTGATAATACTGGGCAATAGTACTATATATCTTGGGGTTAAAATCCTTAATTAATACAAAAACTGGAAACAAAAATTGTGCATCATTATACCTAAACATAATTAGCTACCTATTTAATTAGTTTGTATGTACATTTATTTATTTATTTATCATTTATTGCAAGAAAGCATTCGTGTGAAAATCAATATCTTTAAAAATAATTACCTAAAATTGTATGTTTTTTTTTACAAGAGAAAAAAATTAACGTTTAATTAAAGTAACAATTTGACTCATTGTTTCGAATGTTTGTCATTGTTCTGTTTACATGTTTAGTACATATGTTATTTAATGAAATATATACAAATAAGTACTTATTAACATCTTCATATTTACTTAAGAAAAAAAGAATAATATAGTGATTGTTTTGACACCAAATTGAAACATATAAGTAACACGGTGTTATCTTAAAACAAAATTTATTGAGATACAATTTTTAGTATAGTTTAAAAAAAATGACATACGTGTTTATAATAGTTTATATTTTATGAAATCCATATTAAGCCATTTTAAGCTAAACCGATTTATTAAAAATGCATATTTATATATATTTTTTTTACAGCGCAAGCATATAAAATTTCTATTCAGTACCTAGAATTTAAAACACCGTCGCAATTATGTTGGCCAAACTGTTTTTATTATAAATTAAGTGGAAAGTTACTACAATTACCCAAAAATCGATCCACATTGTCTAAATTCTAACTATGAGTGACTCTAAGATCCCGGGAAAAAAATGTAGATCTGCAGAGATTTACTCAGATCTTGACATATCTGCATTTCAAGACACATAATATTTTTCACTAGTTTTTGATCTGTGGAGACTTACAAAGATCTACAACGGTCTAAAAAGATCTAAAAGATCTACAAAGATCTACAACGATCTACAAAGATCTAAAACGATCTACAAAGATCTACAACGATCTACAACGATCTACAAAGATCTACAACGATCTACAACGATCCACAAATATCGATCTCTGAAGATCATTGTAACGTTGAAAATTCTTGAATTCATAAATTCATGAACGTTAAAAATTCATGAATTTTTAACGTTTTAATCTCTATCACGATCTGCAACGATCTTTAGAGATCTGTGTAGATCCTTTTAGATCTTTGTAAGTCCCCACAGATCAAAAACCAGTGAAAAAATATGATATCTCAAAATGCAGATCTGTCGAGATGTGAGTAGTTCTCTGCAGATCTACAATTTTTTCCCGGGATATCATAAACCGTACTGACCGAATAAATTTTCAAGTAAAAATAAAAACTTTCGATGAACCCTTTTCCAGAAATATCAAAAACATTTCCTCCTTAATATAATTAATTTTATGAAAAGATGTATAAGAAAATATTTATACATAATATAAAACAAAATCACCCGCCGCGTCTATCCGTCTGTCTGTGCACGATTTCTTCAGAAACTATTGAACAGATTTTGTTCCGGTTTTCACTATTCAAATGTCGTATTAATAGTTAGCGATAAATAAAAACATGTTTCATAGGTTTATTGCAGATAAAATTTATATCCCCGGGTAAAACCGAGTCCAACGCACTTGTAATTATAAAAATACTGTATATTGGACGACTTAAATCTAAAAATATTGATTGAATTTGAACATACCTTGAAAAGGATACCCAGCAAAATAAGGTGTCATATTTAAAGTTGAAACTGCCATTTACTTAAGTCAACTCCGATATAAGTATACACAAATCACTTAAGTATTAATAATACTATCGATGATCACTGTTCAAAAAATTACACTTTTTTATAAAATTAACGTTCAAACGAAATTAATTCGGTTCAAAAATATAACACGGACATTTTTAAGTAAAATCTTAAAAAAAATCACTTTTTTTTAAAATACGTCGATCGATAAGTGTCCAATGTTGGACCACAACTAAAACAGTCAAGTGGTTTGAGAAGTGGCAAAGGTAACACGATCTAGGTGGCGATGTCCCACCTCCATGACTTATTACTTAGTCACGGCGGTGTTCTTTGACATGTTACTCAGTCTTCTGATTGGTCAGAAACATAAAATGGGTGTGACTTTTAAATACTCAATGGTAAGGTTTGGTTTTTACAATCAGTGTATAATATCAGATATCAGAGCTGGCTTCAGACTTTTTTTTTTAAATAAATAAATACTAAAAATTTGATTTATTAGAAAATACAGTAGAATCCGGATATAACGACTCCGTTTATAACGGTTAACAGTTTTTAGCGACAAAAATGCAAATTTAAATTAGGTTTCATATACCTATAGACGTACGACTCTATAGTACGACTCCAGTTTAAGCGACCAACTGCTTATAGCGACCTATTTTGACAATAAATTGTCCGGTTAGAACAGTGGTTCCTAGAGTGGTCCCTACGGACCCCAGGGGGTCCCTGGCATCGTTCAGGGGGTCCGCGCACATTTTTATTAATATGGAAGTTAAAATAAATAACAATGAAAAAAATATTAGCGATTTTTACGTCCTAAGTAAAATATAAATATAGACAGGTGCATAAAATACAAGTAATAACAGGCATCGCGGTGAGTCGAGTTTGAGAAGCTGTTGATTGCTTTTCCGTCTTCATATTTGGTAGAACGTGGATTCAGTGCCGTTATGAGCCTCATCACAAAAAAAAGAAACCGACTAGAAATTAGTACTCGTGGAGATTTGCGGTTGCTCTTCACAACATCCCATCAGGTTCATCCAAGTCATTAATTTTTTTTTTTATTTTAAAACAAAAGTTATAATTTCAATAAATACTTCTTCAACAAAATGTTTTATTTATACGTCACTATTTACCATTGGGAACATCAAAGTTAAATTTTTAATTTTTCTATTATTCATTTATGTAGTTTTTCATCCAGGGTCCGTGGGAATGTTTTGACTATGAAAGGGGGTTCGTGGGCAAAATTTGTCTATGAAAAGGGGTCCGTGGGTCAAAAGAGTTTGAGAACCACTGGGTTAGAACGACGCGCAGTGTACGTAATGTTTCCAATATCTACGCACAAGCAATATCTCTCACGGCTTTCTCCTCCCGCCTGCGTATGTTGATTGTTGATTAGTAAAATTAAAGACTTTCTACGTCAGTAAATACATATTTACATGCATAGAATGTAGGTACATTGTATCTCTGATCAAACTGTAATACATTATGTATGTATGTAATGTGCAATTAGTGCAATGTTTAAGTAAATACCATTAAAGTTACTTTTTGTTAGTTTTAAAATTTGTTTTATTTAAATAGAAATTAATCTAACTATGTATATTATTATTTCATAATAATAATTACAGTAATATTAATATGTACATATGTACATAATAAAAAACAAGCTTAAATTATCCGGTAAATTGCTGCGAATGTCTTTTTTTAAAGACAGATTAAACGTGGACGTTAAATAAAAAAACTATCCGGTCGTTTAGTCGTCCGGTTAGTACGACCAATTGTCACCGGTCCCTTGAAGGTTTTTATATCCGGATTCTACTGTAATACTTTTTTTAGTTTCTATTTTTAAAATGCTTGTATTTAAAATTTAAATACACTTTTTTTTAATAATAAACATTTTTTATTTAATCGTTTTCACTTATAACAAATATACACTGTACGAAAAATTAATTATTCATCATTAAACTGATATATTGAACTTAATTAATACAAATTATATTATTATACCACTTTAAATAAATAGTTTTCACTAAAAATAAATACTTTGTACTAAAATTACATATTTTTGATGTATTTATTGTGATGATTTTTGTGATTTTCTATATTTTTACCTAACCTACCTACTAATCTCATTCCTTTGACTCAAATAGATTTGATATTTTTAATATGATTTTTGTAATTTTCTGTATTTTAACCTAACGTAAAGTTACCTCTCTTCGCCCCAATAGATTTTATATTATTAATGTGATTTTTGTGATTTCCTTTATTTTAAAACGATTAAATATTCGCCTTATGCATTAAAATAAAAATAAAAAAGTATTAAAATTTATGTTAACGTGCGTATAAAGTTGATACCTTTAAATTTTAAGTGCAAAGTATTAAAATTTATGTTCGATGTATAAACAGGGCAATTAAATATCCCAACTCTTTTTTAATTACCTTTAATTTTTAATAGGATATGATTTAAGACCGTACTTATTTTATGGGTATATAGATTTTACTTTAAATTATAAAGGTGAGAGAATATGTTTTTTACATTTTTTTTCCTCCGGAATTGGGTATAGGGGTGAGGGAAGGCAATTCTTACAATTATAAATTATATTTTAATGATTTTTTTTTTTTTACATAATAATGGCACCAGTTTTGGACAACACTCCACACACACAAAAAAACTATTTTAAGAAACTGTAATAAGAAAAGTACCTTAATCCAACTACATTATTTCTTGGTCCAAGAATATTATAGTTGGTTTAAGAATATATTTCTTATCTTAAGAAAATATTGTTTTCGTTATATACAAAACAAGGTTTACTTGGCTATATTTGCGGACTTTGGTAATTAAATTGATTTAATAAAGAGTTATTTAGTACTTGTTTTATCAGTAACATGAATTCATTAGAATAGGCACGCATGATGATTAATTTAAAAAAAATTCTATAATGATCTTACGTTTTTCCTATTTCCAAAAAATACTTATGTCTGCAGAAAATAAAAATGGACTCTTTTAAAACTAATTTTTAATTTGACGCCAATACGGTCGCATATGACATTTCAGAGCTTTGTGACGTCACACTCCTTGTCAACAATAATAAAACATTCACAGTTAGACAATAATTTAATTCTTTTGTGTGTTAAAAATGAATTCCAATAAGGTACATGTACCTAATAATCTTATAAGACGTTTTTTTTTTTTTTTTTTACTTGAAAAACGGAGAAACTGTAGTTTCTTAGTCACTTAAACTAAAAATACACCTTAACCACAAAATTTAGGCTCCTGATGAGGACTTCTTGTGAAGTCGAAACACGTGTCGAGTGACATAAATTTTGTGGTTAAGGTGTATTTTAAGTTATAAGACGTTTACTGATGCGTGACGTCATTTGCTCTGATTGGTGTTCTATCTAACATGGCGGATTGTTATATTTTGCATTTTTATTTTAACAAAAATTATATTAATTTCGCTTTTAATATAAAAATAAATACATTTTTTTCGAATTTTTTAACCTATTTCATTATTTAATATTCTGTCCGCGCAACCACCGCGGTAAGCGAATTTTATTTGATAAAAAAAAAATAAAAAAATAATTAAATGTGTAAAAATAAGTTGGCTCTGAAATTTTTTAAATTTTTTATTGATTATTAACTTTTTATTCTACATAACAAACCAAAAACTAAAATAAAAAGCTTGTAAAAAAAAATTTCCACATCGGGACTCGAACTCGAGATTCTTAGTTTACAATCTCTACAATATTTTTTTTGTTTTTGAAATATCAACCAAACGGTACTTTATATCGAAAAATCACAAGAGACACAATAATTTTGTTTTATTGAGAGGATTCCAAAACATATTTGATATTATCAATCCGATATTTAATACTCGAGATATGATTTTTTTTCGGTTTTGAACGGCCCCCATTTTGAAATCAATAAAGGAATTTCGCTGACTAACGAACTTAACCGAGGTATTCGTGAGATCGATTTTTCAACCAAGTTTCAAAAAGATCGGAAGTAATCCTGGAAGGCTAGAGAGTCCACTCGAAACGGCAGATATACATATATATATATTTTCCTTCGAAATTATTGGGTTGTTTGGTCAAATGAAATAAATAAAAAAACACTTTAGTTTTTTTAATTAATTATTTTAATAAGCATAAGCGCTTTTCAGAAATGTATTTCCTTCATCAGTGATTGATTCTGTTGACAATTATCAGGATTTTAATATACATACATATTTCTAAATCTAATATAATTTATATAATATTTAACAAACTCACCATTAATAATTAAATAATACATTATAATATACAAGTTTTATACAATATATATATATATATATATATATATATATATATATATATATATATATATATATATATATATATATATATACATACAGTTTTGAACGGACCTCATTTTCGTGATCTCGAGATCAAGTTTGATAAAGATATATAGTTTTTTTTCCGAAGTTGCGTCATGATGGTGATAGCAATAGCTATATTTTTCTTCGAAAAATTCGCTAAAATCATGAAACTTTGTTACTGGCATCATGCCTATATATTATTAAAAAAGAAGCTCTTTCCCCCCAAAAATAGTATACCTTGTTCTTAACGCGTCCAAGATTGGTGCCAGTCTTACCAACTTATAAAAAGTAAAAAGAAATATCGAAAATAAAAAATCTATACCTTTACCGCTTTATATTTAAAGAAAGAAATAATGAATAGCACTAGTACATAAATAATAAGTCCTGACCTGTTAAACAGGCCACCCTGTAGTCGTGCTGTCTAGGGTGATTGCCAAGGGTCGGAATGCCAAACCTTTAAGTTTTGCCGACTTTAATATATGAAACAACTATGGATATTAGAACGAGAAAAAAATAATTCCATTACAAATCTTTAGAATTTTTTCAATATTTATTTGGGAATCGATTTAAATGAAAAACTGGTATTTAAAATGTTTTTTTAATGCAAGAAACAAAGGATATTTTTATACTCTTTGTTAACAAAGAAAATATAAATACTTTACGTAGTTAAAGTATATGTTTGTAATTGAATTTTTTCAATACGAACATAACTGGAATATACTTTTGTTCAAAGAAAGAATGATAAAGGAATGTCTTGTCAATATAAAATTATTTGATTTTTATATTAGTTTAAAAGTTTTTTAGTGCAAGGGTTTATAAAGTATATATTGTATCAGTCTTTGACAGGCGCGTATGCAACTAAATTTCTCGAAAGGGGGTCATACAGACGAAAAATTAATTTTTTGAAAAAACTTTATAATAGCAATTTCTTCAAGTCACCCACCAAATTTCTTAAAGGTAAGAAAAAAAAGGTACTTGTCAATTATGGTCCCAATTTTTGAAAAAACTAAAATCACTAGGAACGAAACAAAATTCGTCTATAGATAGGTAAATGTCATGTATTATACATTTTTAAAATTTTAAAACTTATTCTAAAAAATGTTTAACATTGTTTTTTTTGCTTAAATAAAATAAATTAACGAAGTTTTAAAATTTTAAAAATAATTCTTTAGTTTTGTTACATCAAAATAATCATTTATTGTTTATTGTACTTTTTCTCTAAAATTTATGGTTTCTGAGTAAAAAATAATGAAATTTCAAAATCTTGAATTATTTTGTTAGATATCTTGGAAAGGTTAAGTTGTTAAAAAAAGTTTTCAATAAAAGATTCGTGTCATTTCACGTTAAATAAAATTACTTGATAAAAACTATAGGTTCCTATTAAAAAAAATGATGTTGACCTTCAAAACACCTTGAAAACACTACCTAAAAAAATTTCATCCAAGTACGTCTATGTCCCCCTCCAAACCGTACAACTTTTATCTGAAAACTTTTTTATTATTTCACTTACCGGTCAAGTTATTCTCCATTAAACGTTAAAACGGTCCACCCGGTATATTTCACTTCCTACCTCAATTATTATTTAAAAATTTAATTGTCGTATTAAAATTAATAGTGCAAACTTTTGTCACATTGGCGCTAATTTCATCATGACATATGCCTATCTACGCACGAATTCTGGTTCGTTCCAAGTGATTTTAGTTTTTTCAAAAATTGGGACCATAATTGACAAGTACCGAAAAAAATAATGCAGACAAAATTTTAAAGTGATTGGTTATTATTAACACGTGCTACCGAGCGATCGAATGTTAACACGTAAAATGCATTTGATTTTTTTAATTTTTCTTTAAACAGCTGTATCTTTGTGAAAACTGAATAGATTTTAATGTTCTAAAACGAATTTTAAAGCTGACACTTTATAGTTTTTGTACCTTTTATTCGATATTTTTATCGCTTCCCACTACTCCTTGAGAGATTTCAGAAAAAGTGAAAGAAACCTAAAATTTAATAATTCGAAATTGGCGTGCCAAACTTATACAGTAGGTTGAAAAAATTATTTTGAGCAAAAAACATTATTTAAACATGTGTCCGAAAATTTTTCGTAAGAGAATTACAGCCACCTAAAAAAACTAATTTTGGACAAAATCTTCGGGGGACTATTATAGCTCTCTTACGAAAAAATTTCAGACACATGTTTAAATAAAGTTTTTTACTCAAAATAATTCTTTCAATCTATGTATTGTTGAAGTTTGGCACTCCAATTTTCAATTGTCCTGAATGTTAGGTAATTTCTTTCAATTTTTCTGAAATCTCTTAAGGAGTAGTGGGAAGAGGTAAAAAATCGAATCAAAGGTACAAAAAATAAAAAGTGTCAGCTTTAAAATGCGTTTTAGAAGATTAAAATCAATTCAATTTTCACACAGGTACAGCTGTTTAAAGAAAAATTGAAAAAATCAAATACATTTTACGTATTAATATTCGATCGCTCGGTGGCACGTGTTAATATCCAATCACTTTAAAATTTTGTATACATTATTTTACCTTTAAACAATTTGGGGGGGGGTGACCTTAAAGAAATTCAAAAATAATAAAATCAATGGCCACCCTTATATACCAGTGCCTTCCAAAAGTTCGGGGACACCTAAATAACTTTTGCATAGGTTGAAATTTGCAGATACAATGGGATCACAAAGTCTAAGTATTATCTAACCATAAAAATATTTTCAAAAATATTATAAAGTAAAAAAAAAAACAGATCGGGTTGAAAAACTGCCGTTTATTAGGTCATGTCATCATTGTGCCAAGAAATTTCACTCTTCTGTTTTTTTTTTCATTTTCAAAAATGTACTAGATAAAAAATATAAATATATTACAATCTTGTTGAAAAAGTACAAGTACAAAGTTAAAAAAGATCGTTGTTACCTCCATTGGTTTTACCCCTCCAAATCCAGAAACTTTTGTAAAAATCATTTTTCGTAAAAATCTATATTTTTTCTAGATATATACTCAGTAGTCTCAAGGTAAAAAACTCATATTGTAGATAAATGCAGTTGAAAAGCAAAAAAAAAAAAATTAAATCAGAAAAATTTATCATCGACCCCCAATAGACCCCCTTTAATAAGGAATACTATAGACCCTGTCGGGATTCCCTGCATGGTATATCTTATATTAGTACCTACAATTTATTTTATGTTTTTGCATTAAATTATTTTATCCAAATGAATTTTTTAAACATGAAAAATGTTGATGATATTTAATTTAAAATAAAATTACTATACTTACTCTGTAGAATTAATACATAAAACAACTTGTTGTAAAAAGTATTTATTATAATTATACATATTTATTTGATTTTTAATAAAACATCATATGTATTACAGTTAAAGTATTGAATAGATAATAAATATTTATTTGATTTTTAATAATACATAGGTATCTACATATGTATGTAAAATTACTTATAGTACGAGAATACAGAATAAATATATAAAAAAGTTTTAAATTCATAACAAAGTAATATCCGGTGGCAAATTCGGCGTTTCTTTTATATATGTTATAAAAAGGAGAGTTTAAGGGGATTCCATTTCTACCGCAACAAATCTTCGGGTGCAAGCTAGGGGTTACATTTGATTTACAACATTCTTCACTATACGATTTTTTTACAAGATATAGGTAGTTTGAAAATATTATATTTTTTACAAATAAGAGTAGATAGGCAAGACAAAATGTAGGTATTTTACCACACGCAATATGACAAAATATAATACAAAATAAGTGTATTTTGGTGGAAATAACATTACGGAATTATTGTTTAGGATTTTTAGTAAAAATAGATATCATTTTATTGTACACAAAAAATTTGAAAACATTCCAGAATGTAGTTTTTAATTTAATTAGTACTTTCACTGAAACTTATAACCAACACTGTCAACAATATTTTATAGACTGATTTTTTTTTTCATTTACCCCATTGTTCCCATTGAGTAGGGTGTCATTTGATAGGTCTCCCAAAATGCAACAAAAAATGTCAAATAACTTTTTGATATCAACCCTTCAGTTACGATATATTTGTTTTTAAATGTCGTTATCAGAGTACCCCCCCCCCCCCCCTTCTGTTTTATAATCAATTAAAAAATCTGAAAAAAATCAGAAGGTAGCTATTAATAAGTACATTCACTGAAAATTATAACGAACACTGTAACAAAAATAGTTTATAAAAAGTTTTTAAATAACTATTTTTTATAAATCGTATAATGAGAATGACTACGGAACCCTATCATGTGCGTACCTACACGCATTTGCCCGTTTTATTTAAAATAGCGTGCTGGCAGTAAACTAACGTAACAAAATATACATATATTATACTAAAACATGGACAAAGAATATATTTATGAATTATAAAAAACACACGTAAATCAGATAGGTGGTTTTCAAGTGATAATTTTACTAACGGACAGACAGATAGACAGACATACGTTACGTTTTATAATATATAAGGATTTGTTTCAGAGAACGAAAATTTTAGAAAAAACATCTGATTAACAATATATTCATGAATATATCCAAAATCGTTATTTTTCACACTTTTAGGTTAGGGTATCTCAATAATTTGAGATAATTGAGAAATTGTAAAAAAAATCTGTGTGCGCCATTGATGTTTGTTATATTTCCTGGAAGTAACATATATTAAGAAGACAATTAGTTCCGCTGAAAGATGTTTAAATGTTGTTGGAGTAGTCGTAAAGAAATGATGGGGTGAGCAAATTTAGCTTTAGTATTATGTATGGGTCGAAGTTGGAAAAAAATTGCGGGTCGAAATATAATACAGTCAAAATCGGTTATAACGACATCGAGGAGTCCAGTCATTTTAGGTCGTCAAAGCCGATAGTCGTAATAACCGGTAAAAATGCAACTATATGGGATTCAGTTGAACTTTTATTTTGAGTCGTTAAAACAGATATCGTCTCTTATCTAACAACACCGCTCAAATCGAAAATTAGCGGTTTTTACATTTGAATGTCATTAGATAGAGCTACTCATTGCGCGTCGACCTACCAATCACATTCTAGACGTTTCGGACAATAAGAGACCAGAATTCAAAAAATAGTGACAGCGCGCAAGCCGGTAGCCTATATAAAACATACACGGTTTTTTCGCTCTCCTGTAAAGTTGGTCAAAGTGACTTGAGCGGTGTTGTAAGCTAAGGGACGATGTTTTGTATTAAACGATGTCGTTATAACCGATTTCGACTGCAGTTGCTTTTTGTTAATACAAGCATAACAAAAAAATTTATGATCCGTATCATTGGGTTAGAACTTTCAAATAAAAGACGGATAAGTGCGAGTAAACTCGCGCCCTGAATGTTCCGTACTGCTATATAAAACTTTTTACTGACAATACTTAGTAGCATAGACAATTGGGTTCGTTTTTGTGTGTAGGCGTCTTTAGGTAGACGCTCTGTATCAAAGAAACCGCGAAATTAAATTTGTCACGTAATAATTTCACTTAGAATTAGAAATTATTGATTTTCTGATTTTTTCTTATACTTATACTACACTGGTAGAAAGGATTTCTCAAACCAAGTAAACCTTGTTTTGTATATAACGAAAACAATATTTTCTTAAGATAAGCAATAATCTCTTAAACCAACTAGAGTATTCTTGAACGAAGGAATAACGTAGTTGGATTAAGAGTATGTTTCTTATATTACAAAAATATTGTTTTCGTTATATACAAAACAAGGCTTTCTTGGTCCAATGCAGTTTTTTTTCTGTGTATGAGACCTTCCTTCGTACAATATTTCAAAATTCTAGCTAGATCAACGGAAAGTACCCTATAAAGTGAGTCAAGTTTGTCAGTATCAAAATACGTTTTGAACGGCCGTATCTTTTTATTGTATTGAGTTAGAAACTTGATTTTTTTTCAGGACTATGCGACTGTAGATTTTAGTATTTGGTATTAATTTCAACTTGATACCTTTACCCGTTCCTGAGAAAAAATGGCGTTAACAAACAGACAGAAGTTCTGTTTGTTAACGCCATTTTAAAGTACGAAACCATAAAAATAATTTAACAAAATTTAAAATACTAAAATATTTTAATTATTAATGATCAGATTATGGTGAAAATGTATTACTTTTAAGAATACAACACGGCTGCAAGAGAAACTCTTCGAGAAGGGTATTCTTTTTGTACAAAACTGGAAATTTACTATGGGTATTATTAATGCACATTTTTAGGGTTCCGTAGAAAACTAGGAACCCTTATAGTTTCTCCATGTCCGTCCGTCCGTCTTCAAAAATTTTGAGATAATAAGATGAAATTTGGTATACGGCCGTAGATTGATGACCCAAAAACAGAAATGATAATATTTTTGAAAATAAAATTTTTTTAGACCCCCCTTTCATAAAATGAAAAGTGTTTTAAAAAAAAAAAAATTCACCTACACCATTGAGTGGGGTGTCGTTAGAAAGGTCTCCTAAAATGCAACAAAAAATGTAACAGAAATTTTTAATTTTAACCCTTTGATCATGATGTATTTTCTCTCCAAAGTCATTAAGAAAGCGTCCCCCCCCCCTCTATTTTCAACTATCAATTTAAAAAATCTGAAAAAAATTCAGAATGTAGCTTTTAATTAGTACTTTTACTGAAAATTATAACGAACATTGTCAAAAATATTTTGGACCCCCCTTTCATAGACTGAAAATTGAACTTTCATTTTTTTCTCAACTTACCCTTATTGAGTGGGGCGTCATTTAATAGGTCTCATAAAATGCAATAAAAAACGTCAAATAACTTTTTGATTTTAACCCTTCAGTCGCGATATATTTGCTTTTTAATGTCGCTGTCAGAGCGTCCCCCCCCCTCTATTTTCTAAACTATTGATTCAAAAAATCTGAAAAAAATTCAGAATGTAGCTTTTAATTAGTACTTTCACTGAAAATTATAACGAACATTGTCAAAAATATTTTGGACCCCCTTTTTATAGATTGAAAAGTGAACTCACATTTTTTTCATTTACCCCATTGAGTGGGGTGTCATTTGATAGGTCTCCTAAAATGCAATAATAAAAGTCAAATGACTTTTTGATTTTAACCCTTCAGTCACGAAAATTTTGAAAAATACTTTTTATAAATCGTAGTGAGAATGACTACTGAACCCTATCATGTGCGTGCCCAACACGCACTTGCCCGTTTTATTTATATTACGAGATTTTTATTATCAGTGTTAAATCAAGAACGGCGTCAATAATTATGCAATTATTAAAAAGGTGATTTAAGTTAAAATTAAAATTAAAAATAAACATTTTGAAGCTGATGGATTGTAAAAACTTTCAAATGCTATGTCTCAATTTAAAAAAATATTTCGATGAAACTTTGTAAATAACAAGACATTTATATTTAATAGTTTAAGAAATATTAAATAAACAAATTAACATGCATTCTTATGAAAACTGCATAATTTCTCATAAGACTTTTCATAGTGATGTGACAGAGAGAATTTGATCAAAATTTCAGCATACATTTTTTATTATTTACAAAAATACATATATGTTCATTTTTAGAGTGATTAAGAACCAAGTTTTTTAATTAAAAAAATAAATGTGTGCAAAAAAGAGAGACATACGCATCTATGCGATTTCGCATGCTCCAGAGAGAGACACACCTTGTCTTCACTGCTTAATGCTTATACACAGGCACTTCCTGCCCCGCACCCTACAGTGACAACTTCCTTAACCCCTAACTGCCATTGTGGGGTACCAGGCGCCCCACATTGTAAGCTGTTTAAATTTTTACAAGGCTTACAATTTTTTAAATATATTAAGGGGCTATACCAGTGTGAACGCTGGTTTGGGTGATTTTCGGAAATTTTTTGGGAGAAAAATACTCAATGAAATATTTTGGAAAATTTGGAATATATTTGGCTATATTAGACGTGTATTCCATAATTTTTTCACGTAAAAATATCGATATCTAAGCGACTAATGCGCTGTCTTCGGAGGCGCCAAAAAAAATCTCCTCTACTGCGGCCGTGATTCCGGACGATGGAGTAGCTGAAATTGAAAAAAGAAAAAATGTCGTCAAACTGGAAGGTATTTCCTGTACGATGACCTACGATTTTCAAAAATATCAAAATCTAACAAAGTGGGGTAGTTATGAAAAAAAAGTCTGTTTTATTGTCTATAAAATGGTCGTATTTTTAATGCCAAATCGTCAATTTCATCCAATCAAAAATATCCCACGTCATCGTAGAGTAATATATATTCAAGAGTACTCAGTTCAAATTTCAAGTTAATCGGATAATTGCTCTTTGAGTTACAATGTCAGCAAATTTTAAAAATTTCATTTCGAGAAAAACGCGTTTAAATATTTAACTATCGATTTACCATAAAAACTACTAATCAGCTATACCCGGCCCATATAATAGATCCTCTTCTTCCTCGAATAATGTCTCAATAAAGGCAAATAAATATTGATTTTTTGAAAATTTCACACTGGTATGGCCCCTTAAATATTATATATTCTAAATAATCGATTGGAGTGCATTCCTTATCATTTGAAGATGATAGAGGAATTTTATTGAATTAAAATATTCAATATCTTACGAGGTGACCCCAGTATGGCAGGTATGTTATTCTGGAGAAGTAGAGCATTTAAGGGGTAAGGGCAGACTAACGTTAATTCGTACAAAAAAGGCACATTTTTATGAATTTTTTCCGACAACACAGTTAATATTTATTTATTTAAACTAATGGTACATCAAAGTATAACATTCGAAGAATATTTTGTAAAATTTTCATAATTTTTTTTTTAAAATACAGCAATGGCGGCAATTATTTGGAGGCGACTCGGAAAAAAGTTGAATTGCGGTGCCCCTCATAACTCTGTCCTGGATCATCTGAAATAAAAAAATAAAAAATCGGGTAATTTTTTATTATAAAATAAAAAATATTGACAAATTTGAAAAAAACTCTCCAGCGTTACCTCGTAAATTATGTACAGAAATAGTCTTCAAAATTTCAAAAGAATCGGTGCAGTAGTTTTGAAATTATGAGGGGCACCGACTTTGAAAACGTGAGTTGTGGGAAAAACGCTTTAAAGTTTTAAATACTAAAAAATTTAGAATAAAACGTTCATAAGTTTTTTCGACTTACCTCACATTGAATCATCGATGCCAGGTCCATAAAGGATGTTGCTATCGTCCATAATGTCTAATGCATCTTTTTGCTCCTGTCTCCGACGAATTCTGTCTTCTTTAGTTTTTTTTCCGCTTTACTTATACGTCAGTTGATCGCGCCCATTCATGAGCGCTCGGTTCACTTTAAACTGCTGTAACTTCGTTAGTTTTGCTCCGATCCGTGTAAAATTTTCACACAATATTCTTGAAAAGTTTTTCATTCAGAAAATCGAATAAAAAAAAATTGGAAAAAAAATAATTTAAATACGTTAGTCTGCCCTTAAGCTCGAATTATTTTTTCACACAGCCCACGCTACTAAAGTTGTACTTAACAACTACATTTATGAATGTAACCTCCCCAGTGGGTTTCATAATGCATTTTCTTTTTGTTTTATTAAACTTGCAATGTGCTACCTATTTGTAACAACTAAATCTGTCATATAGTACGTCCCACAGAAGAAAAATCCATAAACATAGATACACCCACGCATTTTTCAACTTAAAAACAACAAATAATACGAGAAGCAGTCGCGGTAAAAGATACCATGTAGTTGACACGACATCTATCTTCGTCATCAACATAAAATTATATTAAAATATATGTACAGTGTGGTCTCGATAAAAGGGCACTAATATGATTAATGAGATTTTTTAATGGAATGACGTAATTATTTTTTATAATTTTTAATTTCAGTACAGAAAGTCTATACAGTATGTTGATAAAGTAAGGAACAAAATTCATAACTCCGTCATTTATTATTTTCAAGCAAAACGCTCGGACACGTCGATAAGTATTTTTAGTTGCGGATTTTTTGACATAAGAAATTTGTATACAGGGTGTCTCAAGAAGAACATACGCAGTCATATTTGATTTTTTAAATAGAACACCCTATATATTATACCATTTTTGAATTATACAATAAATTCTGAACACTTTTTGTACAGCATACCATATCTCTAAAATTAGCGGTTTATGAAATAATGACGTTTGAAATGTGTCTCAAGATGAATATATGCATGCAGTCATCATTGATTTTTTTTAATGGAACATCCTGTATATTATATCATTTTTGAATTGTACAGTAAATTCGGAACACTTTTTGTACAACTTACCACAGCTCTAAAATCAGTGGTTTTTGAAATAATTTTATTTCTTTTGTATATTTTATTATTAAAGTTTACTAATTTTTTATTTATTTATAACATTTTTAACGTCATTATTCCAAAAACCACTGATTTTAGAGCTGTGGTATGCTGTACAAAAAGTGTTCAGAATTTATCGTATAATTCAAAAATGGCATAATTTACAGGAAGTTCCATTTAAAAAAATCAATGATGACTGCATATATTCATCTTGAGACACCTTTTTAACGTCATTATTCCATAAACCACTGATTTTAGAGATATAGTATGCTGTACAAAAAGTGTTCAGAATTTATCGTATAATTCAAAAATGGTATAATATATAGGGTGTTCTATTTGAAAAAATCAATTATGACCGCGTATGTTCTTCTTGAGACACCATGTATACAAATTTCTTATGTCAAAAAATCCGCAACTAAAAATACTAATCGACGTGTCCAAGCGTTTTGCTTGAAAACATTAAATGACGCAATTATAAATTTTGTTCCTTACTTTATCAACACACTGTATAAGTGGTATAATATTTTATATTAGAAATAAAGTATTTGACCAAATTTTAAAATACGTTAGAACCCGGTTATAACGACATCATTTAATACGACTTATAGGTTTTAACGACTCAAAATAAAAGTCCAACTGAATCCCATATAGTTGTATTTTTACCGGTTATTACGACTATCCGCTTTTTACGACCAATATGACCGATTCCTTTGATGTCATTATAACCGGTATCTACTGTATATTGAAAAACTTGATTTTGATTTCTGGGTGTAAGCCACATTAATTTGTTTCGTCACATATTACGGTGGACATCTTCAGAGTTTTTTTTTTATAAAAATGCACTTTTAGAAAAGTCCTGAAGATAATACGACCAAATTAACGCTGCTTTCACCCAGAAGCCAAAATACATAGCCAGATCGCTGTCTCAAAACTTATATTGTAAATTGTGCGTATGTATATGTACAGTTGGGTTTCTTTTTCCGCGGTAGATATGTTCCACAGAAAACTTGTCTATTATTATTATTATTATTACACTGGTAGAAAGGATTTCTCAAACCAAGTAAATCTTGTTTTGTATACAGGATGAGTCATATCAGGTGGAACAAACTTAAACCGTTGATTGAGAAAAATATTTCAAGCAAAAAAGTTCATATAAACATGTGTCCGGAAACTCTTTGTGAGGGAGCTAAAGACTCCCAAAGATTTTGACTAAAATTGGTTTTTATTTAATATCTGGAGAACCCATTGTGATACAGCAATGAAAATTAATACATGGATTAGTAATAATACGTGTTATCGATTTCCAGTATCAAACAATGGTTATTTTGACCAGGGATATATGGAGCCTATGGGCCCTCTGATTATTATCTAGTATTTTTTTGTTCTTCACTTTTTACTTATGTTTGGTATTTTCATAAGGTCATATGATACAAAATACACATAAATATACATTGTTAAGTTGTCATAAGATCAACCGTTTACGAGAAATACGATCGGGAAGATAGTTTTGCAGAATTTAACTTAATACGGATGCTAAAAATTACACAAAATAAATTTATATTCTTATTCTAGTACTAAAAATAAGAAAAATAGTTGGTGTAAATATTCCTCTTAATGTGACTCCTCATAGAATTACAGCCAGTTTTATTACATTAATTCGTGCTTTATTAATTGACTAAAAAACGAAACTAAAAATGTTATCTGTTGTTAAGGATGCATTTTTTAGATATATTTACATACACATTTATTCTTGTTTTTAATTATAGAGCAAGAATATAAATTTATTTTGTGTAATTTTTAGCATCCGTATTAAGTTAAATTCTGGAAAGCTATCTTTCACATCGTATTTCTCGTAAACGGTTGATCTTATGACAACTTAACATAGTATTTTTATGTGTATTTTGTGTCATATGACCTAATAAAAATACCAAACATAGGAAAAAAGTGACGAACAAAAAAATACTAGATAAAAATCAGAGGGCCCACAGGCCCCATACATCCCAGGTCTAAATAACCATTGTTTGATACTGGAAATCGATAACACGTATTATTACTAATCCATGTATTAATTTTCATTACTGTATCACAATGGGTTCTCCAGATATTAAATAAAAATCAATTTTAGTCAAAATCTATGGGAGTCTGTAGCTCCCTCACAAAGAGTTTCCGGACACATGTTTATATGAATTTTTTTGCTTGAAATATTTTTCTCAATCAACGGTTTAAGTTTGTTCCACCTGATATGACTCAACCTGTATAACGAAAACAATATTTTCTTAAGATAAGCAATAATCTCTTAAACCAACTATAGTATTCTTGAACGAAGGAATAACGTAGTTGGATTGAGAGTACTTTTCTTATATTAACAAAATATTGTTTTCGTTATATACAAAACAAGGTTTTCTTCGTCCAATACAGTTTTTTTCTGTGTAAATGGAGCAAACTGTCAATTTTAAAAAATAATTGCGGAAATCAAAACGGACTTAGTAATATTGATCATCAGAGAATTTATTTATTTATTTGTAAATTATTTATTTATTTAAAAATTTCAGAATCTTCCTTTATAAAAAGTTGCATACAAAATTTAATTGAAAAACAATTCTTTTTTTGTGATTTTTCGTAAAAATTGATAATTTTTGAGTAAAATATTATTCAAAATACAGAAATTGCTGTTTGGTTTAATCCATATCATAAAAATGGACATTTCTTACAAAAAATATTTCAAACAAATTATGTTTATTTTATCTCAAAAATTAAAAATCTGTAACAAAAAAATAAAGGTTAAATTTGAAAACGAAAAGTTGAACCTGAAAACCATAGTGTCAATACTGTCAAAATTAAGCGCTTCCAAAACCATGAAATTTTTAAATTTTTTTGAAAATTCGTTATTATGGAAATAATCAGCTAGAAAGTCTTTAAAAAACCCACCCGGTATAGTATCATATTCTAAACTGTTTGCAACATTTTGAATTTATTAGCAGTAGTGTCAAATAAAAATTCATTTTGAAGATTTATTTTACTTGCATGTTACGAAGGAAATTGAAATATTGTAATAGGGTTGAAAGATCCTGTCCAAGAGAAGATTGTTCTACCCTTAAACGCGAAGAAAAGTTATTGCATACGTGTCTTTCTTTCGTTTGAGATAAAATTCTATAAAAATGTACGACTTGAACTTTTTTACAAAATGTTCTTTGTATGAAATCTTCAGAATATTGGGTAATATTACGATTTTACTCTAGAAAACTCACTCAATACAAAATTTAAATCAGAAACAAAATAACAATATTTCACAAAGGGTTATCTGTTATTTTTACAAAAAAATATTTTTGTGTTTTTACATTTTTACCTTTTTAACATGATTCAGATTTGTTGTATTTCTACTTGCTATATAATTTATTGATTTTTTATTATAGGCTCAGAATGGGGCTTAGTTGATAAAAACGAAATTGAGAAAATTTCACATTTGATATTTTATCGGTTTTTTATTGGCTTAGCACTTAAAAAAACTTTTTAAAAATTAATATTTTTCAGTGTTTTAAGGTATTTTTTCGGAGTCGTTTTTAGGGTTCAGTAGAAAACTATGAACCCTTATAGTTTCGCTGTCCATCCGTCCGTCCTCAAAAAATTTAGATATAATAAGATGAAAAGTATACGGTCGTAGATTGATAGCCCAAAAACAGAAATGATTTTTGAAAAAAAATTTTTTTTTAGATCCTCCTTTCATAGAATGAAAAGTGTATTCAAACTATCGATTCAAAATCTGAAAAAAATTCAAAATGTATGGCTTTTAATCAGTACTTTTACTGAAAAAAAACAGTGGCGTAGATAGCTTTTTGCGATGGGGGAGGACAGTGCCGAATTTTGACTTTTTTCAGTCTGATGAGGGGGGGGGGGGATGATATGACAGTATTAAATCTCATAAACTTTATACTTTGCATAATTTTTCATTATGCAAAGTACAAAAATTGGATTCATGGTGGGATTGATCTCTTTAATCCCCCCCTATATACGCCACTGATAACGAATACTGTCAAAAATATTTTGAACCCCCCTTTCATAGACTGAAAAGCGAACTCTCATTTTTTTTCACTTTACGCCCAAACTATTAAAGATAGAGATTTAGGATAAAAAATTTACTGTATAAATCAACCCTATATAAAGAATTTCAGGAAAATATTTTCAACCCCCTAAAACCGCTCCTTGGGGGGTAGTTTGAGGGGTACATGCCCGTTTCTCAGCAAAATCAAATGAAATGATCAAAAGTACATACTTTCATACTTTCAATTGTTTAAAAAATATGGCGACTTGTTATCAAATTTTAGGGTTGTACTAAAAGTGCTCTGATTTCGTTAAATATTAATGGAATTTAATTATTTTTTTAAATTTAGTAAGTAAAAATAATGAACTTTCTAAAGATGTGTTATTATTTGAAATTTTAATAGTTTCAAATAAACAACTTTTGTTATGAAAATTGTTTATTTACATATCTTCATTAAGATAAAGTACTAATTGATATACCATTGTATTTAAAATTTTTGATTTATCCATAATTGGATTTTTGATATGTTTCGCATTTTTGATATGTTGCGAATGACACTTTAAACTATTAAGATCTCCAATAACCATACATCTTTACAAAGTTCATTATTTTTACTTTTTAAATTTAAAATAATAATAAAATTCCATAAATATTTAACGAAATTAGAGCACTTTGAGTAAAACTCTAAAATTTGATAACAAGTCGCCATATTTTTTAAACAATTAAAAGTATGAAAATTTTTGTGCTTTTTGATATACCATTCCATTTGATTTTACTGAGAAACGGGCATGTACCCCTCAAACTACCCCCCAAGGAGCGGTTTTAGGGGGTTGAATATATTTTCCTGAAATTCTTTAGGGTCGATTTATACAGTAAAATTTTTATCCTAAATCTCTATCTTCAATAGTTTGGGCGTCAAACATAGTGGAACACCCTGTATATCGTGACTGAAAGGTTGAACCAATGAGAAAAGTGAAACAAAAATGAGAGTTCGCTTTTCAGTCTATGAAAGGGGGGTTCAAAATATTTTTGACAGTATTCGTTATCAGTGGCGTAGATTTTTCAATGTAGGTTTTCAATGTCGTTTCTATCAATTCAAAAAATCAGAATGAATGCCACTTTTTATAAATCGTAGCGAGAATGACTACGGAACCCTATCATGAGCGTGCCCAACATACACTTTTTTCAAGTTTTTTTTTTTTTGAGTCCATGGTCAGATTCTGATAAAAATTATATGGGACCACCTCGGGAGAATACTCTTTCAAACAAACAAAAATCGTCCAAATCGGTGCATTTTTGTTAGTGTTATGCCCAAACATACATAAAAAATATAACCCTCTCCTTTTTTAAATAAGCGGGTAAAAATACCTTTGATTCTGCAACCGACCCTGTTAAGCGTCGCAAAAAATATTTTCATTAATTATTTTTTAAGCTAATTGAAGCCGTTTTTCTGGTACTAGCACATTCATTAAAAAAATTCTTCGGGTAATTAGTATATAACTTAAATATTAATCGATCATTAACATCACCAAATAATAAAATAGGGTGTATATAGTATACTCAGTGCAGTGGTGCATCCAGAAAAAATCGATGAGGTAATTTTTTTTTAATAATTATAAATATAATTTTTTATTTTATCTACCACATTTGATAAATTATTTTTAAATCGGGGGTGGGGGGGTGACCTCTAAACCCCTTAATGGGTGCGCCACTGTACACAGCTATCTAAGACCTTTTGCTACTGAGTACAGCACGTGTGTGGTCGAACGTTTTGTGACACTTTTTTTATTTTCGCTAATTAAATTATTATGATTCATTTGAAGTTAAGTCGAGCGTATATTAAGTAGCTCATTAAGTAACCTAATGAAACAAAAGATTGCATTTCATTAAAAACATATATTTATTTTGTTTTTAATAGTTTAAAATCATCTGTTATAAATACTAACAAGGGGAACCTTTCAGTGGGCCGGTTTAGATTTTCTACATATTGAAATATGTTGTGAAGGGGGGTCCCCTGATAACACCTATACCCGGTTTTGGGCGCAGACGGGTAATAGTTTAAAAATTATGACCCAAAATATATTTTAATGTTGCATATATAGAATATATACCTATGTGTTAAGTCTATTTATACAAGCGTCTGTTGGCCTAGTGGTAATGATAATTGACCGGTAACCATTATTGTTGCTAGTGGTTATATGGACAATTATGCCATAAGAATTATTAATAAATAAATGTATAAATTGTTTAAATATTCAATCATTTATAAAATGTTCTTGGTCTAATATGTTTTTATGTATAAAGTGTTTGTACGATAGATACCTTTCAAAATGTTGTCAACCATTCATAAATAAATAAGTTACTTGAACATAAATTATATATTTTTTTATTTACAATCCCAGTTTTGAATTGTTTATCAACAAAATTTAAAAAATTAAATTAAATTGCACATTTTGAAAAAAAAACATTGAAAATAAATAAATTCATAAGTATTTTACAGGAGAATAATATATTTAAATAATGTCACTGTTTGCAATTAAAAATAAAAATAAAAACTTAAGAGGACTCGAACCACGGGTGCATTGATTACCGGACTATTATCATAACCGCTAGGTCAACAGACGCTTATATAAATAGACTTGACATATAGGTATATATGCAACATTAAAATATATTTTGGGTCATAATTTTTAAACTATTGCCCGTCTGCGCCCAAAACCGGGTATAGGTGTTATCAAGGGACCCCCCTTCATAACATATTTCAATATGAAGAAAATCCAAACCGGCCCACTGAAAGGTTCCCCTTGTAAGTACTATTTGGGAAGAACGACGCACATAGGGGTATTTTAATCAAAATTATTTTTACTTTCTCACTTTCTTATACCGTATAGTGAAGCCAATTGTTTTCAAAAACCGGATTTTGATGGCCTTATCTATTTTTCGCCAAGATGTCTGTTTGTCGGTTTGTCTGTCTGTGCTGCAATTTAAATACGACAAATCGTAGAAGGGTGAAATTTTATATTAAAGATTAATTTTTGTCTGGGAAAAAAGCCTCCTATTTTTTAAAACAAATTTTTGTCGAAATGATGTCGATTTTTGAATTTTTCTAATTACTTAAAACAGTGTGAATTAGAGAAAAATTGTCAATTGTATCTATAGCTTATGTTCTATTCACTTTTTCGAAAAAAAAAATAAAAAAAAAATATTATAATTCAAATGGTTAATAACAGAGAAGAAATATCTGCCATGAGTGTCATGGGACTTTCTTATGCGTATTACAAAGATTGAACATTGTACGTGTTTGCCATAGGTACCATGTGACTTTCTTATACGTAATACTGAGAGTATAAAGTGTGGGTAATTTAAAATAATCTATATCTATAAAAGAGTTTGTCCTTAACCACTCACTCACTCATATATCAACGTACAACCCAAACCCCTGGACCTAGAAACGTGAAATTTCCTAAGTGCCTTCCTTTTATGATGTATGCACCCACTAAGAAAGGATTTTTTGAAATTTAACCCTTACGGGGTTAAAACTGGGTGTCAAAGATTATATATTTTTTATATATTTAAGACCTAATAGCATGGGACGGGGACGAGGATGAATTTAGATATGTTTATTTGCATACCTGATTTACTTATAAAGGTAAGTTCGGAAAAAATATAAATTTGGCATTCAACCCCTAATAGCGGGGGTAGACAGGGTCTGTGTTTTTGATATGTTTATCTGTATATCTGCTTAAGTTATAATGGTGGAGTCGGGCAAAATAATCTGCAATAAAAAAATCGATATTCAACCCCTAATGGCGAGAGGGTTAGTTTTTACAATTTTTAACTAAGATCCGAGATATTTACGTTTGTTTATATAGGTGATGAATAAAAATAGATTTAAAAAAAATTAAATATCTGTCATCCCCTATCATGTATGGAAGGTTCTAATTAGTTTCGAAGTTTACACGAGCGAAGCCGCGGGATTCCGCTAGTTATTTTATAAAATTCTTTCTGGCTAAATCATAAATGTTGAAAAAAAAATATAGGGAATAAATTATACGTAATAACATACTCGACATTTTTTATTTAAAACATTTATTTTTCATTTCAAAAATAATTAATTCGAAAATTCCAAAATTGATAAGAGTAAACATCCGTTTCCGGTTAAGTTGCTACGTTTAAAACAATTCATTTGATACATCTTCTTCTTCTTCTTTCGTTTCTTGGCTTCCTTTTTCTTAGTAAATCAGCCACACTCACTTTTATATTAATTTCACTGATTGACCATTATTGCACTGTTTTTTAGGTGCTTTTATTTCACTTGTTGTTTATAAATTTTTATTGCTTTATTTATTTTTGTTAATTTTTGTTAATTTTTGTTTATTTTTGTTTGTTTTATTTATTTTTCATTTGATACATAATGTAGAGAATTTTATCTATAATTTATATCCCATTCATTTTATTTGTTTTTCAGAAATATGTTTCAATAAAATAAGAATCATGTATACTGTTATGTCAGTATTACGTATAAGAAAGTTCTGTGGCACACATCGTAGATATTTTTCTCAAAGCAAGTTACAAAACTTTTTTTTATATTTTTAAATGTCCCACATTGTCTTGTTGTCAAAAAAATTCATCCATACCAATATTATATTATACGAAATTAACCTTTTTAGGTTACTTTTTTACGTCCGAACCGATCTTGATGAAATTTGGCACGTAGATAGCTTGTATCCTGGGGAAGAACATATATATATATAGGCTACTTTGTACCAATTTGACTCCAAGAATTGAAAATCATTCATCAATTTCTTATAAGGAAATAATATTTTAAATACTATGGCTAGACCATAAAATGCACACCCCTTAAACTTAAAAAAAATGTATCAACATATATCAAATAAATACGGTACAATATATTTAGTGAAACTTAAAAGGATGTTTTAAAAAAATATTGGAGGTAATTAAAATTATAAAAATATATAATATGAAGTTTATCACTCATTAAGATTTTTTAGAAAATCAACAATGAATCTTGATATCAATCGATTATTACCTTTTTTTATTTAAATTTAGGATGTATTGCAATAAAACAACAATCATTTTAATTTACAATTTTTATATAAAATATATTTTTTTTTGTAAAATGTATATAGTAAATAAATTAATTAATAATAATAATTAAACAGATAAATACATCCACATATTGCAGTGATAACAGCTGTGTTCACCTGATGTCTAGCATTTAAAATGAAATATACAAAAAAGTAACACGTTTATAGGTTATAATTAATTATATTATATATTTGTTTTAAAAATGCAAACTTACCAAATTTTATCGTGATTAAAAAGATTGATTGGCTTTAAATAAAATAATTAAAATACAGCACGTATCGATGTATGTACATGTATTTATATATTAATTAACACAATGTAATTATTATAATACATGTAATTTGCAATGACATATAAGGAAATAGCGCCACTAGCGCCTAACGTATGTTTCTTGAACTTCTAGCTACATACTCTATTTGTAAAAATAATTCTTGTCAAAATATGAATTTTTGTTTAAATAAACTCCAAATTTCGTTACTTCTAGTTATCCAATTTTGTTGAGTTTTAATAGGGTTCTATTCTGATAATAGATGAAGTGAATTCAAAAGGATTGGTGCAAATTTATTTCGAATTGTAACCTGGAGTTCGGCGTTTCTATCAGAAAAGGGGGTTAAATCGACAAATTGAACTTTATTTATATTTTTATAACAGAAAATTAAAACCGATCGATATTAAACTAAGCAAAAATGGAGACTGTAATGTTTTCTATCAGAAAATGTAAAAATGTAAGTGAGATACTGAAGAAATTTAAGATATAATACTCATTTTATCAATTTATATACGAAAAACGATTTTAGGACGAGAGTAGAACACACTTCCAAGCAGAGCCTGCTTGGGGTGTGCAATTTAACATAGTGAATAAAATATACGATACAATTAAATATTATATTGCGCGTTCATATTTATTTTAATCTAATAATAATAAACAAGAATTTCGTATTGTTCCTTAAAGGTCTAAATGGTACATACCAATTAATTTAAATTATATTCATAATAAGAAGTATGTAATAAATCGAAGGTATTTGTAAATTGATACTTTATCGCTTCTCAGTAAAGAGGTTAAATATTTATATATTCGTTACACTAAAGGTTCAGTAATAAGAATATGGCAATGTACACATTACACATTGCTTGCTATACATACATATACATGCAGCGCCGCATTTAACTTTTTTGTGCCCTGGTTTTTAATTTTATAATGAAAAAAATAATTAAAAAAAAGTTTTATTTTATTTTAGATGATAACGTATTTTTTCCTTATGCTAGTATTATTTATCTAGATTAAAAGCGTGATGGAAATTTTTTGAAATGCTTTGGAAGATGATCTTATTGATCTAGAGTCCAGAGAGTTGGGAGGGGTGTCATTTAACAGCATATTTTACACCGATTCGAATAATATGCAACCCAATATAGGTTAAGAAAAAAAATGTTTTCAAAATCAAAAATTTGATTTTTAATTTCACAAAATGTACGGTTTCAAAAATTTTCAAATTAATATCATGAATAGTCATTATAGTTGTGAATCACCTGGCAAAATATAAATGTTGGATAATAATGGATTCAATGTTAAAATAATTTAAGACTGAAACTCGAATTTCAAAAAATTGTATGAAAATTGTGTTGTATTAAATGGTTAACCAATGGCAGGCAGTTCATCTGAATACTTTATCGGTTTTTATTTAAATTGTTCAACAATTAACTACCTTTGGTGAATTTAGCACGAAGAAGCACTGTGCATTTACTTGGCGAGGTTTTTTTAACCTTGCAAGGTCCCGTGCATAAAGTTTTAATTAATTATAATTAAAAGTGATTCATATTTTAATATAACAATTTTTTTTCTAATAATAGAGGAAAGTGCCCAAAAGTGGACCCCCATTTTGTTTTTCAAAAAAAAAATAAAAAAACACAGAAAATAGTAAAAAAATGCGTTTTAAAATCATGTAATACTTACTTTAAAATGTTATGCAGCATTTACATTTTATTCTTAGTCAATATTATTAAAAATTAGTATTCAAAAAAAATATTTTCAAAAACCCTAAACTTTGGCGATTTGAAAAGTAGTTGCCTAAATCGGACCCCATGTAAAAATAATCGAAATAACAGTAAACAAAAATAAGAAAAGGTATTAAATCGGGGAAAACTGGATCTAGTTAAATATTTTTCAAGGAAACCAATAAATTCAGTTCAGCATTTTTCTATATTTTTCTTATTTGTACAATCCCAAAACTTTAATAATGAAATTATTTTCAATCATTTATTTTGTAAACGCTGGTGAAATAGACATTGTGTTAAACATTTTTTATCATACCACGAGGAAGCGGGTGTCTTACAGTCTGTACAAATACAGACAGACTTTAAACATGACAAAATAAGGGGTTCGGTTTAGGAAAATTAAGGGGGTCCAGTTTGCGTGACTATAACCAAAATTTTGTTAACCCAATAAATTTTTAACCAAACATCTAAATGATAGGGTTTAGTAATAAACATTAACCCTAAACCTTACCATTTATGAATATATATAGATAGAAACATTTATCTGCCAATATCTAGGAGAAATAACGAAAATGTAGCAAAATGTAAAAACTTCTATCACTGTCAAAACACATAATGGCGGACTGATAAGCAACAATTGAAGTGGGCGACATGTGTGCTCCACTACAGAATGACAGTAGTTTAAACTACTATTTTCACTTGGTCCCACTAGAGTTAAGAAGAATGCTGAGCCAGGAGACCGGTGGTCCACTTTAGGGGGGGAGGTCCACTTTTGGGCACTTTCCTCTATTAACAGAAGAAATAAGTTTATAAAGATAATTTATACCACGTATTATTATCATAACGTAATGTAAAATAAAAATAAATTCCTCATTTTTATGATCTATTGTCATTTAAACTCTCAATCTCACAAAATGATCAAGTATAAAAATCAATGAGTGAACAATAAAAAAAAAACTAAAGAGCATAAATAGTCGGACGACCCTTTGGTCGCTAATGAGGGCGCGCGCGCCAACACATAAAACCATAATTAAGTTGACCTGTGCTCCACGACTATTTCAAAACAACAAATATCCATTGGTGTTCTCATGCATATACTTTTCAATGCTGTATCTTTTACTCTTGTAACATCAATTTTGTAATATTTTGTAACATCATTTTTCATGTTTTATATGTTTTATTGTAATTTTCTGTAATATGACATTTTTAACTCTTTGGAGTCAAAAATAAAATATCTATACATATATTATTCGTAGCATGATAGAAGACCGGGATTAGGAATGAAATCACATGTCACTATTCACCTTAAGCTTCTTACTCGAAATGTTATAGGGGAGAGTCGGGTAGCCCAGGACATTTAAAGTTCTAAGAAACCAACCACGTTATTTAAGTAATATTTTATTTTGAATATGTGCCCTCAAGAGTAAAAACAAATACTATGGCTAGGCCATAAAATGCACACCCCTTAAACATAAAAAAATGTATTAATTTATAATATCAAATAAATACGATACAATATAATTGGTGAAACTTAAAAGGATGTTTGGAAAAAATATTGGAGGTAATTAATATTATATAAATATATAAAATGAAGTTTATCACTCATTAAGATTTTTTAGAAAATCAACAATGAATCTTGATATCAATCGATTATTGCCGTTTTTATTTAAATTTAGGATGTATAGTAATAAAACAACAATCATTTTAATTTACAATTTTTATATAAAATATTTTTTTTGTAAAAATTGTATATTGCAGCGATAACAGCTGTGTTCACCTGGTGTCTAGCAGAGCATTTAAAATGAAACAACAATGTAACGTTTATAGGTTATATGTATATGTACATTATATGTATATTTGTTTTAAAAATGCAAACTTACCAGACTTTATCTTGATTAAAAAGATTGATTGGCTTTGAATAAAATAATTAAAATACAGCACGTATCGATTTTCGGGTTTCGTAGAAAACTAGCAACCCTTATGATTTTGGTCTAAATCTGTCCGTTCGTCTGTCTGTCTATCTATATGTCAAAGCCAAAGCTCTTCCATTTTCTCATGTATTAATTATCACCTATTAAGATGCAATTTGGTAAGTGGACGTAGAGTTATGACCCAAAAACAGAAATGCTGAGATTTGTAAAAAAAAGGATTGTGTGGTTTTATGAAACTACGGTAAAAGTGAAACTTTTTTTCACATTATAGACATTTAACTAAAAATTTTCGGAATAAAAAATTCAAGCACTCAAAATTGAAATAAATCCATAAACAACAACATGCACCAGCAAAAAGTTCTAATAATTCTAATAAATTCTATATAAAAACCAAGATCTTTTTTCCTTTTTCTATAAGCACGTGCTCTGTCGGCGTTCTGTTTTTTACGGCGTAAAATTAATTCATCGTCATTCATTTTTGCACTATTCTTTCTCGTTGATCAGTTTTTTGGACTCACTAGCTGTGTCGTTGTTTACCAAAAGCAAATAAATAACAACATTATATTAAACACTGACAAATTACAATACAAACTTACTACATAAATATGTATAATAGCACACAGTACATAAACTGTCATACAATGAATGGCTGCTTGTTCCACGCATGCGCAGTCCAAACGTCACGCGACATGCAACACACAGACCAAAAAGTTTGAGACGATGTAATAAAAGTTTCACTTTAAAAATATTATATATTTGCTTTTTAAATCCTTCTAATTTTTATTTAAACTATCACTGCAAAAAATCTGAAAAAATTCCTAAATGTAAATTTTAAAAAGCATTTTCAATAAAAAAAACTATAACAAATACTATAAATTTTTTGGACCTTCCTTCCATATATTGATAAAATTTAACAGAAAATTAGTTAACAAGTACACTCAAATGAGGTATCTAACTTATAGTAGGGGAAGGTGGGGTAAGACGGGGACCTTAAGGTATTTCATAAATAAAACCCTTTATTTTTGATTGCACATTGTAGGAACTTTTATTAAGAAAATAATCAGCCTTTCTTCCTTAAATTCTAATCAGTGAAAACAAAAAAATATAATTATTCTTATAGAAATATCAACTTGAAACAAATAACTAATTTGCACCATCTTGCCCCACCTATAGGGCAAGATGGGGTACCCCCTTGGGTAAGATGGGGTACAGACTCATAATACAAGCCGAGGCAGTACAGACATTCTGTATCTTCGTCCTCAGAACTCATCAGCTTTCTTGGTTCTTTTAGATCTTTTATTTGTTTTTTTTTCAGTTTCTTTTTATTTGTTACCTTTGGTTTGGTTTCTTACTGATTTGTCTTTCCTCTAACTCTGTTTTATACGGAGACGCAGTAATAATAGTTGTTTTCCTCTTCTTCGAACTTGTCTTGGCCTTTTTTCGGAAATTCGTGGATACGGCATTAACTGTTTCGGGCTAACCAGATCGAATGTTGTGTTATCCAAAGAATCATACCTACCCCATCTTACCCGCAAGTAGGTACCCCATCTTTCCCAAACTGGATTCCCAAGTTGTATTTTTTTTTAGGTTATAAATCGAAGCAAACCAGAACGAGTTAATGTCATTATAATAGTAAAATAAACAAATATCAATAAAAAAATATGACATACATCTTGTACACCATACATTTTGAACAGTCACGCACTTTATATACCTCAAAAATTAGAAGTAACCACTAAAAATTTAAAAAAATACTTACAAAATCACAACGTGCTTCGACCAAACTATTTGTGACATTAATAACTTCTGATAAATAACGTCACATGGCCATAGAAGAACATTTCTAGCTACATTGTATTATCAGTTTTGTTACGGTCCCCATCTTACCTCGCTACCCCGTCTTACCCCACCTTCCCCTACAGTTCTCTTTGAGTTTCATGAAGACTCAGACATGTTTCACGTACGCGTTGTATATAAACACAAACAACGGTATTAAAACAGTGGTGATATTATTATAATTATACCACGTACGGTCAGAGTCTGCACCTGTATTGCAATACGTTAAAGTATCGCTGATATAAATTCCATAACAAATCCATAGATAATATCACAAAATTAATACCTTATTTGAGAGTGCTTTCTAGCAAGCTAATTTTGCTAGCTTCTTCATGTATACCGGACATAATGGTTTAAAAATCAATTCACGTCCGGTTTGGTTACCTTCATTACCCATCGAGGTCCTTCAAACCTTACTCCTTTAGATATTTGTCTGTTGGGACGGATGAAAAGTGAAGTGTACAAAGAAAAAGTAAACACAAGAGACTTGCCTTGCTTTATGAATAGTGTGTATAGCCCTTATAAAAGAATGTCAAAACGACCTCAGCCACACGTATACTGTAACAAATACGAAACTATGCGCCCTTGAAGTTGGTGGTGGGATTTTTGAATTATTGTGGATTATTTGTTTTATTTATATCATTTAAATAATCAATTATATCCAGGTGTATTAATAAGGGGGTCCTAGAAGTCATGACGCCCCCTCCCCAAGAATTAAAGAGATACACTAGATATTTTGTGGAAATCTGATATTTATAGTAGTCAGGCTGATGTAAGTTTAAATTACTATTTATTAATAGATTTTTATCTACAAAATTATTTGAATAAATGTTGTATATTATGATAATTAGCTGTTTAATTAACAACACGTAGAAAAGAAGATTGAAATACTATTTTTAATATAGGTACATAATTAATTTTGAACATCGCTAAAATAATTATTTTATATGAGATAGATAATTGATTTGACTTCATTTCTAGTTTTCATCTATTGTGCATCTCTCTACTACCAATTATTGCAAAATTCGATTTTTTAACTTATTAATATTTAAATTAAAAATTTGCAGTCAAGTAAATGTTTGTTGCAAAATATATATTTGAAATAAATATGTAGAATGATTCCAAATGACTATATGTATATTTCTACTAAAAATTGTCATTAATGTATGTACTTCGGACTTCGTGTACCTACCGTCAAAACTAGCATATTCTAAAAAAATGTCACATTTTTAATTTTTTTTAAATACTTAATCATTAAGCGTTTTAATAGTTACTCTTTTTCAAACATCACAGAAATAGTGAAATATTTAAATTAAATACTGTGTATCAGTCCTTTTCCTATACTACCTTTACAATTTTGATTTACCTTACTTGTTATAATTTCATTTATTCTTATTTCCTCAACTACATTTGCGGGAGTGCGATATATGTATGGTTTAATTGGTACATACACTTATGAAAAATTATAAAATATTAAAACTACATAAATGCTTATTTCGAAAAGAAGTCCGTATTTATTTTTTGGGTTAACGAATTCCATCTAACATTGTCCAAGGAGTTTTCTATAGTGATAAGAGCTGAAAAGATTTACGAATTACAGAAGTAATTCTAAAGACTTCAAATTATAGAATGTTGGCGAGTAAGATGCCGTTACTATAATAAATAAATTACCGAGGGGACGATGATACAAGATTTTTTCAATTTATGGAATGTTTTTCAAGGGGCCGGAAAAAAACCTCAAATTATTGAGAGATTCAAATTATCGAGAGTCGACCATACAAATATACAGGAGGACTAACTAATTTATGATGCGCTCTACTTGTGTCTACTTTTTTATTTAGTGACACATTGTTATAAAGAATACGTCATATGTAGAAAAATGCTGCTTATTTAAAAACCAGATCTCTTATTTAAAATTCGTCGCAATCGACTTGTTAGCCACACCTGGTATACATATTATAGTTAAATATTTACAAACTTTTTAACTAGGACCATTTATTATCGTCTATAGTCTGTTTCATTTAAGTCTGCAGTGGTTGCCGGGATATTTGACGGTACTATACACGATTCATACCGTCAAATCACTCGGCAACCACTGCAAACTTTTAAATGAAACAGCGACTATTCGCAACGTGCGCGATGACAGCGCCAACTAACGGGTGGACTTTAGGTAGCGACTTGGGTGGACTTTGATGTACTAACAAACAAATAATTTCAATAAAATATCGTAATATATACATTTTAGACGATTATTTATGACTATTGGCTATGTGCACGAAGTCTATTAGCGCCGCTAGCAGCGGGTAATAGAGAAGGATTGAATGGATTCAACTCTCTTTTTATCATTGTTTAATATGTTTAATACAGTGAAATTTTTTATTAAACAAATATAATTTAATTTAGCAGTTTGCATATAATATAAATAGTATAGCATAAAAGGTACGTGAAAATTATTTATTTTGGGTATCTTTTTCTCTTTAATTATGACGTATAATAGAGAAATAATTAATTCGTTTACATAGACAACATAACCTCAAATTTTGGCGCCGATAATTTTACAATATTGCTCACCACGAACACTCGCATTGACATTATTTCTTCCATCCCCTTGCACATAGTCTATAGTGGGATTAACCATGTTGACCTTTATATTTTCAGTTAAAAACGGGCTTATTAAAAATGACAGTCCACCCAAAGTGTTATTTTTTGCCACGTTGTGCGCTGTGATCGATTTCAGAGAGTGATAGCCTAGTTATAGACGTGAAGTATAAACAGTTGAATTTTGATTTTAGGACTTGATTTCAGGAGGTTAGTTAGGAAATGGAAAAAAATGTTTTTAAGGGCATCGTGTAGGGCAGTGGTTTCCAAACTTCATGTAACTATGCCTCCCTTTAAAAAAATTTAATCTCTGGCGCCTCCCCCCCCCCATTTATTTCATAAAATTATACAGACATATTTTAAAAAGGTATCAAATGTATATTTTTTTGCGTATAAAATTTATTTTTAATGCGATGAATAAGCTTGTTTATTAGCACAAACTTCATTAAATCTAGGTCTTATTAAGGGGAGTGATTTCACTCTGAATTTTTTTATGATAATTCTATCAGTTTTGCTTTTTTAAAAATAGTTGTCAGTCAAAAACTACACAGTAACGTCCCTTTCAGAAACAGAAAGTATGTATATGTATGTATAATGTATACAAATATAATGTTGTTATAAAAGTTTATTTATAATTATATATTTTTTATTTATACACCTTAATGTGATGTTATGAAAATTGAATTTCTGTTAAACTTGTCGCGCCTCCCTTTGCACTAGTCCGCGCCTCCCCAAGGAGGCGCGCCTCCCAGTTTGGAAATCACTGGTGTAGGGTGTTAAATGAAAGGTTATTAAAGCATGAATTCAACAATATATATTATAATTTTTTTAGACATTTTTAAAAATATTTTTTGGGAAAAACGTTTACAAATTGCTCAGAAAAATCTGAAAAAAATCATAATCATATTGAGAATTAGGTGTAAATTGAGCTAAAATTATTGGAAATTTCTAGCACGATCAATTTTGTTATAAATAATTTAATTGCTTATTTTCATATAACTGCTGAACCATTGGTTTTAGAGAAAAAGTTTCTCAACAAAAAATATTTCTTATGATATAAAGAATAACTTTTGCCCATAGATGTTTTTCAAAAATTTTCAATAATTTAAGTGGGGGCTGAGGATACGGAACATTATATGTGCAATTATAACTTACACTTGTCTTATATTTTTTGTAATATAAAAATATTGTAATTTTTTAATATAAACTATTTCATCTTTGACAATAAATGGATTACAAAAATTGGTTAAAAAAACATTTAAAAATTTTTTTTGAATTTTCTACAATTTTCTACAAATACAAAATATGAATTAAATTCTATATTAACTATATATTTTTTAACAGAGGCGTAGTAACGGACGGGGTGAGGGGAGATTGGGGATAACCCTCCCCTGAAATATTCAGTGTTTTAAATAATCGCAAGTTTTAAGAAAACATCAATTCAAAATATTTTTATTAATTAATTCCTCCCCTTCGAAAATGTTTCTTTCTACGCTACTGATTTCTTAGTTACTTTTGATTGTATGATTTTATTTTCGTCTAGATCCATTAGTTTGAAGATTTTGTTATATTTGTGTAGTATTATACCTATTCCATTTTGTCTAGCCTTTGTAAAAATATATTTTCAAACTAGTAAGGATATCTTGGTAACAAAAAATCGTATAGTGAACAGTCAAAGTTC
The DNA here is from genome assembly GCA_949319165.1 of Sialis lutaria. Taxonomy (NCBI): domain Eukaryota; kingdom Metazoa; phylum Arthropoda; class Insecta; order Megaloptera; family Sialidae; genus Sialis; species Sialis lutaria. The sequence goes on from OX439244.1 coordinate 2,539,357, forward strand.
ATTTTAACGGAAAAATATAAGTGCGATTTGTTTCTAAGAACGAAATTTAAAAATAATGTCTTATCTATACTAATATTATAAATACGAACGTGTGTTTGTTTGTTACCTTTTCACGACTGAACCACTAAACCGATCTTGATAAAATTTGGCAATGAGATAGCTTGCGTTCTGAGGAAGGACATAGACTACTTTATATCCTAAACATCGCACCCGAAAAATTTATTACATAAAAAAACCAATGAAAATGATATTTGTACACAAGTGACCTGTTTTACTGTCTATAACAGATATTTGCTTTACTTACCTAACATTCTTCTTTATCTTCTTCTCTATGAGTGCCAGTTCCTACCTAACCTAAATATATTTTATATCACGCGAACGAAATTGCGAGTAGGTAATAACTAGATGGTGATATATGTCAATAATCGTCGGGATCGTATATTCAAGTCTTGGCCGCAAAATACAAATATTTTTTTTGCTACCCAGTGTTTCCATGTGACCAGAAAATACCCAGAGGTTAAAAAGTAATAGATATGTACACATATTTTCTTATATCAAAACCAAACAAAAGTGTATACTGAGTACTCAATATTTATGATTGACTAAACTGACCCTTGAGAATAAAAAGAGATTTAACAATAATGTATCATGTATCTAAAGAATACGGATTTTGTATTTTTAAAGTATATTGTTCATTATATTCAATTTTGTTTGGACTTACTTCATGAATGGTGACAAGAAATCCTATGGGAGAAATTAAAAATAACAACTCTTTTTAAATTTATTTTCAATATGTCATGAAAGTGTTCAAAATTAATTCGATGCATCATTTTTTTATGTTCAATGACAGTTATTGTTATTTTAACTTTTATATCGATGAAAAATAAATAAATATACAAATAATTTATTTTGTTAATTCAAAAAATACAAGGAAATAAAAGAAAAAAATCAAAAAATTTCATTACAATTTAATCACAATACGTAATTTTGGGGTGCTCGGATTTTTCAAAAGTGGAAGCGAAATTAAATTTGCTAAAAAGTATTTTTGATTTTGATTTTTCAACGGGGCTCGCAATGAGAACTTTGCCTAAGGCCCGCACCTGCATAACCACAAGAAAATAATATTACTTGAGACGTATTTCGACTTCAGAAGAAGTTTTCATCAGATCCGTAATAGTTCCAATTTCAGTTTACTAGATTCTGGATTTCTTCAGATTTTTTACATCGTTTGTTTAAAAATTAGAGGGGATACTCTGATCAGGCACGTATCCAGGGGAGGGGCCCGAGGGCCCGAGCCCCCTCCCCCTCCCGAAATCCTGAAATTCGAAAAAAATTCCATTTGAGATTTTTCACTGAAAAGTCTTCAGTATAAAATTTTTTATTCTTTGAAATTTGAGTTTTTTGTCGATGGAAAGCACGTTTGGCATCAATCCAACGTATATTTTTGAATTATGAAAAGCCTGCTATGTTCAGTAATACAACTTTTTACATCTCACATGTGGCAGCATTGAACATTTGTAGCTATTAGCAGGTATTTTTTGTTAAACATAAAAAATGCTTAAACTTCTTTCAAAAATTTTAATAGCTGTTTATTGTACACCTTATACTGCATTTTTTTCTTGCACAATAAATAATAAAATATTAAACGTCATTTTTGAGTGATTTTCGTCCGATTTACATGTTTTTTTTTTCAATTCATAATATATTCTTTGATCAGATTTTAGTTTATATTTTGTTACATTAGGTAACATAAGGACTAAGCAATGACAATAATATTAAATCAAGTCGGAAAAAAGTTTGCTTCCAGTGCGAACTTTTGCAATACGCTAACTATAAACCGTTAAATATTATAAATTTATGTCCGGTATCATAAAGGAGCTAGCAAAACACCGGTCAACAAAAAAATCCTAGAGATCTGTGATTTAGAAGGTTTTTGTCATACCGAAACCGAATTCGTTGCCCAAATGGTTCCATCACGTACCTAAGGTTTTTGAGATATCCGAACCTAAAATTTTGGTAATGTTGGGGAATTTATTATTAAGTAGTAGTGATGTAACGAATATTCGCATTCGTATTCGCGAATATTCGCACATTTTTAAACATTCGTATTCGCATTCGCAGGTAAAGTTGCGAATATATTATGATGTATTAATAAACAAAAATATCGTTTTTTAATATATTTTATTCAGAATACCTTGTTTTTTATTTTTTTTTAGCTTTTTTTTACAAAAAGTCAATATTCGCATTCGCACTCGCGAATATTTACAATTAATATTCGCATTCGCATTTGCGTATATATGTTTAAAATCATACATTCGTTACATCACTTTGTCAGTTATGACAATAATAATCAAATATCAACAAATATATCATATTTAATAAGTACATTTAATTAAAAATCAGTCCAACACTGGAGTATAACCCCAAGACTGGTACTTTATGTACATATATTTATATAAAATATGGTAACAAACACATACATAAATAAAACAATAATTATTTAAAATAAGCATAACAATTGGATAAAGAGGTGTCTTACATATTACAGGGGGTCGTACTTAAGTGGGTTGGACTTAAATAAAACACCTCCCATATATTGCATTGTAATTTCAACAAAACACTATGGTGCGTTACGATAGCCCCACCTTATATTAATAACAATACCCCCCCTTCTTATATACCGCGGGCGTCCCTGAATAGATTCGTCACGGTAACTATAATTCGATCAGCAACATGTATGTTTTACATTTTACATCTTTACCAATGAAAGTATTAGTTCAAATGTTTATTATTAAATATACGGCTGTTGTTTGCGAACTGGTTCTTATTTTATTATTCGAAATAACGTTTGTATTTTTGTACCTATTTTATTTTATGTTTCGTTCGGATTTGTGCGTGTGGATTTTTTTTCGATTGGACGCCGCCGACGGGTCTCACCGGTGTGACGCGTGATATGTGTTGTGTTTTTAGGACGAAGTTTGTAGAGTATGTTTAATATGTGGATTGAGTTATTTAATTTTAAGTGTGACATTAATTTAAGAAAATTTATTAAATGATGTGAAATTAACGTAAAATATTTTTTTTATTGTTTTCATAATTAATTTTACTATTAGTTAGTATATTTAATTTAATATTTTTGATATTATTAATAACATTATGTTTAACGAACTGTATTAAGGAATATTTTAGTTAATATTTTTTTCCAAAATGGATATGAGGCCTATTTTTGGTGGATACCCTTTTCAAGGTATGTAATTATATATTTTTTTTACATTTTTTGATCAGTATACTTTGATTTATGTTTTTTTTACAAGAAATGTCAAATGTCAACCAAAATGCAAAATTTTTGTACGGGATCTTTTCTTTTTTCTTTATTGCTAAAATTATTCGTCTTCGGGTAAAAAAGTGATCGTTTAAATATCTTCTATTACTTTTGAAGGATTTGTCGGTGTTTTTAAGGGACACCTTGTATAAGTATAGGTACATAAAAAAATTAATAACATATTTTAAACTCGCTGTCTCAAAACTACTGCTCGTGATTCGAATCCGGTCGTGATTTTTTTTGACCTGATGTATTTTTTTTGTATTTACTAACTCGATAAGGGTTTTCTATCTTTTTGTTCTTTAAAGCTTCTATTTTTCAAAGTAAATTTAAGGTCGGATATAGTTTTTTTTCCCATATAACAAGAAATATCGGATTTTGTCAGTTTTTTTTAATTTGAAACCTAAAAGCACAAGTGGTGCCATCTGTTGACGCGTCTGAATAGTTAATAATGATATCGCTGACAACGCATTTGAATTGTAATTCTATTTGTTTGTTGTATTAGCTGTACCCGCGGCTTCGCTCGCGTGTATTACGAAATTACTGTTTAGGAATTTTGAAAAATATAATTGAAACTAGCTGTCGGATCCAATTTTACCCGGGGATATAAAATTAAACTATATAACGTATAATGCTGTGGGGTGCGATCCTTTAGGTCCACACAATCAGCTTCCCAACATGGTATGACTAACAATACTTGAATACTGATTATTTATTGTTTCCATAATTAATATTACTATGTTATAGTTTGTAAATATTTTTTTTAATATGTATATGAAACATTTTAATGGAATTTATCAGAAATAAAACTAACCTTTTGTATTATGAATATTAGTTTTCTAATATCCTAATAATGTCAATAATATAATGCACATTTTTAGAAAAACTAATCCGACAGTTTGAATTTTGAATTGTGTTGTTTCCAAGGCAACATGAATTATTAGATGTATTTATTAGTATGAAATTCAAATTTTGATGGTGGTTTTCATCCCTTTAATGGCTGTTTGGACCCATATAAAAAATAAATACTGAAATACACGTTTCATTATTTGTATTGTATAGTATTTATTCTAAGTTCCGACTAAATTCGATCAAGAAAAAAAATAAAAATGAAAAAAACACCCTTTTTACCTTCGTAGGGGTTGAATTTCGAAAAATCCTTTCTTTCAGATCATATTCACGTCAAGACGCTTCGATTAGCACCCCAACGAAGTCAATAGCATTTTTTGTTCGCTAGATTTCGTCCCGGAAAAAAATGACACGTACGTACGTACACACACACACACACACACACACACACACACACACACACACACACACACACACACACACACACACACACACACACACAGACATTTTTCTGAAAATAGTGTCAATATACTCTAATGCCCTTGAAACATAAAAATATGTTAAAATTTTTTATTTCGATTTTCGGACCAATTACAATAACTTCCTATTGGGAAGTTAAAAAATATAAATATTTTTACTTTACACAATTCTTTACTGTACATTATATTGTTCTATATTTAATAGTTAAGGCAGCGTATTACAAAATAGTGCGCTGGCGGTATAAACGTATTTCCGATTTGATTTACTATTATCGTCACTGCTTATTCCTTATGTTACCTAATGTAACAAAATATATACTAAAACCTGACCAAAACATACACAAATCAGTCGAAGAGCGTCATGGGAACCTCTAAGAACTCTATTAAGCGATCGATTTTTTATTTTATTCTTGTAGTATTGTTGATGATTTAATAATCAATTCATTCAAACTTATTCTGCAAATTTTCTATACTGTGATAATTAGTAGAAAATACTCTGCCTTGTAAAAGCACGGTGCTTCCTCGTGCTAAATTCATCAAAGGTAGTTAATTATTGAACAATTTAAATAAAAACCGATAAAGTATTCAGATCAACTGCCTGTCATTGGTTAACCATTTAATTTTCATACGATTTTAATAAAAAAATTAATTTTACATTTTTCTTAATACGCGCCTGGTTATTATGTCGTATATTTTGAATTTTTTGACAATTTCAATCAAAATCATTATTTTTCTGCTATACGAATGTCAAAATGACATTTAAAACGTCAAAGTGACATTTAATATGTCAAAGTAAATAGCAGTTTTAAAAAAACAAATGACGATTTTCTTAAGTCAAATTGAGATAGATCTTTGTAAGGGAATATTTTACAACTAAAGTAGGTGACCTATGTTATAGAGAATTGAATGCTCTACAAAAAAGGTTTTATAAAATTTTCACGTAACATGTGTCTTTCTTGAGATATCTTCAAAAAATAAATCTTTTTGGATGTCACCCCTCCCCCTTACACACAATTTTAATTATTTTGAAATGGGACCGTCCTCAAGCCAGACCAAACCAACCAACCAAGTTTCATCAATATCGGTTCAGTGGTTCATGAGTTGAGCGTGTGACAAGGATTGGGGGACAGACACACACACACACACAGACACACACACACACACACACACACACAGACAGACAGACACGGAACAAAAAGTGTTTGTCTTGACCTGAAACGGATAAATCCGGTACAATTTTTAAAATCGGAGAACAAATTTTTTTTCTCGTTTTAAAACGATAACGAAGCTTCTCGTATCTTCGATATTGCGAGGAAGCAATAATTAAAAATAAGTTTTCTTATAAATGCCCAATAGGAGACTTATGTCCGGTATCATAAAGGAGCTAGCAAAAATGAGATATCAATCTTATATATGATAGTTCTGTTCGAGTTTTTAACAGATACATATACAGAATGTCCCAGGACTGTGTCAAAGCTCAATATTTCATTTATTATAAGAATTGGAAGAAAACTTTAAATACAAAAGTTGTCAGGATAGAGGAGCGGCATAGTTTGAAAATAGTTACATTTATACAGGTTGACCCATAACTGCGTTACAAACCAAAGTTATGTTTTTTTTAAATACAAACTATATATTTTTATTTGATAATCTAAAAGCATTCATTTTTCTGGTTATTTTGATATAGCAAGTATGGGATTATACAGAGTGGTTTAGAAATTATGACCAATTTTGTAAGAAAATATGAGTATTTTCAACACATTGTAATTTTCTAATTACAACACAAAAAAATTGTTCTCTGCTGAAAGTAGTTTTGGCATATTCTCTATTATTTCGATATTATATGTCAAACATTTACAAAATTGTATTATTTGTACAGGATGTATCAAAAGTCTGAAACTAGTTTTTTTCAAAATTTTCAAATGGAACACCCTATATATTTTTGCATTTTCGAATTGCTTGTTCAATTCTCAACACATTTTACAAACCATGGTCTATACCTAAATCCAGCCGTTAAAGAGTAATTTATTTTATTATAAAATCTTAAGATGTTTTATAAAAACAATACAATAATCAATAAAACAGTTCGCTTAAAAATAACTTAACAAACTAATAGAGCTTACAAACTTTAACAACATAAAAATTTAATTATTTTATGGAATATAATAGGTAAAGTTATATTGTTTTTAAAAAAATCTTAAGATTTTAATATAAAATTAATGACTTATTAACGGCTGGATTTAGGTATAGAACATGGTTTATAAAATGTGTGGAGAATTGAACAGGCAATTCGAAAATGCAAAAATATATAGGATGTTCCATTTGAAAATTAAAAAAAAACTAGGTTCAGAGTTTTGATACATCCTGTACAAATAATACAATTTTATAAATGTTTGACATAATATCGCAATAATAGAGAATATGCCAAAACTACTTCAAATAGAGAACACATTTTTTTTGTTCTAATTAGAAAACTATACAATATGTTGAAAATACTCATATTTTCTTACAAAATTAGTCATAATTTCTAAACCACTCTGTATAATCCCATACTTGCTATATCAAAATAACCAGAAAAATGAATGCTTTTAGATTATCAAATAAAAATATATAGTTTGTATTTAAAAAAACATAACTTTGGTTTGTAACGCAGTTATGGGTCAGCCTTACAGCTTTTGCATTTAAAGTTTTCTTCCAATTCTTATAATAAATGAAATATTGAGCTTTGACACAGTCCTGGGACACCCTGTAGGTATATGTATTTGCATGCGAAGTAAGTTGGTTTTTACAGTTTTTACTCCATGTTTAAAAAAATATACTTTGCATATGTAGGTACTTTTGTTTTTACTTTCTATACATGAAACTATCTGTCAAAATGTCCAAGAGAACTGTCATATAAGTTTGATACCTCATTTGAGAGCTTGTTATAGCTAGTAAATTTTGCTAGCTCCTTTATATTGACGGACATGAAAATATTTAGTTATTAACTGGAAATTTTCAATTTGCAATTATTTTTTTGCGTTGATATAATATTGAAATTTTTCGTGATACATTTCAAAATTCGTAACCCTTGTTTTAAATCATAATGTGTATAAAACAATCAATTATTGTTTTGTACGTTTGAACAAACATCATATAAACATGCGGGACGTTTGTAGTCCAGTCAAATTATATTTCTAAATGAAATTAATATTTTATTCGATTATTTTAGAGCCAATCGATAGAAAACGATGCCTTTAGTTTACCAAAAATGCAAGGCTGTATTTTCTTGAGAAATACACAAAAATTATGGTCCGTTATCATAAAGGAGTTAGCAAATTTGCACTCTCAAAAGAGGTAACAAACATACATATATGACAGTTTTTTTTGGAGTTTCGTGAAGACTTTGACAAGATTCACGCATGTATGTAAGCCAAACAACGGTATAAAAATGTATCAAAACCCACAACTGGGTGCTACCGCGTAACCCACTTGACATAACTCAAAAAATACCCTTGCCAATCGATTAGTGAATCAATTCCGAGTCCAACGAGGTACATGAAACCATATATGACATATTTTGAAGGGGGGGGGGGGGGGTCATGACCGGAAAAATTCCTAAAATGGGTTAAACTAGAACCACAGATCTACCATGTCTCTATGTGGTCAGGGGGCCGAGATCTCGAGGTGGAATAAAATCGAGCATATAAGTGCTACCATTTCGTAGGTTGCGCTAAAAACAGTGGTGATCAGTGACGGCTTTAGGGGAAGGTGAACCAGAGGGCGCCAGGCCAGGAGGGGCTGTGCGTGGAAGACCACAATAGATAATTAGGTAACAACGAAAAAAAACTTTTTACATTTGGGTCAGTCCGCGGTGACGGTCGTGACATTTCAACTCGGATTGGAGTTCATAATTTCTAAATAATACTAGTAAATAACATGGTTTTACATTTTTTCTGTAAATCTTAATGCAATACATGTATATTGAAAGAATAAAAGGTCTACGGTTATTTTACAAAAAAATGTCAGCGTTTAAAGCCCTGTGACGGTCGTGACCCCAACTATTCCAAGTCTTGCAACCTCTATTCAAAATCTCAAAATATTAGCGAAAATATTGAAGTTACTTTATAATAATGATACTTTAATATGTTACGAATAAATTTTTTTTAGTACTACATGAGCATCAGGTAAATACGTAATGTATTTAACTGGTTATTACTCAACAAACATTGTCACGGTCGTGACAGAAAATTGTGACGGTCGTGACACGTTGAATAAAAGGATACAATAAGAGTACTTTTTGTGTGTTTATTTGCTTTTTGATATTATTAACTAATACTTATAACAATTATTTATCAAATACATCAATAAACTACAATAAAGTTTATAATAAATGTGGTCACCCTTAGTCATTATTGTTGGTGAAGGTAATTTTTTGTTAATTTGGTCAAACGTCACGTTTGATATGTAATTGTCAAAGACTTTTAATAGTTTGCCACGATCATCACTTATTCTTAAGTAAGTTATTGTGATTTCACCTTATTTGTTGTCTTTTTGGAAATTTTTTGGAAATTTTTGGAAATATTTTGAAAATTAACCAAAATTTTTCTAATTATTTCTAATTATCACTAATTCACAGTGTATATTCACTATTTGCCACAGCTAAAAGTCGGCCACTTGGAATTATTGCATATACACTCATTTAAACAGTGAAATTCACTGTAGTTAATAGTGGCAAATAGTTCTAATGTATCAGTGAATTTCACTGATACATTATAACTATTTGCCACTAATAACTACAGTGAATTTCACTGTTTTCATAAGTGCATCATTTCACTGGGTAAATGAGTGTATATGCACTAATTCCAAGTGGCCGACTTTTAGCTGTGGCAAATAGTGAATTATACACTGTGAATTAGTGATAATTCACTATTTCAGGTTTAAAGAGCATATATAATATCTATTATCAATTAAATATCAGCTTATTACTTACCGTAATATTATTACTTATACCATACCTACATTAATATTAGCTAAAATGCCGTATATATACTGAATCAAAGTGAAATCACACCGTTAGCGAGAGTTAAGTTTTGTATAAAACTGAACTTGAAAAACGACGTAGGATATGGCGCTCTCAGTGTTGCGGTAAAAAGATGAAACCACTTTTCACTAATCATAGAGTGGATTGACTCTTGAGTCATTAGTCAAACAAGTGAAAAAAAAATCTACTGTTTAAAAAGTAAAATTGTCACTATTTATAGATAAAATTCACTTTTTTCCAGTGAATTACTTGATCACTGGAAAAAAGTGAAAATTTCACTATTTCAAGTTTAGAGAGTAACAAATCTATAGATATACTATCACAAAATTAATACCTTATTTGAGAGTGCTTGTTAGCTAGCCCCTTTATGATACCGGACGCAGAAGTGTCGTTTATGCATTTTTTTTAATATTTTTATTGGCATTTAGTAAAAAAAATTAACAGTAGAAGTGGCTGTTATTTTTAGCAAAAAAACTTCATATGAACATTTATTGATAACGGAGTTACCTCTTAAACATTATTAGTTTTTATTTAATATCTGGAAAATTCATTGGGATCAAGTTATGAAATTTGATAAACAGTTTAATGTCTTTGAGTGTTATCGATTTTCAGTATCGACAAATAATTGTTTAACACAGGGGTAGTAAATAAAAAATAAAAAAAAAGTAAAATTTGAATTGCAACTCAAATATGGTCACTATGAATTGTCAAAATCCTTTTGGAAAACGCTATACTTATGTTTTAACCATTTTTGGGTATTTATAATTAATTGTTTTCAAGATATTTATTTCTGTATAAAATGTATATAAAATCTTGTGATGGCTACTGCAGTTTCTTCTAAATTTCCAAACCCCTTCGAAAACCTTCAGGCTCTGTTACTACATAATAAAAAATATATTGCTATTTATATATCAAATATATAAAAAGATCAGTACAAAGAGAACACAAATAATCTATCTTTCTTTTCTTCGAAGAACAAGTATCTGTAAAGAATACAATTTAATCAAAAGATTTGATAAATAAAATAATAAATCGTCTCTATGGAAGATAGAAGTATTGGATTTATTTAATTTAAGAGGTAAAAAAATTTGCTTTTTATTCTGCATTTTATCGATATGACAAAAATCAGTTTGAAATCAGAGAAAAATACAGTCGAAACCGGTTATAACGACATCGAGGGGACCGTCATATTAGGTCGTAAAAGCCGATAATCGCAAAAACCGGTAAAAATGGAATTATATGGGATTTAGTGGGACTTTTATTTTGAGTCGTTAAAACCGATATATTGTACTAATCAATGTTGTTATAATCGGTTTCGACTGTATTTATAAGGTACTGACCATAGACATACACCGGGTGTCCCAGATAACTTTTCCAGCATGGGGATCTCAGTATCTATAAGAGATACAGGTTTGGTTAAATGAGATGAATTATATGTATGAAAGGGGTGAGTATTACTACACAAAAAAATATTCATAATTCTATGTGGTTTAGGCGGTATACCCAAAAAACTGAAAATTCGGAATTTCTTTAAATGGCTTTAACTTTTTTGTTAAAGTAGATAAGTACTTTTTGTTTGCGGTTTCTTTAAGCACTTTTTTGTGTAGAATTGATTGGTGTATTTAGATATTTTATATCACTTTTAGTTTCCGAGATACAAGCCCTAACTTCAGTTTTTCTTATGGGCCGCTAAGTTGGCTATGGCGTATTTGAACGTGTTTTTTACTCTACTTTAAACGATGTGTCACTTGCCATATTTATTATCGAAAAAAAATTATAGTATATTTTTTCAAATAGTTCATTGTTTCAAATATTCATTTGTTATTTTGATTGTTGTTATTATGATTTTTGTTTACAATTTTTGTTTTTCATGGCTCACTTAAAAGTTAGTAATAAAATACTTCATAAATATCACTGATATTTAGTATTTCGACTTTTTTTCGATAATAAATATGGCAAGTGACATACCGTTGTAAAGTAGAGTAAAAAACACGTTCAAATATGATATATTCAACTAAGTGGCCCATAAGAAAAACTAAAGTTAGAGCTTGTAACTCGGAAACTAAAAGTGATATAAAAATTCTAAATTCACCAATCAATTTTCCATAAAAAAGTGCTTTAAGAAACCGCAAACAAAAAGTACCTATCTACTTTAACAAAAAAGTTATAGCCATTTAAAGAAATTCTGAATTTTCAGTTTTTTGGGTATACCGTCTAAACCACATATAATTATGAATATTTTTTTATGTAATAATACTCACCCCTTTCATACAAATAATTCATCTCATTTAACCAAACTTGTATCTCTTATAGATACTGAGATCCCCATGCTGGAAAAGTTATCTGGGACACCCGGTATATAGTACTGGACAGCGCGATCTGTATCGTTCATGAAAATAACAAAAAATAAGACCATTAATAAAAAAAATATATATATACCTTGCTTTTAAGACTGGTGATCGTACACTAGTGCCTTACATACATGAATAAGAAAAATTAATATATCAAAAAACATAATAACAATTGTATTTTAAGATAAAATAGTATAGTAAAAATAGTATGGCATGTTTTTAAAATAAATATTAATTATTTTAACTGATTATTATAAATCATTGAACGATAATAAAACATAAAAATTCATAAAGAACAAATCATTAATGTAATCCATATGCGTCTAACTGATTGTCGTAGTATTAGTGGCGTAGAAAGTAAAATTTTCGAGCATGGGGGGGGGGGGGGTAAATACATATGAATTAAATTTTTGAAGGTATTTTGAACTGATGTTCTCTCAAAACATACGAATATTTCGGGAGTGAAGGGGGGTCGTCCCCAAAACCCCCACAGTTACTACGCCACTGGTTAACCCTTTGTAGCCCAAGATCTTAAAAAATTAAATTATGTTGATAATGAGACAAGTTTAGGCATTTAAAAAACACGTATTTTTCAGAAATTTAAAAATATTTATTATTAGTAACCATGCATTTATCTGACTTTTGTGGGAGTGACATTACTGTGAGTTAATCGTAAAAAACACTTATGTGGTATGGCAGGATTAGAAACAATTATTTTGTTTGTGAAACGCCAGTACACTGAGGAAACTTACAACGTATTCTTTTTTCTATCCAAATCGGCCAGTAGCCGATCTGGTCCTACCTTACTGCCAATATTTACGTAATAATACGTAAGTCAATAGATTATGCCATCTGTAAATTTTACTTGATACTAAGTTATTCAGTGATATGTTACAGTAGTGTTACACATATTTGAATGAACTAAATATATTTAGTACATACATATACATATTATCGGGATTATTGAGGTTTGTTACAGAAATGTCACATGAGGCTACAAAGGCTTAATATAATGTTACAGGCCATAGGCGCCAACTTTTCATTTAACCTGAGAGGGCGAGATTTTAATTTTTTTTTTTGAAAGGGGGGATGCAAAAAATTTCCTTAAAAAATGTGCAATATCCAACTTTCGTAATAACGACAAAAATTTCAGAAACGCTACTAATAATGTGAAAAAAAAAATATTTTTTTCATCAAATTATTGTAGTTTCGATAAAAATCGATCAAACTTTAATTATTTGAAATAATTGAAAAGTGGACATTTATATTTAATTTACAGAGGCTCATGAAACGTAAACGACGATTTTAGCTGAAAATATAGTAAAGTTTACAAAAGTCGTAGAATTTTTTTTAAAGCTGTTGATCTAACTAAGCTTTGTAAAGGAAATAAAAGATGTTTTAGTATTAATTTCCTTTTGGAAGAAATTGTTAGTGATCATTTTTACTCAAGTGACAAGTATTTGAATATTTACACCTTTTTTAAAGTAAAAATCTTATTGACAAAAGTATCTTTAATTTAAAAGAAACTAGAGTTCAGCTGCACAGGGGGGGGCGAAACCCCCCTGGTATAATATCTGGGGGGGCGATCGCCCCCCTCCCCCCCCCCGTAGTCGGCGCCGTTGTTACAGGTAAAGCTCGTGGGGTGTACAGAATCGACACTGCTTGGGTAATATCAGCATTGCACATCACTGCTGGACAAAGTTCGAGGAAATGAACGAATTTGAGCCAATTTTAACCAGGCATTGTCGACAATGCTAAATCATCGTGGGTAGAAGTGTAGAACTGTATTAAAACTGATATTAACTATCAAATAAAATTGATTGGTACAAATTTTAAAATATATTTATTACAATGAATTAACGAAAATGAATCATACTTAAAATCAGTTTAACACAGTTCTGCCCTTTGTTCATAAAAAACAACTGACAAAAATTATAGTTACTACTTATCAAATCCAAATCCTCTAACTATAAAAGTTTTAAGAGTCTTAAAGGCTATTAATAATTAATAATATTTTTAAAAATATTATCCATTATTTAAAATTAACAAAATTATTACCTTAAAGTTCGAAAATCTTAAAAATAATTTGATTTTTGTTTTAGTTTTGGTGTCTAATAAAAATATAAAAAAACTTCTTATGGCTAATCATTTCGGGGAGGGGAGAGTCTACAATTTTCTTAAAAAAGGAGGGGGGCTGAAATCAACGGAATCATGCTAATAACGTACCATAATACTTCAACGTACGACAGATCTCCAATTTGAAACATCATATATTTCACTGGTTTTTGATCTGTGGAGACTTGCAAGGATCTACAACGGTCTATAAAGATCTAAAACGGTCTACAAAGAACTACAACGATCTACAAAGATCTCTGAAGATCATTGTAACGTTAAAAATTCATGAATTTTCAACGTTCTAATCTCTATCACGATCTACAACGATCTTTAGAGATCTTTGTAGATCCTTTTAGATTTTTATAGACCGTTGTAGATCTCCACAGATCAATAACCAGTGAAAAATATTATGCTGTTTCAAAATGGAGATCTGCCGACATCTATAATTTTTTCCCGGGCAGTTTATTTTTTTTATTTTAAAGTTAGCTTATTGTTATAACACTGACTTTTCAGTGTTATTAGAATTTTTTAAGGTTTTATTTTTATCTTAAAAAGTTTTTTAATTTTCCATTTTGGGTGGTCTATCTTTCAATGGTCAGTAAAATTTATATGGCACCACATCGGGAGTATACCTACTTTGTCAAACAAATAAGAAGTCATCAAAATATGTGCATATTTGTCGGAGTTATACCCAAACATACATAAAAAATATTTAAATCGTATTGAGAACCCTCTCCTTTTTAGAATTCGGTTATAAATGTAAAATAAATGCAAAATAAGAATCAGTAAACCACCTGGTGCTATATTGCATATATAAGATGGCCCAACTAAAACAAAACGGCCATGCTTTGGTCATTTAAAATAAGATTTTGAAAAAACGCTCGAACATATCGATTTTCTTTTCGAGGAGGACATCTTTTGCTATAAAATTTTTGCAAGAATCTTTCCAACCCTAAGCGCTATGAGCAAAACCCTTAAAATTTTAAATAGCATGATAAGACAAGTGATACCTCATTTGAAATGTCTGTTCATTCTAAATAAGGTACTATTTGTTTTTTTTTTCAATTCTGTTTAGTTTTAGTTAAGTTATTTACATTTTTGATTTTCTCATCAACAAAACAAACATTTACAACTAAAATTCAAAACAAAGTATAGGCTTATTTTCTTATCAAATAATTCAAAAAGGGTTGGAAAGATTTTTGCAAAAATTTTATAGCAAAAGATGTCCCCCTCGAAAGCAAAATGGACGTGTACGAGCGTTTTTACAAAACCTTATTTGAAATGACCAAAAAAGCGGCCGTTTAATTTTAATTGGGCCACCCTGTATTATATGTCGTTTATAAGAGAGAAAAAATGTAAAATATAGATCAGTGAATCACCTGGTGCTATATTGCACATATTGTATATCGAATATAAGAAAGAGAAAATGCAAAATATATTAAACACAAGCAACCAAAACATTTAAAATAATACAATATATGTAGACATATAGGTATAGTGTTGAATTATTATTATTATAATGGGCAGAGTTCCTATCGATATTAGTTTTCAATACGTATAATACGATCGATGGTGAGTCTAAAATGTTTTTATTCACAAACGCAGTAGAAAATTGTCGGCACTTTATAGAACACATTTTCACGGATATCAGTGTCAACAGAGAGCCGCGCGTTTGCTACGACTTGGACCGCGAACATCTGTCGAAGCGTTGCTAATTGCCTCTTGCTTCGCCTTTATTCGTTTCACCACCTCTCTCTCTCTCTCCCTCTCCCTTCTACAAACCTCAGTCTTTTTATCACACGTAAACACACATACACACATAAACAATATCTTTCAGAATAACCGCCCAACACTTTCAAAAAACAATTACAATATTTGTGTGTGTGTGTGTGTGATTTTTCAAACATTGGAATTTAGAGACATATAACGGCCAGTTGTGGTGATTCATGAATGAATATCTCTTTGTATTCATTAGACGTTCTATACTGTAAATGTCTGTACTGTTAACATATTCATCCGGATCAAAATCATAATACTGGTATTTCCCATGTATATTACTTTTTCAGTAAAGTTCCGCAGAATCCTTATGGGAAAGGACTTTCGGTCAAACTCTTTGAAACATTGGATTCTGATCCAATTAGTGAAAACTGCACTAAAATCGGTTTAGTAGTTTTTGAGTAATTTGAGGTATATTACAAACACAAACTACACAATTTTCACAAAAAAAGAATTCTTTTGTATTTTTTACCGCTAATCTCAAAAACTACTGAACCATTTTAATGCGGTTTTCACCAGTAGATAAATAATTTTTCTGGTTCCATAAAATAATTAAATTGGTTTATAATAAAAAAACCGTAACAATAAGATTAAGGTATTACCATTTGCCAAAAAATTGAAAAATTGATTTTTTATGGTGGCAATCGGTTATATAAGTCTTTGAGAAGACATACAAATAGTTGTGCGAAAATTAAGGTTCTACAAAAAATTCTGAATTAAACACAAGCATGGTTTCAACGTCAGAGGCTGTAGCGTAGACATCTTTTTGCGATTGGGGGATACGACCGTATTAAATCTCATCTACTATATAAAAGGAAGTGCCCTGACTGACTCACTCACCTATCAAGATTTATACCATTTCCACTCATCGGAGAAAGTTGAAATTTGGCATACAGACTCCAAGTGTGATCATTAGGACAACTAGTGGGCCTTTTTTTGGATAAGTTCAAAAATGGGGTAGATAGGGCCCCCCAATTTTTCAAATAAAACGTCAGATTTTTTTCATTATTTTTTTTGTTTTCTTTGGGTGATACAATGTACAGTTCAAATGTTTGCCTTTTTTTAAAAGGGCCTTTAAGGGGGGCCCCAACTTTTGAGATGAATTACTATTAGAAGGAAAATCTATATTAGATTTATTTATTTTTTATCAAATGCTTCGGTTAATTGACAACCATAAACCAGTGTTTGATTTTTGAAAAAGATCCATTAACGGGGGCATAATAAATAAATAAACGCCCCATGTTTACATAAAATCCGTTTAATTCGTCTATTTAATTAATTTCATATTTTGTTACCATGGAAACATATTTTTATTGATTCGTATTTGAAAATTTTTTGGCAGGTCGCCATCTTTAATTTTATGTTTTAAATCATATAATATAGATATACAAGATAAAATATCTACTATAAAAATAATGTAAATCATTTTTAAATGTTATAATCGACATTAAGGTTACTAAAATAGTTTCAGATTAAAACTGACGTTGGTGGTATTTTCTATTATGTAGTTTTAAATATGTAGCTAATATTCTATTCAAATACTACAAATACAAAAGCATGTAAATGATCACAGTTCAAATTTTTGTACGTACGATTATTAAAAAATACAATATGTTATAAATGTTATTGTTGCAAAAATATTGCAAAATCAGCTGTCAATAATTGTAACTGTAAATTGAAAAAATGCTTTTAAATATTATAATTTTGAAAAAACTAGAATAACTGTACGGATAAGGTTTGTAATTAAATAAAGAAGACATGGAACTAATAAATAATACAAAAACCCATATTGCAGGTTTGTAATATGTAATTTTTTATACGACAAACAGTTTTTGAAAGAAGTATTCAATTTCAGAACTATTAATGTCAAGTCTTCAAATTATGAGAAATGTGAATTGAAAATATCAATATATGTATTTACATACATAGAGGAATTGATTGTTATAAGTTTTTGAAATACATGAGCAGAAAAACCAAAAATGAAATTATTTCTACTAATATTCATAAAATGTTATTCCAAATCATGTAAGTGCATAATGTTATTCAATATATTTAAAAGATTTATTCCATTAAGTATTATAAAAAAGTAATTTCCATCTGTAGGCTTTCTTTCATATATGAACTTGGTTTCCGAAGTAATGTCAAATTTGAAGTATACGATAGCTAAGATTAAATATTTGTAATATGAGCGTTTGGCCGGCAATATGAAATACGATGCAGTTCGTTGAGTGAAGCGAAGTTCTTTGTGTGAGTCGCGTAATGAACGAACAGATTGTTCGTTGTGCGCAGTGCAGCGTTCGTTATGCGAAGCGTTCGTTGTGCGAGACATCACTGTACATATCATATTTACTTAAATATGTATAAGACAATATGCACCTATTCAGGCCCAGATAGAGGGGGGGCTAGGAGGGCCATATGGCCCGGGCCCCCTGCGTCTCAGGGGCCCCGGCGCCTTGAAAATTATTAGTATTTTACATATTTTTTGATACTTATATTATTTTTAACAGAGGTTATTTAAAAAACATAAATATACTGCAAAAAAGATACACCTTGTGGTAAAAGTTTAAGTAGAAAGCAAAATTGTCTTAAAAACCCCTGATTTTTAATACTAAAATAATATCAGAAAATTATTAGAATTTTACCAGTACGAAATTTATTTGGAATGTCCTTATGGTCGGTGGGGGGGGGTATGGGCCCCCCAAAATGTGGGTTGGCCCGGGCCCCGTTGAAGCTCTCACAGGGCCTGCACCTATTAGATATTGGATTTAATTTTACTTTTGGTTTGCGCTCAAGCTAATCTTCTTGCAACTAAAGGTTTGTAGTACTTATTTGGAATATTTTTAATTTATGAATACATAGATATGTATTATTGTCCGACTCCTAATGTCATTATTGTTTACCACCTTCTGAATTTTTATTTCGTTTATATACTGACGTATGCACTATATGAATAGAGAATGGGAAAGTTTGACACGTTTGTGTGCATGTTATTAATAATTGTAAACAATAACAAGTTTTTCGATTACAAAGTAAAAAAATGCTCGAGTATAAGAGGTTGGCGACAGTACCTACTATATCATCGGGTAACTTTGATATTAGACATTAGCGTTTAAAACACTAATACATTTTTTGTCATTTAGTACCAAATTTTCTAAATATATAATGGTTATTTTTCAAAGTTAGCGAACAAGAACATATATCATAAATAAATTCTGGTGTAAGTCCCTGACTTAAACAATATGGTTGATAAATAAATTTACTTTAAATAAAAAGAAAAAGAGAAAATTGATTCATAAAGTGCTTTTCTTATTTCCTGTCATATTTTATGTTTCTTTCTGACCATTTTATAATCAGAATTATTCAGATCAAATAAATTGAATATACAATTTCACCAAATCTATCAACTTTTCTATGCATATTTTTGTAGACGGTTTACGGTACACGGTGGTCAACATTTAATTATATCGCTACAATACAGAAATATCTCTTATGTTATTAAATATCGTAGTAGCACTATCGCTACCTGTAACGCTCTGGTTTGAGAGGACCTTAACCCTTTCGCTGCTCAAACCGTATATATTCGTAAAATTAAAATGTGTCCCATACGCTTAACACGACTATTTGCCCTGTGTTTACTTACTTTTGAGTCACGTTATACACATTTTTATTATAGAATAAACTGAATATACACAGGACCGAAAACTGTTAACTGTATCTCACGAATAAACTTGCAATCATCGAAATACGTGCACACAACGATCACGAAATCTCACAAGCGTATTGCGCAGTGAAAGGGTTAACGCTGACAATGCATAATTATATTTTTTTACAAAAGTGGCTATTTGCACTTACAGTATGTAATTTGTATTGGTATTTGCACATACTGGATATATACCAAATTAAGTTAGGTTGTTAAGTTAAGGTAAGTTAGTTAACGCTAGGTTAGTGATATGTCCAAATAGCAAATTGCATGCACATACTGTCTTTGCAAATAGCCTCATCGATTTTTTACATATCGTATGTGAAATAGCATTATATGGGGTCTGATATAGATTGCTTTTCGAAGCAGACTAAATGTATTAGTTTTTGGTTTTAATTTTTTTTATATATTTTGCATTTTTAAAATTCTTTGTTTTTATTATATATAAAGTTTTTTTTATTTGATTCATTACTAATAATAATATTAGTTGTACAAAAAAAAAGTCAACGACTAACAATAATTTGTGAGATTTATAACTTCTATGTAAAATCTAAAACAGTGACGTAGATAGCTTTTTGCGATGAGAGGGGGGGGGGGGATGAAGACCTTTTGAATTTTTTTAGTCATTGGCAATTTTGAATATCTTTTTTTCTTTTTTTTTAGTCGTTCATTCGTATTTCTTTATAACACACCACGATCAATCTCATAAACGGTAAAAATTCTCCTGGAAAATCGGGAAAAGTCAGGGAAATTTGTTCCAAAGAAATACTGGTCACCCTGTTAAATATAGTTTAATTTAATATCCCCGGGTAACACCGGGTCATATGGCTAGTAAAGTTATATTTTTCATTATGAAAATCATCTTTTATGTGGTGAAAAGTACAAAAATTGGTTATATTCTTCACTAAGATGTATTCATTATTGAAAAAAATACTCGTATATCAAAATCATCTTATAATTTTTGTACTCATGGGGGGGGGGTTGATCCTCTTAACCCCCCCCCCCTAAGTATGCCATTGTTTAGAGAGCTATATCTTAAAAGTTTGAGTTTTTAGAACTTAGTGCCCATTGAGACTTTTGATCTACTCGTCAAGGACTATTTGAATCCAAAGTTTCAAAGAGTTTGACCGAAAGCTCTTTCCCATAAGGATTGTGCAGAGTCTTCTGTAAATACTATTTAATGCATTTGTATTTTTAAATTAATTTAAAAATATCTGCCATAAGAAATAATAGTCACGGAACTTTTTTATACGTAACACTGACAGTGAACAGAGCATGTGATTTAAATTTTATTTAAAAAAATTCTATAGAATAAAATGAATGGAACATAAATTAGGTATAGATAATATGGACCAAGAGCCCATGGTAGTTAATTAGCGCAATTTTCGAAACAAATTCCCGTCATAGAACATCCGAATGAAATTTATATGGAAATATACAGGGTTACACATTAGGAGTGGATATCGACTTTATTTTCGAAACTATAAAAGTTAGAACAATATTTCTAATCGTAACTACCCTTCAATTAGCATTTGGAAGAATAATAAAAAATCATGCCACCCCCATCCACACTCGCATCGCCCACAGGCCTCCCAACTTTGAAATTTCAAATGGAACTCCCCATATTTTATTTCAGAATTTGAAAGATCAATTTTATTAATGAACATTTTACTTCGAACAATTTTTTCTATGATGGACCATTTCGGAAATATTGGGTAATATTTCTATTTTTTATTGTATAGTATTTTGGTCACATTAGGAGTGGATATCGACTTTATTTTCGAAACTATAAAAGTTAGAACAATATTTCAAATTCTAACTACCCTTCAATTAGCATTTGGAAGAATAATAAAAAGTCATGCAACCCCCATCCATACTCGCATCGCCCACAGGCCTCCCAACTTTGAAATTTTAAATAGGAACCCTCATATTTTATTTCAGAATTAGAAAGACCTATTTTATTAAAGAACTTTTTACTACAAGAAATTTTTTCTATGATGGACCATTTAAGAAATATTGGGCAAAATGTGTATTTTTTAGGGTATAGTATTAAGAGTGGATATCGACTTTAATTTCGGAACTTTAACAGTTAGAGTAATATTTCGAATTATTACTACCCCCCACCCATATTCGCACAAATAAAAATACTGTTATAATGTCGATGTCCACCCTAATGTGACAAAAATACTATACCCTAAAAAAATAGAAATATTACCCAATATTTCTGAAATGGTCCATCATAGAAAAATTTTTTTGAAGTAAAATGTTCATTAATAAAATTGATCTTTCAAATTCTGAAATACAATATGGGGGGTTCCATTTGAAATTTCAAAGTTGGGAGGCCTGTGGGCGATGCGAGTGTGGATGGGGGTGGCATGATTTTTTATTATTCTCCCAAATGCTAATTGAAGGGTAGTTACTATTTGAAATGTTGTTCTAACTTTTATAGTTTCGAAAATAAAGTCGATATCCACTCCTAATGTGACCAAAATACTGTACAATAAAAAATAGAAATATTACCCAATATTTCCGAAATGGTCCATCATAGAAAAAATTGTTTGAAGTAAAATGTTCATTAATAAAATTGATCTTTCAAATTCTGAAATACAATATGGGGGGTTCCATTTGAAATTTCAAAGTTGGGAGGCCTGTGGGCGATGCGAGTGTGGATGGGGGTGGCATGATTTTTTATTATTCTCCCAAATGCTAATTGAAGGGTAGTTACTATTTGAAATGTTGTTCTAACTTTTATAGTTTCGAAAATAAAGTCGATATCCACTCCTAATGTGACCAAAATACTGTACAATAAAAAATAGAAATATTACCCAATATTTCCGAAATGGTCCATCATAGAAAAAATTGTTTGAAGTAAAATGTTCATTAATAAAATTGATCTTTCAAATTCTGAAATACAATATGGGGGGTTCCATTTGAAATTTCAAAGTTGGGAGGCCTGTGGGCGATGCGAGTGTGGATGGGGGTGGCATGATTTTTTATTATTCTCCCAAATGCTAATTGAAGGGTAGTTACTATTTGAAATGTTGTTCTAACTTTTATAGTTTCGAAAATAAAGTCGATATCCACTCCTAATGTGACCAAAATACTGTACAATAAAAAATAGAAATATTACCCAATATTTCCGAAATGGTCCATCATAGAAAAAATTGTTTGAAGTAAAATGTTCATTAATAAAATTGATCTTTCAAATTCTGAAATAAAATATGGGGGGTTCCATTTGAAATTTCAATGTTGTGAGGCCTGTGGGCGATGCGAGTGTGGATGGGGGTGGCATGATTTTTTATTATTCTTCCAAATGCTAATTGAAGGGTAGTTACGATTTGAAATATTGTTCTAACTTTTATAATTTCGAAAATAAAGTCGATATCCACTCCTAATGTGTAACCCTGTAGATAAATATATATAGTTTTAGAATATACTGGTCGCCCTAACCATATCCTGTGCAAACCACTCCAAAAATCGATTTAAAGGGTTTAACAAAAATATTTTAATTATGCACAGGACTTGATAAGGGCGACCGATGTATTGTTGTTCTCTAGTATGTTTACTATTAGCTACTTATTTTGAGGATGTTCTATGACGGGTGATAAACTACCGTCATATTTTTTACCCCCTAAAATTTCCCATACATTTTTTTCCAACACTTATTATTTAGCCAGAAAGAATTTTTAAAAATAATTATTTAAAATAATCTATACTGGTTGCCGGGTCACTTGACCGTATGAGTCGTGATCTGTACGGTCAAATCACCCGGCAACCAGTATAGATTTGCAGTGGTTGCACCGTCATATTTTTTACACCCTTAAAATTTTTTTGGGGTAGTTTGCACAGGATATGGTGAGGGCGACCGGTATATTTTAAAACTATACATATATATCTATATTTCCATATAAATTCGGATGTTCTATGACGGGAATTCGTTTCGAAAATTGCGCTAATTAGCGTTAATTATCTTAATTCTGCACAGGATTTGATTAGGGCGACCGACGGATTGTTGTTCTCTAGTATGTTTACTTGCAAATCCGCTAATTATTTTAAGGATGTTCGATGACGGGTAAAAAACTACCAATAATATTCTCTACATTACTCTACAACATGTATTGTGACATCAACCGTCATATCAATCCCTAATCTTTAGTAGTTTACCGTAGGGGTTAATTCAAACATCCCAATTAATAAAAATGAAATTATCAAATTAAACTTATGAAACAGACAGCGCGATTAGAGCTGAGCGCGGGCCGTGAATTCTTCGGGTCACGCCGGGTCACGGCCGTGACCCGCGTGAGCGTGAGCGATTTTCAAATATCGGATCGTGAGCGTGCGTGATCGTGAGTAACAATAAAACAATCGTGCGTGACCGTGCGTGAGTAAATTTTTGTCGTGCGTGAGTCCGTGAGTCGTGACTATGCTTATTTTGAGAATGATACGTTTGGATTCGTTTCACATATTTAATTGTTAATACGAAATGCTACAATTGACTACAATAAGAATTTCAAAGAAGAAGCACTGTAAAATTCAATAGTCAGCGTTGCCAACTTGAAATAAATTTAAAATCCCTCTGTCGACACGTTAATAATCCCCCATTTTTATAAAATGTATTGGTTGTTACTATTACATAGGTACTATGTTTTATTTCCATTTTATTAATTTTTTTGTTATTATTTGCACTAAAAATGTAGTTTAAAAGAAATAATACAAATATAAAGTATACACATATTATATTGCACGAAAAAAATTAATTAAAAAAAAATTTATTTCATATTATTAAGTCGTGTCACGACCGTGACCCGCCGTGCGTGATCGGGCGTGAGTAAAAAAATACAATTCGTGAGCGTGCGTGATCACACGTGGGTTTTGATAAAAAATACTCTTGCCAATCGATTCTTGAATCACTCCCGAGTTCAACGAGGCATATGAAGCCATATATGAATAAAACGGGCAAGTGCATGTTGGGCACGCACATGATAGAGTTCCGTAATGTCATTCTCATTACGATTTATAAAAAAAAGTTATTTTAAAATTTTCGTGACTGAAGGGTTAAAATCAAAAAGTCATTTAACTTTTATTACATTCTGGATTTTTTTCAGTTTTTTTAAATTGATAGTTTAGAAAATAGAGGGGGGGGGCGCTTTTTTAACTACTTTGGAGAGCAAATACATCGTGATTAAAGGGTTAAAATCAAAAAGTTCTAATACATTTTTTGTTGCATTTTAGGAGACCTTTCTAACAACACCCCACTCAATGGTGTAGGTGAAAATTATTTTTTGAAAACACTTTTCATTTTATGAAAGGGGGATCTAAAAAAATTTTATTTTCAAAAATCTTATCATTTTTGTTTTTGGGTCATTAATCTACGACCGTATACCAAATTTCATCTTATTATCTCAAAATTTTTGAAGACGGACCGACGGACGGACGGACATGGAGAAACTATAAGGGTTCCTAGTTTTCTACGGAACCCTAAAAAGGAGGCAGCTTTAACCCAAATGAATGCAACTAAAATGTACGATAATTCTTATTTCAGCCAACTGTATCTCAAAATCCTGAAGGTTTGGAAGTTTCTGCCCATTGAGACATTTGATCAGAGGGATAAAATACGCAACTATATCAAAAATTCAATCAATTTAGCGGAAGTCGGTTTCCCATAAGAATATTGCGGGGTCCTTAATACATATAGACAGACAGACGGACAGACAATGCGAAACTATAAAGGTTCTTAATTTTCTACGTAACCCTAAAAATGTACTTAATACTATAAATAGTTATACTAAGTACTTGGAATTTGTACTATAAGTACTTTTACCGAGTACCTACTTGCGACAACTTTAGTAAAATCTCATAAATATCATGAGGTATTAAAGAATGTAAATAAGTAAAAGAAATAAAATTTTAATAAGCAAAAATCATAAAAATATAAAGGTAGTTATAATAATGATATGATGCTATTAAAAGAATATTCATTATTCATTTCTGTTTTTACCTGAGGCATTGTTCATCATAATGATGATATAATGACAATGTAGTGAACGCAGGGGTGGGCCGGGTAATATGGAAGCCCGAAACTAATCAACACTACTACAATTTCAACCGGCGAATTGTTTTGTTTTTATATATCATACATATATACACCAGTGACGTACGGATTTAAAAAATAGTTACTCTGCAATTTTTATCAGAAGGATTGAAAATATACAAATTTTTATATCTATATATTAATAGGATATAAAAATCGAAAATTGTCGTACCTTTTTTTGAATTTGTAATGAAAGAAGGGGAATGAAAATTATATCATTCGAAAGGTACTGTGTTGTGATGTGCATATACAAATAAATCAAGTGAGTATCTTTAGTTTAGGATAAAATAAAATGGAAAATACATTAAAATTTTCATTGTTCATCTATAATTTACTTAACCCTTTTGGCCCTGTTGGTGCCATTTGCCACCATAACTTTTACAGGGTTATACTTACTGTGTCAATCCGTATTTTTGATCCGTGATTTGAAATTTATTTACAATATTAAAAAAAAATCAAGACTGACCTCGGGTTGCACAAAGTAAAATAATTCACGATTAGTTAAGACTAATCCTCCCCCGAATTATTATTTAAATTATAAAAAAAATATTAAAATTGTATCACATTATAAAAAAATCACCGTCCCGTTTTTTTTTTCTAGGTGCGCCACCGATCTATTTATAAAGAAATCATAAATTGAACACTTAAATTATCTTTCCAGTGGTAGCTGGAGTCAATTTTCATAATATGTATATTGGTACCATTTCTAATGGGTAATTGAGATTTTACGGGCTGGTAAAAACAAAAAAAGTTAGTTAATAAAATTACAAAGCGATTAATTTTTAATTTTATTTACTTATTACTGCATTACTTGAAAAAAAGTTATTGTTATTTCACAACTGTAAGAAATATATTTTTAAATATAATTATATCGTAATAATGCTAATTATGGACGATTCCTCCCCTCCTCTAGACTTACCGAAAAAAACCGTTTATTTTTTTTGCATATTTTTACTCACCATATTTTAGATTTTACAGCCCTTTAAATTTCAGAAACGATCAAAGTAACCCCGATTTACAGTATTTAAAAATTCGAGATATATTTTTAAAGTAATTAATAATTATTACAGTAATATAAATAATTTAACTAAAAAATGTATTAGAAAAAGAGATTACTATGTTTTCTATAATTTAAATTTTCTTATTCTCGGGTAACACCGGGTCCTATCTGCTAGTAAGTAACAGACAAATACTATTTAATAGTTTGAAAACTATTCACAAAATATACATAGTTCAAATAAATTTCATTGAATTTCATATCAACAAATATAAACAACTTATATTTTAAATTGAACTTTGCCCTAATCAATCCCATTTCGATATCATGAAAACTTTTGGAGTTTGTATAACCACAGAGTTTTAGTGAAAATTAATCATTTGTCAGACTCTCTATACAGGACAGAACTAAATCTGACCAAAGTTCTACAATAAAATTAATGATCTAAACTCTGTCTAAACGATATTTCTTGTCCGATCTCAATAACATTAAAATTGTTCTATATTCTATTTCATTTAAGTTTGCAGTGGTTGTCAGGTGATTTGACCGTACGAGTCGTGACCTGTACGGTCAAATCACCCAGCAACCACTACAAACTTAAATGAAATAGAGTATAGTTAATATAGGTTATATTGGAAGATATGCATTGTTTTTTGTACTTCTTAAATATAATAATAATTGAAATTAGATGAATATCTTTTGAAATTTTATCTACAACGTAAACAATATATTAAGATTACTATAACATTTTCTTATATCATGGAATTCTATTTTTATCAGATAATAATGAAACTGAAATATAATAAATCTTATTTATTTTATTTTAATTTTTTTTGGCCTTCCATCTTCGATGATTTAGCTATATTTTAACTATTGATTTAAATACACGTAAAAACAGTGTGCTATGTAGATTCAATAAAATACAAACAAATGATAAAATAATTTAAAACAATTATTTCAGGTATTTGTGCCTTATTTCGCAGATTTTTAACGTTTTTGAGTATTATTCATAAAAAATATAATAAATTGTAATAAATAATTTTTTTCGTTATCAATTAAATTCAAAAACATTAAAAAATTGCGAACAAATGACATAAAAACCTGAAACTATTGTT
The DNA here is from genome assembly GCA_949319165.1 of Sialis lutaria. Classification (NCBI taxonomy): domain Eukaryota; kingdom Metazoa; phylum Arthropoda; class Insecta; order Megaloptera; family Sialidae; genus Sialis; species Sialis lutaria. The sequence continues at coordinate 2,567,175 of OX439244.1, forward strand.
TGAAATGTTTTAATCTTTTGTTTGCATTTTATTAAATCTTCATAGCACACTATTTTTCGATATTTTCTATTAATTGTATACTTGTTATAACTTGTTTTCTATCAATTTTACCACCATACATGTATTACACTTTTATAAAGAGAGCATCCTCAGCTATAAAATTCAATAATAATATACAGGCTATTCCATTTATAAAAAAAGTTGTATTTCAACGTATCTACTAAATTCGACATTCAACTGTTTTTTTGACACTGCCATTATTTATTCCGGAAAAAATACTGATACTTTGTCCATTTAACCAATCTTCTAACTCCAATAAAGTTAGCAATGATCACTCGGTTCCCGCGAACACCGAGTATAGGATTTGTTGCTATTTTGTCCAAAAAAACACATTTTTGCTGTTTTGTTATCTCTTTCTTCTAAACTCAGTATTATAATAATTACTGAGATTCCTAATCTGGAAAAGTTAACTGGGACATCCTGTATAATAAGTGGAACGGGTGACGGCTACGACAAATATACCCGGCACGTCCTAACCATGTTCTGACACAAGGCCGATGCAATAGCTTTCAACCGGGAACAACAACAACATCTGCGCCGGGTATTTTAATTCACATTATGCGGAAAACATTTCACAAGTAACGCACATAGTATAATACATATGGTATTCAATTATTACGAGATTACAAAATCTCAAAAAACATTTCAGATTTAGGTACAAGAAAAATTTATATTAATTTACCTACAATAAACATTTATACATATACAGTAGAAACCGGTTATAACGACATCGAAGGTACCGGTCATATTATCATATTGGTCGTAAAAAGCGGATAGTCGTAATAACAGGTAAAAATACAATTATATGAGATTCAGTTGGACCTTTATTTTGAGTCGTTAAAACCGATACGTTGTATAACCGATGTCGTTATAACCGGTTCTACTGTATTTAAATTTTCATATTCACTGAAAAAATTTAATGTTAATTTTTAACATAAAAAACATGTTAACGGGAGGACGAAATTTCATTCTGTGAAAAATTAATCGGTAACGTAGTAATATTTCATACCAACATTATCAAAAATTACTATACCGAATGTGAAAAAATAGATTTATTATTATAAAACTTAAATAATTATTTTAACATGTTATTAATAGTCAAATAAAAAAATTTCATAAACATTTTTATTTATTTACGATGCGTAGGAATGAGAAAAAAATAAAAAATTGCATAGATTGATGAAAAAAATTTTGATCCTAGAATTTTTTAACACCCGACATGGTAAAATTAAAAAGAACGTCTACTACAATTCAATATACTGTATATAGCAGTTTCTATGACGGGAATAGGCCAGATATGAAAAGTAATATAGAAACATAGTAAAATTATAGAGGTACGTGAAATTTTCATATGCAAGAAATTAAATTAAAGAATAGCGTATATTACTTTTTCAGAGTAAATCAATTTTAATAGGTACTATGTTAAAATTTACCAGTATGTCATTGTAATTTTTCATTTACTTTATTTTAAATTCTACCGACTTTTCTTTTTTTCAGAAGTTGATTCTGTTCTCAGGTTCACAGCATTTTCTGTTAATTTTTAAAAGAATATTCTCCCTGTGTATAACAAATAAAATAAAATCAGTCGTACTCAAATAAATAAGTACTAATATTAAATAAGTGCTTACAAAGATTTTAACAGTATAAATAATAATTATTTTGTATGTACATTAAAAATGCGTTGTGGGCACCCTGGTGCCCGCGAACCCCAGGTTTCCGATCGCTGCTATAGATGCTTGGTAAATATTTGTTATTAAAAGGGTTAATTCCTTATTAACGCTCGAAAAACCACAAGACAGAAATGTATATAAAAATACACCTAAATAATACATAGAAAATTACATCCAATTTACAAAAAAAGGAGCGGAAACAAAGAAAACGCTAAAACAATATAAAAGAAAAGCATATGAGGACAACTGCAATCAAATAAATCAAGACACCCACTTCGCAGTAACACAGACAGTGATGAAAATAAAAAATAAATCATTGTGTCACTTCTGGGCAAACAATTATTCGAAAGAAATCCTAATAAGTTTTGTCCTCAAACAGTATAGGGTGTCCCAGATATGAGATACAGATTTGGTCAAACGAAATTATTTTTAAGAAAGGTTGAAATACTAGTAGGTACATTAAATACGTATTTTTTTAATTTTATGTATAGTTTGGCCGGTACATGAAAAAAATTGAAATTTTTTTAATTTCTTTAAATGGCTCTAATATTTTAGTTAAAGTAAATATGTACTTTTTGTTAGTATTTCCTTTAGGCACTTTTGAGCAGAATTGATTGGTGTTTTTATAATTCATTTTTCGTTTTCGAGTTACAAACACTGTTTTGTTTTTCATATGGACTCTGAGACGCTATGGCATATTTTATTGTTTTTTACTCTACAACACGGGAATGACACTCTGGTGTTCAAATTGGAAAGTCGTTTGACATTACCGGGTGTGGGGATCTCAGACGCATGAACGGTAAGGGGATACCGGGTGTGGGGATCTCAGACGTATAAGAGGTAAAGGGAAGTGTTATGCACAATAATGCAACGTTGGTAAAAATTATACAACGTTGTAAAAAAGTATGGTGATGAAGACGCCAAGTTTTTTTTAATGTGGCGTATAGAATATGAAGAAATATTGTTTGCAGAACGTTGACGTTATTTTGTAATATTTATGTAAGTATTTAATGATTATTAGTTTTTCTAATATATATGACAAATGTGTATGTATATTTTAATTTTTATGCGTGAGATACAATTTTTAATTATCTTTTTTTTTAATCATACAAATATTTTGTATGCTAATAATTAACTTAAAATTTAATAGTATTTTTCCTCAGTTTACAGATATTACAGACATCATATTTCCTGATCTTGAAGATAAAGAAACATTTGTGATATCGGTATGTGCTAATAAGTTTTACGTGATTTTATTAAATTTTATAATTAAATCAAATTTTTAACTACATATATTTGAAACAAGTTACAAAAATGTCATATTCTCTTACTTGAAATAAACAAATTTAGTGATTTTTTAGTGTACAAAAATGTTAATCATGTAATTTATCGTAATAAACAAATTAAAGCAATATTATATTTTTATTTCATTATCCTTTATGTAAGAATATTCTATTTATCTTTTAATAATCCGTGATGTTTTATTGTGTCTGACAGAATTTGTGCATGTTATATTTTGGTACAATAAAAGAATAAAATATTGTTTGACATAATAAAACATCATGGGTTATATAGGTTATGTTTAAATTCAATAAACAGAAAACAGATGTGGATTTCAAATTTTAGATACTGGTATATGATTGGTGCAGAGTATTTATACTCTCAACCAATCAAATCCGTCCCACCTCGTAATGTCAAACTATATTTCCAGTAAAATAACGTTGAGTGTCGCTTCTGTATATTTATTATTCTGTGCTCTACAACGATATGTCACTAGTAATAGGGTAGGAAGGGGTTAGTTTTTACCCCACACACGGGGTTAATTGAGTAAGCGCGTAGGGTATGTTAAGTGTGTTTCTAATTTTATTTTAAAATATAAACTAATAAAAGATAGATTAAAATTAATGGGCCATAAATTATAGATAATAATATTTTCTACATACAATGGTCTAAAACTTAAATTTGCCTCGGTCATCTAAAAAATTTCATATTGGTATTCAACAGTTAATAAAAATTAGAACATGAATTATAGATAGGTAAAAATTAAAGAAATAATTATATGCAACATAAAATCGTTAAAATATGCATGACAAAATACATAACGGAAATTACTTAATTTTGTGACAACAAAAAATTTATGCCACGAATCCCATTAACAATTTTCCAAAATTTTGAATAATTTTAAATAAACAAATTTAAAAAAAGTTATTATTGCAAATATATTTTTATAATAATCTGCTATGATATTGAATTTAAAAATAGATACGAAAATAGAAAAATCTCTGGCGGTAAAACAAGTTTCTGTATTTGTTTCTTATCAGAAAATGATCAAAATATGTAAAAATTGCAATTTGCATATAATCTGGTCTTTAGTAATAATATTCTCTACAATTTTTAACCAAATCATTTTTAGCGCAACCTACGAAGTGGTAGCGCTTATATGCTCGATTTTCCGTTCGTCCGTCCGTCTGTCTTCCATCGCGAGATCTCGGTCCCCTGACCACCTAGAGACTTCGGGTTTTCGCTAAATGGTAGGTCTATGGTTCTATAACCCATTTTAAGGATTTTTCCAGTCATGACCCTCCCACCTTCAAAATTTTTCATATATGGTTTCATGTACCTCGTTGGACTCGAAATTGATTCACTAATCGATTGGCAAGGGTATTATTTGAGTTATGTCAAGTGGGTTGCGCGGCAACACCCACGTGTGGGTTTTGATAAATTTTTCTGTATTCGTACTAGGGGTGAGGGGGGCATAGTGGGGTACTTAAGACTCAAGCATACCTACAAGATAAAATATTATGATTAAACAAAAAATTTTAACTCAATATCATGGTTTAACTCATTGCGAATGACTATGGATATATTTTCTCGATTACGATAAGAACTCTACGATATGGGAATACATAAATATAAAATGACATTTGCCCCGTTATGCCCCGTATATGGGGACAAAGTGGGGCACCTTATGTAATAGTCCTTATTATCAACAATATAATCTTTTAGAACAAAATGTATTTTTAATTTTAAAATCCAGAAGACACGGCTAAAAAACGAAATAATAACCACAACAATACATAATTAGGCTCGAAAAAGAATTGCTGTTTCATTTCACGTATTTTTTTAACGAAAACACTGATACTTTTGTTTATATAGCATAAACGGCTGTGGAAATGGCGTTGCTCGCTCGTGAAGGTCACGTGCCGACTGACGACCAATCAAAGCGAGACATTTGAATCTTTCCACGGGGTTTTATTCGACCTGCATGAGAGATTCCCCGCTACTCCACTATGCCCCCCACTCCCCTATATAGGTATAGTCGAGTTGTGATAGATACTTAATAATTAACCAATAAATTATTGTTAAGTTAAAGAAGCAACGTACCTTACTTTTTATACAGCCTGTATATTACACATATGTCGACTTATGTATAAAATAAATCTATCTTGAAATACGTACGCCTCTGATATCTACCTGCATTTTACCTTCAGGGTTATCATCTGATTCTGTCGGGTTGATTCATATTGTTAGACATTAAATATGATTTAAATACTCAAATCAGATCTGAAGAGGGTGATAAATAAATTTTATCAAATACATAAAAAACTTTGTATGGGTTCAGACTTACACGTGTTTCAATATCAATGCTACTATCATCAGAGTCCTAAAGACACTAACTAATAAGTTACATTATTTATCTTAAATTAACTTATAGATATTGCTGTGTTTAAAAATATTAATTATAAAGATAATACTTTTTAATGATACTGAAATTACAATATATTATTCAATTATATTATTTTAAAGCAGAGGCGGACTTAAAAAATCTCTTACGTCTTATCAATTGGAGGGAAGGGGGGTCTACACTTTTCTTACAAAAGGAGGGGAGGGTGAGGTCTGAAAACAATGGAATTAAACGCTCCCTAATATTCCAGTTATCAGAAGATTTGGGCTAGAAAAAAATGATGGAGCAGTACATTTAAAAAAAATATATTTTCGAATTCGATGCATAGAACATGGTGATAACTTTTCCCTCCTTCGAAGGGGGCGTGCATAATTTTCTAAAGGCTTACAAAGCTGTCTTAAATAAGTTATTTAGGAATATTAACTGGGGTTATCCGTTTAAGGATAAATTAATTGATAAAATTTCGTACAACATAGTGTTTTTAAAAATGATGTATAATTTTAATATGTAATAAAGCACATAATTTAAATTATAATTATTGCAATTGTATTCAATAACAGTGTATAATAAACTTTCTAGTTAGGAAAATTTGTCTTTATATAATTTACCTATAACATTTTAAAGTGATCACGGTCGGACAGAAACCATTATTTGAATAATTTTCCTTAAATTTTTATAATACCTACCTAGAATTTTGAGTGCTTTTAACTAAAACATTTTTACGAGATTTTGGCATTGGTACAAAGCATTATTTAAGGCACACTTTTCTTTACTATAACTTAAAATTTCATGTTAAAATTCAATTAAAGACATATTAAACACAGCGGTCGAACGGAACTCTACATTTTAGGTGTGATCTCCAAACTCGACATCGCTAAATGATTTTTTCGGGGGCCTTATTTCAATAACTATTTATGGTACATAATTTTTAAAAACAATATTTATTTTCGTAACTTTATCAGCATTAGGATTTATTAAACCTATTTTATCTAAAACGGACAGCCCCAGTGTTATTCCCAAATTTAAGACAGCTTTATTTAAGCCCCTGGGAAGTTATGAAACCTCCTTCGAAGGGGAGGGGTATCAGCATGTTTTATACATCAAAATCTACCATTTTCATGAATACGAAATTGTCTGATGACTGGACTATAACTATAGAATTTAAATTAACGATTATTTATTGTCCTAGGTCAAGGACGCGTTAACCAACTCGGCGGTGTGTTCATCAACGGCCGACCTTTACCAAACCACATCCGATTGAAGATTGTAGAAATGGCTGCTGCTGGAGTCCGTCCTTGTGTTATATCACGTCAACTACGTGTATCACACGGTTGTGTATCTAAAATATTAAATAGATATCAAGAGACTGGTAGTATTAGACCTGGAGTTATTGGTGGTTCCAAACCTAGAGTTGCTACAGCTGATGTTGAAATGCGTATTGAACAATTGAAAAGACAACAGCCTGGAATATTCTCTTGGGAAATACGGGATAAACTTATTAAGGTAAAATTATTTAAATTAATTATTAGATTATGTCGATTTTTAATGAGGTTGACACCATGGAAATATAATACTGAGATTTCGATGAAACATTGAAAATAATAAGACATTTATATTTAAAAAATACTTGCACAATTTTAAAGCCATTAGGAAAATAGTTTAATAGTTATTAAAAAAAAATTAACATGCATTCTTATAAATTACTGCATTATTTCGAGACATGACAGTACAGAGAGAATTTGATGAAAATTTGAGCATACATTCTTTATTCATTTACAAAGATATCTTTACATTTTCAGAATGATTAGGAACCGTGTTTTTAATTAAAAAATAATAAGTGTGTGAAAAAAATAAAGAGACGCATATACAGGATGTCCAAGATAAGTGTGAAATGCATGGGGATATCCTAAACGGTAAGAGATACAGATGTGGTTAAATGAAATTAATTATTTGTAAGAAAGGGGCGAGTATTACTACATCAAAAAATACTAATCATTTTATGTGGTTTAGGTATACCCAAAAATCTGGAAATTTTGAATTTCTTTAAATGGCTATAACTTTTTGCGTAGATAGGTACTTTTTGTTTGCGGTTTCTTAAAGCACTTTTTTGTTTAGAATTGTTTGATGAATTTTGATATCACTAATAGTTTCCGAATCGCCGCATCGCCAACCCCGCATCCTATAGTGTCAACCTTCTTAAAAGAATTTTAATAGAGAAAAATAAAAAATACAGATCCATGCTCCCTAAAACTGTATTAGCTGTTTTTCGAATCGAAAGTGGTGCCATTACGGCATTTATTCTTACTTTTTGTCAATGTATACAAATCTGCTTTGAGTAAGTTATTAACAATAAATCAGGTTAGTTTATTTATACGAATCTTGAAAAATTTATTCACAATTAATTTTGAGTGGGTGTACAATAAATATGTTTCATTAATTTTGATTCTTTTACAAATTACAAAATTGACATATTTATACTTTATGAATGATTAAAATTATGAATGATTAAAGCTACGGTTTCCTAGAAAAGCGGTGTCGTTATCTAGCGGCCGTGATATAGCAGTTGGTGACGTCACCAAAACGTTGTCTAGGAAAACTAATGGTGTTGGTTTCCTAAAAAGCGTTGAATGTGAACGTAACGTTAAATAACGTTGCCGTTATTTATATGACGGTCGCCATAGCGGTGACGAACATTTGTCGAACGTTTTTTCACGTGTAGCGGTGAACGTTCCATTAAAAATAATGAGTGGAAACGTAACTTGGACCTACAAAAATGATAAAAAATTGATAATGTCAAAAATCATCAAGCATTATACAAGTAAATGCAAAGAGAAGCCCAGTTAAAACAAAATCTATGGAACAATATCGGAACTATACATCAATAAAACGGCCAGTCTATGGACGGGGGGTGCAATTTTTTATTTACAGTGTTCGTTATAAAGAAAGAACTAATTGAAAGCTACATTCTGAATATTTTTTAGATTTTTTACATCGATAGTTTAGAAAATAGAGAGGAGGGGATGCTCTGATAATGATTTTGGAAGCAAATATATCGTGACTAAAGGATTAAAATCAAACGATCCTAAAACATATTTTATTGTGAAATACACACCTCTTAAAATGTATTAATTATAACTTGAAAATATTATTTTCTTAAATGAATATGTCACAAAACTATAAATGAATACAAAAACTGAAAAAGTATTGCACAAATAATAATTATATGACATTTATTATACGTTAATCCAACAATTATAATTTTTCAGTTAAATAGGTAATATTTTCTAGGAAACCATGACTTTGTCACCGTTAAGACGGCCGTCAAAAACGCCCGCCATATCACGGCCGTTTAATAACAGTACCGTTTTCTTAGGAAAGCCGTTGTGACGGAAAAACATTTTATTATGTATTTAAAAAAAAATATACATATTCAAAAATATGTAAAAAAAAGTTTAAATTCCGAAAATTGTCTGAGTTAGTCCATTCAGTGAGACCAGACAGCACGACCGAAAACTTTAAATGCGTTTTTCTTGAATCGATTTCCAGTGATTCCTTAAAGATCGATACAATTTTTTGTTCAAAATTATGTCTGTGCATAGCTGATTTTTGAAATTTTGGTATTTACTATTTTTTAAGACCGCTTGAATTAAAAAGGTCTTAAAAATGATGTAAATATTTCAAACCGTCGCAGTTTTGTGAAAAAAATTATATTAAAAAAAACGGCTACGCACAACGATATCTACATTCATAGATATTGACAAAAATATTTCGTTTACCCATCCAGAAAATTCAATTTAATGGGGAGTTTACATTTGCTGTTTTGCTCGGCCGAATACGATACTCGGACGAGTACTCGTAAGTGTCAACACTCGTCATCTCGTAATAGTGCCAGCCCGATCGCACGCGTTTCGACTCGGCTTCAGGTCTACTTTTTCGTGCGATTGGCTTACTGGTGTGAGCAAAAAGCATGTGTAAACAGATACATCATGCTGCCAACAATGTTATTTAATTCAAATCTCGCAAGACGACAATATTATTATATTTATTATAACAATTAAAAACATTAGTAGGTGGAATTAAAATAAAACTAATGAATTTTTTCAAGAGATACGGCCTTTAAAAAATCATTGGAGATTTGTGATAGTGGATTTATCATTTACGATGTTAAAAATAAAATAATTACTTATTACAGCTTATTACATTAACTAATGTGTTTATTACCGCATCTGTAACAATTTGGTTTATAGTACACAGTAGTTACATTTTGAACTGAAGTTAAAAGCAATTGAGAAACGTCAAACCAGAAAGCATGCTTATCATATTTTAATGTAGACAGAAAAGTCTAGCGCTAGTATCACCGTGCTGCTAATCGTCCGAGTGTAACAGCAAATGTAAACCCGGCATAACTTTGTAGAAAAAAAATTGTTTTGGTCGTTATATCGAGCCTCATAACTTTGTAAATTTTTAATATTTTTCAATAAAAATTAGCATTGAATAAGTTGAATATATTGTTAGTAAAATGCTCTATATACCCGATCTTAAAAATAAATTAGTTATACCTGTAAAAAAATTCCAAAGCATTGACAAATTTTTGATCCGTCACAGTGGCTTTCCCCTTTAAGAGATTATTGTCATTTGTCATGCTTGATGATTTTCTATTTAATCGTATTTATGCTTATTAAATAATGAATGAGTTTTTATAGATTGCTCTAGTTTTTGACATTAAGGTAAATAAACTAAAAATCTTAGTTTTTAGTCTTCAAAACAATTTCACCTACCCCCATTGAGTGGGGTGTAGAAAGGTCTCCTAAAATGTAACAAAAATGTATCACGATCTGTTGATTTTAACCCTTCAATCACGATTTATTTGCTCTTCAAAGTCATTATGAAAGCGTCCCCCCCCCCTATTTACTAAACTATCAATTCAAAAAATATGAAAAAATCCAGAATGTAGCTTTTAATTAGTACTTTAACTAAAAATTATAACAAACACTGTTAAAAATATATTTTTAGTTCACTTTTCAGTCTATAGAAGACTGAAAAGTGAACTCAATTTTTTTCCCACTTACCCCATTGAGTGGGGTGTCATTTGATAGGTCTCCTGAAATGCAATAATAAAAGTCAAATGACTTTTTGATTTTAACCCTTCAGTCACGAAAATTTTGAAATAACTATTTTTGCTTCCTCGCAATATCGAAGATACGAGAAGCTATGTGATCGTTTTAAAATGAGAAAAAAAAATTGTTCCCCGGTTTTAAAAATTTTACTTGATTTATCCGTTTCAGGTCAATACAAACAATTTTTGTTCCGTGTCTGTCTGTCCCCCAATCATTGTCACACGCTTAACTCATGAACTACTGAACCGATATTGATGAAACTTGGTTGGTTGTTTGGGTCTGGCTTGAGGACGGCCCCATTTCAAAATAATTAAAATTGTGTGTAAGGGGGAGGGGTGACATCCCAAAAGATTTATTTTTTGAAGATATCTCAAGAAAGACACATGTTACGTGAAAATTTTATAGAACCTTTTTTGTAGAGCATTCAATTTTCTATAATATAGGTTACCTACGTTTGTTGTAAACTATTCCCTTACAAAGATACATATATCTCAATTTGCTTTAAAAAAAGTCATTTAATTTTTTAAATTGCTATTTACTTTGACATATTAAATGTCATTTTGACGTTTTAAATGTCATTTTGACATTTATATAGCAGAAAAATAATGATTTTGATTGAAATTATAAAAAAATTCAAAATATACGACATAGTAACTAGGCGCGTATTAAGAAAAATGTCGAATTAATATTTTTTATTAAAATTGTATGAAAATTAAATGGTTAACCAATGACAGGCAGTTCATCTGAATACTTTATCGGTTTTTATTTAAATTGTTCAATAATTAACTATATTTGATGAATTTAGCACGAGGAAGCACTGTGCATTTACTTGGCAGATGTTTTTTTTATAAATCGTAGTGAGAATGACTACGGAACCCTATCATGTGCGTGCCCAACACGCACTTACTCTTTTTATTTTCAGTTTTATTTTATTGTATAGATGTTCATTATTAAGTGGGTACATTTTCCCACTAGCAGCTATATATTTAAATAGCATGTAAATTGTAAATTATATTTCAATCCTCAATTATCAATATAAATTATAAATTGATAAACAGTCAATGTGGGATGTTAACAACGTCTATAAAACAATAGTAAATTTATTGCAATTCTAATGCCGGCAGTACACACTCGCCGAACCTAGGCGAGACTACCCGAACGCGAGTGTGTACTGGCAACGCTCGCCTCGCCCTGTGGTGATTCGCCATGCCTCGCCTCGCCTCGTGTTCGCTCCACATAATGCCGAGTTTACATTTGCTGTTACACTCGGACGATTAGCAGCACGGTGATACTAGCGCTAGTACTTTTCTGTCTACATTAAAATATGATAAGCATGCTTTCTGGTTTGACGTTTCTCAATTGCTTTTAACTTCAGTTCAAAATGTAACTACTGTGTACTATAAACCAAATTGTTACAGATGCGGTAATAAACACATTAGTTAATGTAATAAGTTGTAATAAGTAATTATTTTATTTTTAACATCGTAAATGATAAATCACAAATCTCCAATGATTTTTTAAAGGCCGTATCTCTTGAAAAAATTCATTAGTTTTATTTTAATTCCACCTACTAATGTTTTTAATTGTTATAATAAATATAATAATATTGTCGTCTTGCGAGATTTGAATTAAATAACATTGTTGACAGCATGATGTATCTGTTTACACATGCTTTTTGCTCGCACCAGTAAGCCAATCGCACGAAAAAGTAGACCTGAAGCCGAGTCGGAACGCGTGCGATCGGGCTGGCACTATTACGAGTTGACGGGTGTTGACACTTACGAGTACTCGTCCGAGTGTCGTATTCGGCCGAGCAAAACAGCAAATGTAAACTCCCCATAAAGTCGGTTTTTGATCACGAGTCAAAGGAAGCGAGTGGCTAGAGCGAGCGCATTCAGTATACCTCTCGCGCTCACTCTCGCTTGAATTTATTTCAATTTAAATTTAACTGGGTAGTTTCGCCGAGTGTGTACATCCATGCGCTCGTACACATTCGCCTTACCAAATGTCTCGGCGAGATGTTCGGCGAGCGAGCTCGGCGAGTGTGTACTGCCGGCATCACATATTTGTATTTATTATGCAATAAAATAATATCTTCATTATAATTAAGTACATGTATCATAAATGTATTCACTTGTACCAACAACATAATAATTAGATTTTACAAACTTTCATAGTCAGGGTCGTATTGAGACATTTTACCGCCCTGGATTATCAAATTTTAGCATCCTTCTATCGTCTACCGTCTACCCCTATCAAATTGTATTTTTTCTGCATTGTTCTACAGAGCCTTTTTTTTAATTGTGGGGGGGGGGCAGAGGGTTCTGAGTGCTACATTTTGGCGCGGTCTGTGACCTTGAGCGTAATCGGTCATAAACGAGAAAACTTTAAACACGATAAAATTTGTCATAACCTTTTTTTGTTTATCAGGGTCGAATCTAGTGAATACAATACCGGACCAGAATCTTAATACCGATAGTTCGGTATTTTTATGTTCAAAACCGGTATACCGGTATTTAAAAAAAATTCAGTCGCCGAATTATCGTAAGCTACAAAAAGTTTGTAAGAGGTATTTTTTAGAAATAAAAAATATGGCAATTTTTAGCGGTTATGATAGAAATACCGTGAGTTCTAGATGACGTCAACAATAAGTATTTAAAAATTGAAAGAACTGAATGTCAACATAAAATATATTACCTTTTAACATCAAATCTCAGGGTTAAAAGAATTTCATTTGCGATACAGAACTCAATTTCGGAAAAAAATGTCGCTTATAATCTGGAGGTAAAAACTATCGAGCAATATTACATATGTAATATTGCTTTACAAAAACAACTGTTTGAGCTTCTATTATTGCCCTGAAATTAAAATAATTTTTAATATTGAGATTGTGTTACTTTTTTATTAAAAATAAAATATTTCCTAGTAAAATCTATCTCATATCGGGAAAATATCATAATTTGACACTTCAATTACATATCACAAAAAAGTTTAGCTATTAATAAGAAAATTAAAGTGTAAAAATCAACTCTTTAACTGTTATATACCGGGTGGACCATTTTAACGTTTAATGGAGAATAACTCGACCGGTAAGTGAAATAATAAAACAGTTTTCAGATAAAAGTTGTACGATTTGGAGGGGGACATAGACGTACTTAGATGAAATTTTTTAAGGTGGTGTTTTCAAAGTGGTATAAAGGTCAACATCATTTTTTTAACAGGAACCTATAATTTTTATCAAGTAATTTTATTTAACGTGAATAGACACGAATATTTCATTGATAACTTTTTTTTAACAACTTAACCTTTCCAAGATATCTAACAAAATAATTCGAGATTTTGAACTTTCAATATTTTTTTTTACTCAGAAACCATACATTTTAGAGAAAAAGTACAAGAAACAAAAAATATTTATTTTGATCTAGTAAAACTAAGGAATTATTTTTAAAATTTTAAAACTTTTTAATTTATTTTATTTAAACAGAAAAAAAACAATGTTAAAAAATTTTAGAATATTTTAAAAAGAATTCTTAAAATTTTATTATACCAAAAATAAACATTTTTTGTATTTTATGCTTTTCTCTAAACTTGATGGTTTCTGATTGTGAGTAAAAAAATATTGAATGTTCAAAGTCTCGAATTATTTTGTTAGATATCTTGGAAAGGTTAAGTTGTTTAAAAAAAAGTTATCAATGAAAGATTCGTGTCTATTCACGTTAAATAAAATTATTTGATAAAAACTATAGGTTCCTATTTAAAAAAAAATGATGTTGCCTTCATACCACTTTGAAAACCCCACCTAAAAAAATTTTATCCAAGTACGTCTATGTCCCACTCCAAACCGTTCAACTTTTATCTGAAAACTGTTTTATTATTTCACTTACCGGTCGAGTTATTCTCCATTAAACGTTAAAATGGTCCACCCGGTATATGTGTTTTAATACTAATTATAAATACCAAACTACCGGTATTATATGCACTAATACCGGTATCGTAATACCGGAGAAAATTATCCGGGATCCCGGTTTTCGGTATTTCGGGATCCCGGTATTATATTCACTAGTCGAATCTAAAAATTATTTACATGTCCAATTCTATATCATCAATTTGTGAATGACTGAAACAATTAAGCTCCTAATGAGTACTTCTAGTGAAATCGAAACACATGTCGAATAATGTTGTTTTCTCGTGTTAAAGGTGTATTTATTTTGTTTTGTTATAGCTAAAAAAATGTACTATTGTTACGGGTACCTTTATAACGATAAAAATAAAATTGTAACACTGAACTGTCGGACTTGGCTCAAGTCTGCCGATGTTAAATGTTAAATAAATTGAAACGATGCCAATTTCGTTGCAACAAAAAATTTGAAAGTACTGTTTCTTTTCAGTTCAAAAATTTTTTTATTGTTAAATACAAAAAATATAGTATAAATCATATTTGAAAAGTATTGAAAATATTTTAATTTACTGTTACAAATAATGTTATTTAATTAAGAATTATATAATTTAGTTACTGGTAGATACAACTTTGTTTTTTTTTATAAATTTTGACAAATGTCGTTTCTTATATCGTGAGAAATAATTTTTTTTATACTATTTCACTAAAATCAATAGTTCGACAGTTATATGGAAATAAACAATTGAATCGCTTCGTTCAATCTACAATTGATTCTCAATAAACTAATAAATACACCAATCAATTCTACACAAAAAAATGCTTTAAGAAACCGCAACCAAAAAGTGCCTATCTACTTTGAGAAAAAAGTTATAGCCATTTAAAGAAATTCCGAAATTTAAGTTTTTTGGGTATACTGCCTAAACTATATAAAATTATTAATTTTTTTTGATGTAGTAATAAAAAATTATAATAAAAAATTAAAAAAAAAATAATTTGACTTTCAAAAACCGACTAAAAAGCAGAAAATAAAATTCGGTTAGACTCGTTTGATCTGAACAACTTTTTTAAAAATGCAATATTTAGAACGAATGCGTCTTTTCTGTTTTTTGTCAGGTTTTTATAGGCAAATTATTATTATTTTATTATTATTACGGTTTCAATTTTTTATTAATTTAGGTGCATATTAATTTAAGGTTCAATGCGCTAGTTTTAGTACAAAATAATAATCGCTTAAATACATCCCTTAAAATTCATATAACTGATTTAATAAAATGCAACTCAAAAATCAGTGAGGTCGTAATTTAAGAAATGAAATCAATACCTACCTACATATCTTAAGATTATTATAATGATACACACTTCAAGATTTAACAGTTTGAAGTTACCTATCTAAAAATAGAACGACTGAATGCCAATGCAGTAGTATAGTAAGTATAAATAAAAACAATAACAAACATATTACATTTTTAAAAAGTAACATGAACGCGTAAGTGTCACAACTCATCACTATATTGTATTATCTTGAGTGAGTGACTGACTGTTTGACTTGTTTTAAACTGTCTGGAAAACAATTCTTTGGCATGGAATTCGTGAAAAGGAATTTGTATGTCAAATATATACTGACAATTTAGAAATATAATACACTAGTGTTATTTTTGTCACAATGTGAGTCACTTTGTGGAAAAAAATGTATCAGATGAAAGTTGTAGGATTTCGAGGGGGAAAGGTACGTAGTAAGAAATATTTTCTACGGGGGGGGGGGGGGGGGTCATTAAAATGATATTTTCGGAAGTTATTATTATAAACTGAACATACGTTTTTTTAGAACACTGACTTCGGGTTGCACCAAGCAAAATTATTAACGATTAGTTAATCAGTTTGTTTTCAATCCATGATTAATGTTTATTCTTAACTTATTCTCAATTTGTAAATGAACAATTCACTAGAGATGGGCTTAATAGCGATTTTTAGATAGTAGTGGTAGTGATCTGATCACAGAGAGCAGTTAAGACAAATAGCAGTTAACAGTAGCAGTGATATAATCACAGTTTGTTTAGATCAAAGTTTTTATCTTTTTTTAAGGTTCCGTAGAAAACTAGGAACCCTTATAGTTTCTCCATGTCCGTCCGTCCGTCCGTCTTAAAAAATTTTGTCATAATAAGATGAAATTTGGTATACGGTCGTAGATTGATGACCTAAAAACAGAAATGAAAAGATTTTTGAAAATAACAATTTTTTAGACCCCCCTTTCATAAAATGAAAAAAAAAAATTCACCTACACCATTGAGTGGGGTGTCGTTAGAAAGGTCTCCTAAAATGCAACAAATATGTAACAGAACTTTTTGATTTTAACCCTTTGATCACGATGTATTTTCTCTCTAAAGTCATTATAAAAGCGTCCCCCCCTCTATTTTCTAAACTATCAATTAAAAAAATCTGAAAAAATTCCAGAACGTAGATTTTAATTAGTACTTTCACAGAAAATTATAACGAACATTGTCAAAAATATTTTGGACCACCGTTTCATAGACTGAAAAGTGAACTTACATTTTTATTTTCCACTTACCCTATTGAGTGGGGTGTCATTTAATAGGTCTTCTAAAATGCAATAAAAATGTCAGATAACTTTTTGATTTTAATCCTTCAGTCACGATATATTTGCTTTTTAATGTCGTTATCAGAGCAACTCCCCCCCCCTAATTTTTGTAAACTATCAATTCAAAAAATCTGAAAAAAAATTAGAATGTAGGTTCTAATTAGTTCTTTCACTGAAAACTATAACGGGCATTGTAAAAAATATTTTGGACCCCCTTTCATAGATTGAAAAGTGAACTCGTATTTTTTATTTGCCCCATTAAGTGAGGTGTCATTTGATAGGTCTCCTAAAATGCAATAATAAAAGTCAAATGACTTTATGACTTTAACCCTTCAGTCACGAAAATTTTGAAATAACTCTTTTTTATAAATCGTAGTGAGAATGACTAGGAAACCCTATCATGTGCGTGCCCAACATGCACTTGCCGTTTTTTTTACTTGTAATATGTATCATAACTGTGATTGTTTTTTTAGAATTGACGTTATAATGCTTTGAAAACAACTGATTAACTAATCGAGAATTATTTTGCTTTGTGCAACCCGAGGTGAATATTTCGGGGTGGGAGGGTTCGACCGCCCCCCCTGTTACTATGTCTCTGGTGATAGTATTGTATGCTTGATCAGGGCCCGATCTAGCATTTCCGCCGCTCGGGGCAAAAATTATTTTTGCCGCCCCTTATATTTAATTATAAATAATAATTTTAAAATATATTTTTTACAGTAAACAAATTTAATAAACATAGGTACCTACCTATAGGTAAATAAGGGGTAAGTACATATATTATAAATAAATAAAATGTGAATACAAAATCATAGCATATATTTAAAAAATTTTAAAAACATTATCAACATTAAAAGCATTTTCTTCTAACTTTGTTTTCGGCGAACTCTTTTATAATATTTTTAAAACATATTTTGTCACATAATTCGTGTTCTATTCCAATCATTGCCAATCCACTAAGTCTGTTTTGTGTCATGGTGGACCTTAAATAATTTTTAATTATTTTTAATTTTGAGAAACTTCTTTCGCCACTAGCAACTGTAACAGGTATAGTTAATAGAATTCGAAGAGCAACAGTAATATTGGGTCCAAAGTTTAATTCATCGATGAATTTTAGAACGTCCCGAGGAGACATATTTTTATTTAAAAGTGTGGAAAGAACTGATAATTCATCTGCAAGATCTAGTCCGTTTATATCAGATGAGTTTCCGTCGGTTAAAATAATTTCAAGGTCCTTACAATGACTTAACAATTCATCCTTAAGTCATATATATCATAAAGAAAATCAAAATAATTACTGTGTTCACTAATTTGGGAAAATCTTAATTCGAATGAGTTTATAGCTGTATCTATTATGTGGAAAAAAAACTCAATCTTATATTTTTGTTTGGGATCGACAATAGGCTCATCAAGACACTGATAATTAAACTGCCTATTTTTAGTTCTAACTCGATGTTTAGGCGTAGTGTCAAAACTTGTTTCGCTATCAATTTCAGTGGCTAATTCTTTGGCATCTAAAAGAACTCGATTGAAAAATTCATCTGAACGTGATTTTTCAAAAAATTCTTTGGTATTATTTAATAATTTAATTACAGAACTTAACGTAAAGTCTCTACTTTGCATTAATTTACTGACAGGGTTAATTCGATTTAAAGTATCATACCAAATTATAATAGAGCATAAAAATTTAAATTGTTTCACTTGATTCAACAAACCAGAAGCTTCATCCCGTGCAGAGGTGTCCATATCTGAATCTTGATATATGCTAAACAATGCATCATAAATTGGGCCTATTTGATACCTTAGTGGTTTTATTGCGTCTATTCGACTTTCCCACCTTGTATCACTAAGCGGTTTTAAGGTTAATCCACTAACATGTTTCAAAAGGATCGACCATCTCAATGTTGAAGACGAAAAGAATACATATATCTTCTGTACTATATTAAAAAAATTTGCAGCTTCCAGTGAAGACTTGGCCATATCATTTACCACTAGATTTAATGAGTGACTACTGCAAGGAACATAGAATGCTCGTGGATTCAAATTTCTTATCCTAGCTTGCACTCCACTGTGGGCACCTTTCATATTGGATCCATTGTCAAATCCTTGTCCTCGCATGTCCTGCAATGGCAATCCTAGCGTACCTAGCTGTTCTAAGAGAACCTCTGTTAATTCCAGGCCTGAAGATTTTTCGATAGATATAAATCCTAAAAAACTCTCATTTATTACAACATCTGACGTTCTTCAATGATCACTGGTTTGATTGATGGAAACATATCTAATTATCATGGTCATCTGTTCAGTTTTGCTAGCATCGGGGGTGCAATCCAAGATGATTGAGTAATATTTTGATTTACTAACTGCTTTTAGGATATGCTGTCTAATGTTGCCAGAAATTATATCAATTAGCTCATTTTGAATAGTTTTACTTAAGTAGGTTGCTTGTCTCTCCTCTTTCCTCAAAACCATGCGTACATGTTCTTCCATAACGGGATCAAACTCGGCCAACAACTCAATCAATTTTAAAAAGTTGCCATTGTTATTTTGATACAGTTTATCAGATGTGCCCTGAAATCCCAAGCAACTTCTTCCTAACATTTTTATGATACTAACAATACGCATCAAAGCTCCATTCCAGTGGTTTATTTCTAAATCTATTATCCTTTGAGATTCTACGTCTATTGTTTTCGATGCTTTAAGCCTGCGCACAAGTTCAAACCAGGATATCGTTGCTTCTACGTGGCTTCTTGATGTTTCGTGAGATTTTAACCTTTCGCTAATATGTCCCCAATTTTTGAAGCCATCGTTAGATAAAAGGGATGTAGTATTGTTAAAAATTTTACAACAAAAACAATATGCCGCATCTTTTGTAATCGAATAAACAAGCCAATCCCTCAAAACTTCTTCGCCATTATTAAGTTTTCTCTTGTATATCCTCGCAGTAAACCTGCGACCCTTATTATCCTGCGGAAATTTATACTCAAACAGAGGATCTGGAGGACCTTTATTTACTAAAAATATTCTTTCTGCATCTCGTAATCTGTCGGGCCAGGTTGCTGGATCGGAACCCAAAATTGTGTTTAAATTTGTTGTCTCTGTCTCTGTTGAAGATGAAGATAATGTTTCTATTGCTGCTATAGTACCTGTAGTCGCAGTAGTATCTGTAATAGCACCTATTGTAGACGAGTTAAAATTTTGTTTGCGTTCAAAATGCGGTTCAAGTGCAGCTAAATCAGTTTCTTGTTCATATTCAAGCGGTTTGTCATGTGTCTCTGACTGTGAGGAACAAACACCTTTCTTTAAGAAGGAATCTAATGCCCCCGTTTGCTTTTGGCGTTCTGCTTCTCTGTCAAGCTTTCCTTTTTTGTACTGGAACCCCGATAAACGTGCCCTGCCATCAGACATTCTACACAAATAAATATTGAGGTATAATAATTAACTCAGAAGTGGTACTTTTATAGAAAATTCATAATCAAACATAAAATGTTTTTGTTTTTTACGCTTAAAAGGTGAAAAAAATAGTAAAAATACAAATAAAAATTAATATCTGGTGAACTGGGCTGGAAAATAATTACATTAATCTGAATTGCATGACTAGACTCTAATGTTAATGCAGTGACGTAACTTCAAATTTCCCCCTCTCTCAATTTTATTATATGTATACACATGTATTTTTATTTATATTCGAAAATTCAAACTTATTTGTTTAATATATAAATAAATACATACAAGTTCGATTGTATATCATTATATCAATTACAATACACTTATTTAACTCGCGAATAACTGTAATTTACGTTAATTATCAAATCTTAATTGAATAACTAAATAAACAACCATGGATGCATATTATTTATTAACTGTCAAATCTAATAAACAAATAGAAATACGTCACATAAAACACGAGATGAGTGCATGATCCAATAATACAAGATCTGCTTGAAAGTTCATTTGTTCTATACTATGACGTCATCGCCACGAAATTTGTCTAATAAGAAATTAGTAACAATGTAACAAACAGAATATAAATAAATAACCAAAACTATTTACATAATAGCGTTTTTAAATTTTTTCTTTGATTTAATTATCGATCAACTATTTCGATGTAATCCGTGATTGACACGAAAATATAAAATGGTGACTGTCAAAATATCCACAGCAGACCTTGTATGTCGATTGGTCGATTTATATGTAATTGTTTTTATAAAAGCATAAGCATAACACTTTCATATATAATTCATTTGTCTTTAAAATTTAAAGGTAATAATAAAAATATATTATCGTAGGTACTTACATTTTGTTTAGTTCAATAGTTAGACAACGAGTTAGACTGCTTCAATTAAAATTGTTATTAACTTCTCTAATTGTTACTGTTCAAATTTTAAAATGGAGAAATAATTAACTTTTCATTTATCACATAAATACGATAATGATAATTTAAAAATACATAGAATGTTAACTTACAATAAATTAGTACACCCACCCTATAGAGAGGGAATCGAATAGAATTAGAGAAAGGGAAAAATGCAACAATGAAAAATCCTGTTTAACAAATAAAATTGAATAATAATAATTGTTAAAAAATTTAAATACTCAGAAAAAATATCACAAACCTGTTTTATTGATAAAGGAATTCTCCTAAGAAAGCGAATGGTTTAAATAAATTGTTCTCAGATGTTAAAAATATTTGTTATAATATAATATAAATGATATGGCTATTAATTGTTGACACGTCAGATTTTATAATTTTTTTTTATTTATTATAAAAAAGTTCCAAAAGCATTGTTGGATTTGATTTTAATTTTGTCTTTCTACCAATTTTGCCGCTCGGTGCAATTGCACCGGTTGCACCCCCCTAGATCGGGCCCTGTGCTTGATGTCTAAATGCCAAACAGGAATATTTTCTGTTAAAGGACCTCGCATAAATTTTATGGAAATTGGGTTTCAGCGAAATGGTTGAATTATTTATATGTTATAGACCTGATCATCCCGGTGAAAAGTCCCAATGGGCATAACCCTCCATATTGCGTATTTTTGCCGTTAGAGGGCACGGTATCTCCATAGTTCTATCACGAGTAACATTATAGTCAAATTGTAAAAAAGCCGTTAGACAAATCTGACACTCAGGATACATGTGTTGAGGCCCTGAGAGAGCTTCAACGGGGCTCGGGCCAACTCACATTTTGGGGGCCCCATAACCCCCCTCCACCCAAGCGTAAGGACATTCAAAACAAATTTCGTACTAGTAAAATTCTTATAACCTGTATTATTTTAGTATTAAAAACCTGGGTTTTTTTTAAAGAAAAATTTCCTTTTTTGCTTTTTACTAGTACTTTTTCTACAAGGTGTGTCTTTTTGTAGTGTATTTATATTTTTATATAATCTCTATTAACCCATTAATTCCCAACGTTGCGTAAACGAAACATTAAAAAAAATGTTTTTTTTTTAAATATCTCATTGATGAAATGACTTTTTTTGCTGCCAACATCGTCACACAAACTAGTTTAAACTATTCCACACTAAGTAATAACTTCTGTTTTTCCAACGTTTCGTAAACACAACATTTTATTGAAAAAAAAAACACGATTTTTTACTTCAAAAACAGTTATTTGAGTATATATTTAGTTAAAACATCAAATTAATTTTATTTTCTACCCTTGGGAATTAATGGGTTAAAAAAAGTATAAGTATCAAAAAAATATGTAAAAATGAAAAATATAAATAAATGTCGGGGCGCCGGGGCCCCTGAGACACAGGGCCCCCGAGCCATATGGCCCTTCTAGCCCCCCCCCCCCCTCTATCTGGGCTTGCATGTGTTTACATTTTTTTATACGTAAAATTTCATGTTTAATCTTTAATTCCTATAATATTTTTTCTCCGTTCTGTAGTTTGGATGAAAAATGGGAAAAAAACTGGAATACAATCCACTCTGGGGGTAGTTTTTCACGTGAAAGGGGATGTTCCATACACGATTTAGGTGGGAACTTTTCGGACTCTTATTTCGAACTCTTTTAAGAGTTCGTGGACAAAATATGATAACTTTATGATTTTTTTCTTCTATTTGCCAAATTTTAATCTAAATACCGTTGATAAATATTATGATGAAATAATATTTATTCACTGGTTTTTGATCTATGGAGACCTACAAATATCTACAACGATCTCTTAAGGTTGTTGTTCACTAAAATCGATCACTACAGAATTTGTTAAAATTTTAATATTGTGTTAAGTAAGCTAATTCGCATTTATAAAAAAAAATTCAGGTTAGTTTACCATTTCGTTTATTAATTATAAACGTGCAAAGTTGGCCTCTTATACATTGCAAGCATAGGGATCAACTTGGAATTCGATATTCATTTAATTCTTGTATTAAAACTAAACGTCAGATTTTAACCAAAAACGGATATGTTATAAATTGGTAATTATGGAATGTGTATATAAAATTTTAGAATGATTTACCATCTCCTTAAATAATTATAAGTTTTTAACTTTGATAAATTCCCGAACACATGACGTAAATATACGATATGGCAACAGCGCATTCGGTGCGCTCTTTGAAATATAAAAACGTGGTATTGACAACTGACGTGCGTTGTAAATAGCAAGTGATTATTGATTACATTTAATGTTTTTATTTATAATAATAATAGTTACTATTGTTATTATAATTATTACTATTGTCAGCAAACGTAATGATTATAATATTGTTAAAAATGAATCTTCTATTCTTGTCTAATATTGTAAAATGTTGCCAGATCTATTTGTTCTTCATTACCGACACAGCAAAACCCTGTAGTTCATGCTAAATTCCGCTAGATGCCACGACTTTCAGTGAACAACAACCTTAAAATTGTTGTAGATCGAGATTGAAACGTTGAAAATTCATATGAATTTTCAACGCTACAATGATCTAAAGAGATCTTTTGTAGATCATTTTGTAGGACGTTGTAGATCATTTTAGATCTTTGCAGGTCTTCACAGTGAACAACTATGCATGATTTTGTTTCAAAATGCAGATCTATCAAGTATCAAGATCTGATTTGATCAATTTAGATCTAAAAATATTTCCCAGGTGACTAAAATTCAACTAATGTTATAAACTTTTATTAATTGTGATCGTTATGTTTTACATTCGATGTATAAATATTATATCCTAAAGAAACCGTATTGTTATAGAGCACCCTATATTTTGTAGGTAAAATATAAAAGTTTATAACTTGAGCTGGAGGCCAAACTATCCAATCAGCTATATATAACTTCCAAGCTTTATTTTTAATTTCTTGTTTGAAGTCTTCAAAAGAATCATCCTCTAAGTAGCTAAAAGTTATGAATAACGCCGATATGCATATCGGTGAACAGATAACTTGATCTAGGAATACTTTTTTGCAGACGGTTTTAATTGTACGGGCTGGGAGAGATCTGTCCAGTAAATTGTACCAGTGGTGACATATTATACCTGAAATGGGATAAAAAAAATTAATAATGCCTGTACTGTACAGTTAGTGTTCCGTGGCATAAGGGTTAAAAAATTAATAGTTGCACACTTATGCTCGGTATCATAAAGTGACTAGCAAAATTTGCTAACTAGCTAGCAAGCACTCTCAAATGAGGTATTAATTTTGTAATAGTATCTACGGATTTGCTACGGAATTTAGATCAGTGATACTTTAACGTATTGTAACACAGTTGGTGCAGACTCTGACTGTACGTGGTAATTATCATAATATCACCACTGTTTTAATACCGTTGTTGGTGTTTACATACATGATACAACACGTGTGTGAAACTTGTCAAAGTTTTTATAAAACTCCAAGAGAACTGTCATATAAGTTTGATATCTCATTTGAACTTGCTAGCTAGCAAATTTGTTCTTTATAATACTGGACATTAGTGTTTCGTGCTATTAGCCCTCACACTTAAGTTAATGAAAATTTTGAAAAACGTAAAACGGACAAAAGTTGTGCTTATATAGTGCAACATATTTTTTGTTATAAGATTTTTTTTGATAGCGGTAGAAATTTTTAATTCTGATAATTTTGCCTCAATCTACATTTGATTCTCAATGTTCATGATTTTTTCAGATTTTTCTGAATGGTGCTTTTGGTGATAAGGGTGGGGACAGCAATTTTTAAGCGTTTTTCCCGAAAAGAGTTTTAAAAATGCGGAAAAAGAGATAAAAATTAGCTTCCATTTATATAGGAAGA
This sequence comes from Sialis lutaria, assembly GCA_949319165.1. Classification (NCBI taxonomy): domain Eukaryota; kingdom Metazoa; phylum Arthropoda; class Insecta; order Megaloptera; family Sialidae; genus Sialis; species Sialis lutaria. The sequence continues at coordinate 2,592,405 of OX439244.1, forward strand.
ATTAATTAATTTTGTAAACAATAAATTTTTGTAAAAATTGTGTATTATATAATATACAGTGGTGCTTCGCATAACGAACTTAATTCGTTCCAGGAGCAAGTTCGTTATGCGAAAAGTTCGTTATGTGAAACTCGTTTTCCATGTTTTCCCATAACAATACATGTTAAAAATTTTAATTCGTTCTGTAGCATAAAATATGGTACTGTAACATAAAAAATATTGTACACACGTTTTTTATTTTTTAGTCAGAATCAGATTTAGGAGAGTCTACCGAGGCTTGCAGGGTCAAATCCTCTTTCTAATTATTTCTTGTTTCATTTCAACAGAAATCACCTTCCTGCTTTTTTTAGAACTCATAATATAGACACACAAATTTACATTTATTAAAACAAACAGGTGTGCGAGATAAGCACAGAAAAGAACGACTGACGCGCGTTGATGCATGTTCATGTAAGTTTGAGCATCGACTGCGCGCGACCTTGGAAGTTCGGGCGACTTTGTGATACGTAAGAGCGTTCGGGTGGCAAAATTCAACACGATGCAGTTCGTTGAGCGAAGCGACGTTCGTTGTGCGAGTCGCGCAATGAACGAACAGAAAGTTCGTTGTGCGCAGCGTTCGTTATGCGAGGCACCACTGTACCTCGAATAACTCAAAAACTACTGAACCGATTTTAATACAGTTTTCACCTATTGATAAAAAAAATCAGGACAGGTTTTAGGCTATTATTATTAATATTGCTGGTTCTATGAGACAATTGAAATCGTTTTTTAATATTTTTATTTTTAGTGCTACCGTTTGCAAAAGAATTGAAAAAATGATCAAAACCCACACATGGGTGTTGCCGCGCAAATCACTTGACATATAACTAAAAAAATATCCTTGCCAATCGATTCGTGAGTCCAACGAGGTAGGTACATGAAGCCACATATGAAAATTTTTTTGCTTCGTGGGTTGCGCTAAAATTTGATTTTTTTGTTGTTGGCCTTATTAGTATTTGGGAATATATGCTAACGGATTTATAAAAATAAAACTTGTATTGTTAATTAAAGACATGCATGATTATTTTATTAATACAGATTTAATAAAACAATAAAAATTGAAAATATCAGTTTCAAATTTTCAGTAAATGTTCTTTACCACAAAATATTTATTTTCCAGGGGTAACAACTTAGAAAACGTAAAAATTTATTTGTTATTACAGTATAAAAAAGTGTGTTTTTAGCCACCTTTTTCAGCGAAACTGATAAATAAATATTTCTTTTTATATTTCAAAATTTAGGTTGTAGGGAATTCTATAGCAGACGACTTTTATTTGAAAGTTTTTTTGCATAAAACCTACTTAAACCGCTATTTAGAAAAAATCAGAAAATCTGGAGAATTTTTCAACTTTACTTTGATTTTAATCAAATTATTCTAAACCACATTTGTAACAAATCCTATGAGTAGCAAAACTATACCTAAAAATTCCTATTTGAGTCATTGTTTAGCCTAGGGCCTAGACCATCATCAAAATTTTAATTCACATTTCTCACAATTAACTTTTACGCTCATGCCCCCACAAATCACTTGTATGGTGCCCCCAAAAAGCGGGTGCCCTAAGCAATTGCTTCTTTTGCTTATTGGTAAATCCGGCACTGACTACAAGTTATCTAGAATTTAATTAGACTAACCTATAACCATTCCAAATAATGACATATTGAGAGTACGCCTGCTATTGTATTTCTCTAAATCGCCTGTCATAAGTTCATATTGTTGCTCCATAGCATCACCAGCTCCAGACAGACAAACTGAAAGACCAGTGTTTGTAAATATTAAGTATTTTGAACTGAAAGCCACTTTCGATAATTGTTTTAATTTATTAAATAAAAACCCTTTCATGTAATGTTAGTTACTCGTAAAATATATTTTAGTATCTGAAAAATACAATGTTTATTATTAACTATGCAATTTATAAATTCTACTATGTTAGAAAATATTTACCATTTTTACACAATTACATTTTATAAAAAAATTTCAATACGAATTTAGAGATTATATCGTCTATTCCATGCAATTTATACTCACTTGTAATGCAATGTCGAATTAAATAAAAACGAAATATGAATATCATAACCTAAACATGTTTAAAATGACATATTCCACCGCCTCGCATGACAGGAAAAATGGTTCGAATATAAGAGTAAGTTAGCTAATATATGAACCTAACTTAGACTACATTCTTAACCCTGGACGGGTAGACGTTCGTAATAATTACGACTACATTTACACAACGCCCTCTACGGAGAAATCAAGACGGGGTGGGGAGCCGAGCGGGAAGATATGCCTCGTTTAATAGTTCGTCTTCAACCTCTGCCAAGGACAGGTGTCAGTGTTTGCTATTTTTCTAGAGGGAGCCATAGATTGACAAGTCACATCGTATCTTTCATGAAGGTCTACTCTCTTACGTAAATTTTAGTCGAAATATGTACGTAAAAGGATATGCTGTGAATGTGAAAAAGATCTCAATCGTCTCAATGCTTGATCTAATGATACTTTCTTTCGTTTGTCGATTCGCTGTAAACTTATATTACTAAGCTTATATTTTAATCTTTCGTATTTCGGTAGTTTTGTAAATACATAAATCAAAAGATTTTAAAAGCAAAACTTTTTTTTGCCATAAATTTATTAGAAAACCAAAAATTATATAGTAGTAGTCAATTTTACGAACGTCTACTCTTGCCCGCTTAAGTTTGACGTCTACCCGTCCAGGGTTAATTATTATGCGAAATGTGTGTTGCAGGAATCATATCAGGAATTAAAATTACTAATTGAATGATTTATTATTTTATTTATTTAAGTATTATACAGGATCCTCCAATAGTGTGTCAGGCATTTCTAGCGTAGATAGAAAAAAAGTTTGGTACATAATATTATTGGTTTGAAAAGATCAACGTCGGAAAATTGTTTTCAACAATACACGGTGTTCCATTTTTGTGCTGTAACAAAAACAAAGTTTTTTTTAAATGGAACACTGTATTGTTGAAAATAATTTTACGACGTTGATCTTTTCAAACCAATAATATTATGTAACAAACTTTTTTTTTCTATTTCCTACAGGAAGTACCGGACGTACTATTGGAGGAACCTGTATAGGTACATATGGATTTATAAACAAATATAACTTACAAAACGATTCAATTTTAGAAATAGAGCGAAGCCGTTAATTGATACGATTAAATTTTGTTTTTATCTTATTGGGGAGGTTAGTCTGATTATAAAAGTGCAAGGTGCCAGTCGAAACCTAAGGTTATTGTTTAAACCGCGTATTTTCATATAAAAAAATCCTTACACTCAGGCCTAAATAGAGGGGGAGTTAGGCGGGCCAAATGGCCGGGCTCCCTGGTGTCTCAAAGGCCCCGGTGCCTCGAAAATGATTTTATGTATTTATTTGATACTAACAGGGCCGGATTTAAAAATTTGCCGCCCATAGGCAGTTGCGAAAAATGCCGCCCTTTTCGATTGAAAAGTGAAGATTTTTTTTATGAATTTTATCAATTTTTTAGCTCTTTTAGTTAAAAAAATGGTACTAATAATTGTGAGGACCTTTTTTTTAGCCCTTCCAGATAAAATTTATGTCTATTTTTTTCCATACCAAAATTTGCCGCCCCTAAAAATTTGCCGCTGTAGGCAGCTGCCTACATTGCCTGCATGGTAAATCCGAGCCTGGATACTAATACTATTTTTAATACTAAAATAATATTAGATAGTTATGAGTCTAAACTTTTAAGGACAGTACAGAATTTGTTTGGAATTTTCTTAACTCGTCTATGCCCCTCCCCCCTAATGAAATGTGGTTTGGTTAGGGCCCCGTTGAAACTCTCTGAGGGCCTGCTTATACTCATAACTGTAACTTTATCCCTTTATTTATTATACATTTTTTAAATTCATAAAATCTTGAATTTATGTACATATTTTCAATCATAAACTACTTATACCAAATTACATCTTAATAGTTATATAAATGAAATAATGGGGGGAAGGGGCTGTAACATACAAACAGACAGACAGATAGATCGAAACCATAAGAGTTCCTAATTTTGTACGGAACCTTAAAAATAAAATTTAAAATAAAATACTGCTAAAAATTATTTTTTTAAAATCTCATCATTTATGGTTTTGGGACATCAATCTATACATCCGTATATCAAATTGAACTTTAATATGTAGTTAAATGAGAGAATGGGAGGCTGTGACATATTAACAGACAGACAGACCGAAACCAAAAGGGTTCATAGTTTTTTTTTACTTATTTAAAAATAAAATTGTATAGATAAAAAAAAACTAATAAAATACATGAAAATGGTGCTAAAAGCGTGTTTTAAAAAATAAACTGAACATTATATACCTATCCGCGACAATTTGTACACGTAATAATTTCCGAGTACCTGATCGTCTGATCGTACACTGCTGATACGTGCTATGTCGGCTCATGTGACTAGATCACAAGGCAACTCAAGGGGCGGTTAATGTAACTAATTGACGACAACTGCGCGGACGCGCGCGTTTCTTACTACAGGCTATCTACATATATATATATATATATATATACATTCAACAACAATAACGCAAGACTAGGGTTGACAAATTTCATAAATTATTTTAGTTTTCAAAAAGTTCTATACTTTAATATGATTGTTACTCAATTTCAATAATAATCTGTGAAAATTTTTGTAATCGCGGATTTCCTCCTCTATTTTTTCCGAAATATACAGAATGTTCGCGGGAACCGAGTGATCATTGCTAACTTTGTTATTATTGGAGCTAGAAGATCGGTTAAATGGGCAAAGTATCAGTATTTTTTCCGGGATGAATAATGGCGGTGTCAAAAAAACAGTTGAATGTCAAATTTCAAAGATATATTAAAATATAACATTTTTTAAAATGGAACACCCTGTATATTATTATAAAATTTTGTAACTGAGGATGTTCTCTTTATAAAAGTGTTATGCATGTATGATGGTAAAATTGATAGAAAACAAGTTATAACAAGTATCAAATTAATAGAAAATATCGAAAATCAGTGTGCTATGAAGTTTTAATAAATTGAGGACAAATGATTAAAACATTTAAAACAATAGTTTAAGGTTTTTATGTATTTTGTTCGCATATTTTAAATGTTTTTGATTTTAACTGATAACGAAAAAAAATATTTATTATAATTAATTATATTTTTTTATGAATAATGCTCAAAAATGTTAAAAATCTGCGAAATAAGGCACAAATATCTGAAATTATTGTTTTAAATTTTTTTATCATTTATTTATATTTTATTAAAATTTCATAGCACACTATTTTTCGATATTTTCTATTAATTTTATACTTGTTATAAATTGTTTTCTATCAATTTTACCATCATACATGTACAACACTTTTATAAAGAGATCATCCACAGCTACAAAATTTCATAATAATATACAGGGTGTTCCATTTAAAAAAATGTTATATTTTAATATATCTTTGAAATTTGACATTCAACTGTTTTTTTGACACCGCCATTATTCATCCCGGAAAAAATACTGATACTTTGCCCATTTAACCGATCTTCTAGCTCCAATAATAACAAAGTTAGCAATGATCACTCGGTTCCCGCGAACATTCTGTATACGTGCATTTGGTGTTGTATAGAAAATGTAATCAAACTGTAGGAGTAAGATAATTTATTAAATGTGATGTGAAAAATATGATGTCTCAAAATGGAGATCTGTCGATCTGAGTAGATCTCTGCAGATCTATAATTTTTTTCCCGGAAAAGAAAAAAATGTTAGACTAGGCATACATATACAACACAAGAAGTTATGGAAGGATATTATTCAATTGCGTCATTCATTTACCCCCTGGTCCTCAGACTGTAACAAATAGTTATCTAAAGTTTACCTGTAACTTTTTAATTATTATGGATTTGAGTAAATTAAATAAAAAAAATCATGTCTGCGGTAATTGAATGTTCATTGGTAGAAAAAGTTGGTAATAAAAAAAAAGCAAGTAGACCCTTTTTATTCTTATTTATTATTCAGGGGCGTAACCAGAGGCTCGGGGGGGGGGGGGGGAGTGACCATGAAGGATTTAAATGATATTTTAATAAATTCTATCTTAAAGGATGAATTTTTACAAAGGAATATAAAAATATAAATATAAAAATATTATTCATGTAGATTTAATACAGTAATATATTGTGAAATGTAATTTATTTTTTAATATTCTCGAGGAAAAAAATTAACTGTATATCGTTGTCGTATTTTCCTATATATTTTTTTAGAATAAATACATTCGTTACAACCCTAACAAACTTTTTGCTATAATTTGAAAGAGTAGGTCATCCTGATCACAGGTAGATATTAAATTTACGTCGGTATGAAAAAGATTGATAAGTTTGTTTCGTCCGTTAACCCGATGAAATATTGTCATACTATATATGTCATTTTTATTTGACTTCCGGTAAAACCGGAAGTCAAATAAAAACATTGATCTTCTACAATAAACCAAAACTTTTTTTACTAGAAATTAAAAGGTAAAAATCCAGATTAAAAATATACTAAGGGCCGGTATTATAAAGGCCAGATAACTTTTACTCTAGGAATAAATTTACTCATCTAATAGTTTACACATTCTATGGGGTTCCAAATAATGTGACAAATGTCATCGGAAATGTTTGTTGATTATGAATTTATCAGACAAAATAATATCAGTTATATAATAAAATAAAACTATAATAAGATTGTAAATATGTAAAAGTTCTAAAAACATCTATTTAATTCAATATTACGGAAATTTATATAAAATTTTTACATTAGAAAATATTACAACACAACTAATTTCTTTATCTATGGACACAAATGTCAAACTTGTCAAACATATTTATAAGTTCATAACCTAAAACTCAAATGTATGTTTTTACAATATTTAAAATTCTCATGAATTGTACACTCGAAATGAAAGTTACATTTTTATGATATTATACAAAAGAATTGGTACATATTTTTCATTTTTAGATTGTGTACAAAACTTACTGAAGATTATTTAAGAAACACGTTAGATAAAATTTCAAACTAATATTTATGTAGTTGATCGCAACTTGAATGGATTATAAATCCATGACAGATCGGTATCTTTTGGTTTGTAGTTTTCTCTATATTACTGTAATTTTTGATCTAAAGATGTACAATTTTTTCCCATATAAGCGCATCTTTGAATAGATAGTATCTTACAATCGCAGTTAAAATTGACTTCGTATTACATTATTATTTCAAATTCGCTCATTTGTTACAATTAGAATCAAAGTTAAAGAAACAGGTGTTATTTATTACCTTATATTCTTTCTTACAGATGTTATTGTAGAGCACAGCTTCGAAAATTAAATAAAAAGCGTAGATAGTTGTTCAAAAATTATTTATTAATTAAAACTATACATTACTTTTCAAAACAAGGTACAAGAAACAAAGTTCTTTTTTGTAAAACTGTCAATATATCTGGTTTTCAAAAAATATTTATACGTACCATTGAAACCGGCTATAATGACATCGGTTAATATGACGTATAGACGTATAGGTTATAACGACCCAAAATAAAAGTCCAGTTGAATTCCATATTAATGTATTTTTACCTGTTATTACGACTTTCTGCTTTTTCAACTTATATGACCGGTCCCTTTGATATCGTTATAATCGGTTTCTACTATATTTTCAAAGATCTTATTTCGAAACAATTACCTTTGTACGGTACATATGAAAACATTAATCAAACAACAAAGTAATTTTGGTCTAGTTTATTGTATTTATTTGTTTGTACTTGAAATGAAAAATAATTGCTGTCCTCTTGCAATCAGAATTCTTCTGTTTCATTTTCTTTGAAAGTTTCATGTTTATACTCTATATACGCATATAAATGAACAGGTTTGTTTCTGAAAATTACAAATATATAAAAGTACCATAAAAACGATATAATAAGCACAAATATTTATTAACTTACCATGATTTTTTTTAAAACACAATTTAAAATTACTGGAAATTACGTATGATTTAGGTTATGATTTTCTGTCAGATTTATTCTGTCATGGTGTCACGTGACCAAAACTTAAGTAAATTTTATTCGTTTCGAATAGGTAGGAGTAAATTTACTTGGTTCATCTGGGGTTTTTTATAGTGATTTTGTTATTTTTATTCAGTATTTAGTAATTTTTTGTTGATAATGTTGAACTTGTCGACATCAGAATGAGATAAACTTATCTGTAGCAAGTGAAACAGCGATATTATTTTTGGTACCTAGCACTGTCGCTATTTAATAGTCTAGTAAACTTATCTGTCTTTTATAATACCGGCCCTAAATGTTTTTTTGTTCTGTGTGTCTGTCAGTATGTTTGTTACTTTTTCACGTCTAAACCGCTGAACCGATCTTGATGAAATTTGTCAGGGAGATAGCTTACATCATGAGGAAGAGCGTAGGCTACATTATATTATCACATCGGAGCAAGACTGGCACAACTAAAAAAATATCGAATTTGTACTAAAATCATTAGAAGAATATTATGCAAGAGTGTCACAACTAACTGTTAATTCCATATGTGGCTACCAGAGAGCAAACTGTCACAAGACAAAGCCTTTAAAGCAGGGCTTCGAACCGTTATTTTTTTCGTTTCGGTTTTCGTTCCATTCCGAGTGAAGAAATATATATCGGTTTGGTTCTCGTTTTCGTTCCGAAAAAATAACGGTTTTTCCGGTTTTCGGTTCAGTTCTGGGTTAAAAAAAATTGAATTTAAATTTTTTTCTACCATAATTTAGAACATTTTATGGTACTTGTATGATAGTCCGGCGCCACGTAATAGTATGCACTTTAGTATGTATCTATGTAGGTTATACTACTCGTAATAAGCATACTTGATGATAGTTCATAACACCGGCACACAAACAAAAAAATTGTCTGTACACCGGGCGCCACCTATCTACGGGCATGTTTTTCGACCCGCTGAATACGAATTTCAAGTCAGTTTAGGCCGTCCAGCCTTCAATTTCGAGTAAATTGCAAAAAAAAAACAAAAATAGCGAAAATTCGATGTTTTGGCAAGAAAAAAAAGTTTGAGATCTAAGGCAAGCATAATTTTCATGTATTTTGATCTGTTAAATACTATTTTCGATCGTACTTTAATCATAAACCGTTTTAAATCTAAAAAAAATGTAAAAAATCATCAAAAATTGCAAAAATCAAAGAAAATTGGGATTATCTTGGTATAAAAAATTTTGTGGACCAGGATTGACGAAGATTTTCATGTAATTTAATCTGCTTAAATAATAATAAATAAATTTCTTGTATTTTTTATTAACAAAATACAAGATGTATTTTAGAAATAAAAAATACAAGAAATTTATTTAATTGTGATTAAAAGATTTTTTTCCATTTTTTCAGCAGCAATTTTCTGCTATTTTATCGATTTTTTGCAATTTTATGAATGTTTGAAGGGACTATGGGCATTTTTTGATGATTTTTTACAATTTTTTTAGAATTAAAAAAGTTTAGTATTAAAGTACGATCGAAAATAGTATTTAACAGATCAAAATACATGAAAATTATGCTTGCCTTAGATCTCAAAATTGTTTTTCTTGCCAAAACATCGAATTTTCGCTATTTTTTGGGTTTTTTTGCAATTTACTCGAAATTAGCAAATAGCAAATAGTCAATCTATTATTTTTTAGGGTAATCTATTTTGTCGGCAGTTTTTTTCTTTTTTATTCAAAATTTATTTTTGAAGCATATATTACGAAATAATAATGCATACTCTGTATACCCTTAAAAATTGTTAATAAACCCCATTTTTCGTAATCTACGCTTCAAAATTATATTGGAATAAAACAATGCCGGAAAAGTAGATTTCCTTTTTACATTTTTTAACAATTGAACGACAATTGAAGTGGGGAGTAAAATCATGTAGGTAAACGCGCATATTTCAAAATGTACCGAACCGAGAAAACCGATATTTTTTTTCGGTTCGGTTCCGGTTTTCGTTCCGGCAAAAAATAACGGTTTTCGGTTCAGTTCTGGTTCGAAGCCCTGCTTTAAAGACTTTAAAGGGTGGTAGGATGGTGAAGCATAGGTAAAATTTGCTCAAATGTTAAGTACTATTAAGTATGTAAAAGTTGGATTCACTAGCGCTTTTCTAAATCATCAAAATAAAGTAGCATTCATATGTATAAGTTGAAAAACGTGATTTCCCAAAATTTTGAATTTTTGAGCTGTGTCACTCTTGCTCCGAGGTGACGAAATCTTGAAAATTTATTAGATAAAAAAACTATACGCAAACGAAGTCACGAGTATGTAAAAAAGTGCAACCATTTTACGTCTAAACTGCTGAACCGATCATGATGAAATTTTTCAGAGAGATAGTTTACATCCTGAGGAAAGACATAGGTTACTTTATATCCTGAAAATATAATAGATAAAAAAAACTGCACGCAAACGAAGTCGACACGAGTATGTAAAATAAATGCACTTTAGATTATAATATAATGTCCCGTCAAAGCGCACTGATCGTTTTAAGATCAGATAAGTAATCTAACCAGTGATGTATCAACGACTAGTACCTTCGTCGTGCTGTCTACATCGGTCACTGGTACATAATTTTAAGGTACGTATGCGATTTCTTTATCCGTGACCGATTAGCTAATGTCTTTCGGTATATGCTCATTCCACTATCTGTATAATCAAAATAATCGTGTCTGTGATGTCACATAATAAATGTATATGTTGGTGTAAACACGTGTCAACATTACCGTTAATGGGTGCTGTGTTGGAAAATATGTTATACTAGGGAGGGGGGTTATTTTCATGTTGTAAAATGGCATGTAATATTTTTGAAATGATTGATAATATTATTATAGAGGTTAAAATTCGGCTGTATTTGTTTTTATGGTTCCGGAAAAACCCTATTTTAATCTCACTTTGTCGTCCGTCCGTCCGTCCTTTTCACTCAAATCGCAATACCTCGTAAACTACAGTAGACACCGGTTACAATGACATCGAAGGGACCGGGCATTGGTCATATTGGTTATAAAAAGCGGATAGTCGTAATAACCGGTAAAAATACAATTATTATATGGGATTCAGTTGGACTTTTATTTTGAGTCGTTTAAACCGATACGTCGTATTAACCGATGTCGTTATAACCGGTTTCTATTATATAAGCTACATAGAACCTTAAAATGTTTGCTGAACATGAAAAATGACACCATCTAGTAAAATATGTACACATATTTTGAAAAAATATTTTTAGATCAGGGGGGGGGGGGGGGGGCACTAAGAAGCTTAAGCCAGGCAAGTTTTTTTATACTAAGGCATGTGGCACATCAAAATGTGTAGCCAGACTAATGTAATTTGACCCTCATTTTTTATTTTTTTTCTATATCAAAAATGGCGCCTGCAGGGAGCTTCAAAGCAAATTAAAAAAAATGTATTCCAAGGCGTGTGGGGTGGGGTCTCAAATTGTAGATCTCAATTGATAAAATATGACCATATTTTTTTATTATATTTTTAACTCAAAAATGGCGGCAGCAAGGAGCTCCAAGCAGTGATTTATTTTGCCCCTCTCTCTAACTCAGTAACTACTAGCTCAAAAAATCTGAAAATAATTTGGTAATGGGGCTTTGGTGAGACTATCAACGACAAATACTAAAATTAACAATATCATTTCAAATTTTGTAAAAATAGAGAGGGGCGTCATGGTTTTTTTTTGTTTTCATATTTAGGCTTGCAAAAATGCACCTGTAAGTGGCTCCAATCAGTCCACGTAGTATATACTTGGAACCCTTATGCCTTATGGCATACATCCGTATATGTCTATGTACCGATTTGGATGAATTTTTGTTTGTTTGAAAGAGTATACAATAAGATGGTCTCAATTTTATCAGAATCTGACTTTGGATTTCGAAGATATGCCACTCAAAAGAGGAAAATAAAAAGCTTAAAATAAAACGACTTCAAAGAAAACCCTAAAAACACAGTGCCGTGCCAATAAAAAACTTTTTAAGAAAGTATAGAGTAAAACCGATTTCTTAAACTGTTAAATTTGTTACAAAACTTTTCGGTGTTTTTAGCACAACCAACGAAGTTTTTTCATATATGGCTTCATGTACCTTGTTGGACTCGTGGATTGATTCATGAATCGTTTGGCAAGGGTATTTAGACCGAATTATTATTTTATTAAAAATAATTTTGTTAAACTTTTAATTTACAGGAAGGTGTAACAGATCCCCCAAGTGTGTCATCTATCAGTAGGTTATTACGAGGAGGTCGTTCTGAAGACACTGATTGTAAAAAGGATTACTCTATCAATGGTATTCTCGGTGGTAAGTACACAAAACAAACAAACAGTCAATAATATTATAATAAATTTTTCGATAACATTTCTATTGACACATTGGAATTGCATTCTTAATTCAATAGGGAAAGTCTCCAATAATAATCTGCATATTCAATCCAAATTGAATATTAGGGAACTATTTGTGAAAAGCATTGAAAAGTAAGGATTTTAAACAAATGTTTTTCTATATTATAATAAAGATGATTACAACAGACAGGTATTATACATATTATCGGTGGCGCACCAAAGGGGGTTAAAGGTGAGACCTCCCCCTGTATTTGTCTATAAGCATTATTTAATTAACAATTGTGAAGTTGTGCTACATAAAAAAATTACATACAGGCTGTTACAAAAGTCTGGATCATGATCATATCTGTTTGACCTTGAATAAAGGGGCGAAAGCGAGGTCAAGGCCAATGAAACAACCCATAGATAAATATGACAGTGACACCGGTGCCGACTACGGGGGGGGGGGGGGGGGGGGGCGAGGGGGGCGATCCCCAAAATTATTAAAATCTCGCCCCCCCCCCCAGGTTAAATGAAAAGTCGGCGCCTATGGACAGTGACATGTTTCCAAAAACTAGTTGATAACCTATTTTTGTTGGGAATTGTCTGAGTTATGAGTTTTAGAATTGACTATGTCACCAGCATTAGTGTAATCCAGTATGAACCAAAAATGTACCAAAAATCCGTCGACTTTTTTTTTAGGAAGGGGGAGAGATACTACAAATTGGTCAACCCCATTCAATACCATTTTGTTGTATTTAAGTTTTTTTTAAACGTCGCACTGTAATCTTCAACAATGAGTGATAAAAAATGGATGTCCCATTAAAAAAAAAAAAACGTAGTTTTAACCTCGCCTTGACTTTTCTACTCAAAGAATAGAACTTTTAAATCCTACAACTTTGTTCGAAACATTTTTCTCAGAAACGTTTTGTTTTCGAGATATTTGACTGTTTTCAGACTTTCTAACAGCCTGTATAATTACTGAAAAAAATTACTCCCCTCCCTCCCAACATTTTTTTTGGTGCGTTTCTGAATATTATAGTCACAAGTATAAAAAAAAATTAATTTGTAATAAATCTTTACCACTATCATGTATTCCATACATTATACTTATGTATGTTAATACTATTTTATTTTCGTGCCTTTTGAAAATCGTATGAATAACAGTAATAATAAATTTAACGCTTGTTATGATATCATTAACAAAATAACTAAAATAACATTAAATATGGATGGTATATACTATACAAACAATGTATATTACATTATATTAACCAGCCGGAAATAAATATTTCCCGTAACTCATCATTTTGTTATGGTTTTCATAATTTATAATACAATTAGAAAGAGAGGAAGAAAACAAACAGCACAGGTAGAAAACAAAAACATAAACATTTCACATCATTTTGAGAATACTTATTTTATTAGTGTTGACAATAATGTAAAAAAAACTTAATACTGAAATAACGGTACACTTTATTCTCAAAATATTTTTTTTTACTGTAAATTCAAACTTGTATTTTTCAAGATGCATTAAACCTTTAGAGGGCCGGGATTTCAGGGAGCATTTCGCACTTAGAAAACTGGTATAAAAGATATGTTATATCATTGATTGATCATAGGTAAAGTGTCCGGCCCGGAAGGGAACATCCCGTGTTAAAAATTCCAAATTCGAAAAAATATTATTTTAAATAGTACATAACCTTTCTTCATTATACAAATATACGTTTTCGATGTATTTTTTGACGCTGAATCCAAATCTGACGTCAAAAACATAGAAAACCCGAAAACAACCTCTATAATAGAGTAAAAACTATCCTTTTGCCTCGCGTGATTAATTTTTATTTATTTGGAAGTACAAATATATACGTTTTTGATGTATTTTAATCTAAAAACAAAAATTGAAGATTTTCTCGTGCGCCAAATATATTGGTTTTCCGGCCCTCTAGAGGTTAAAGGGATTGTATAACAAATCTAATACGTAAATAATTATAATATCGTTATTTGTTGACGGACAAGTGTGAGTAGGACTAGCGCCCTGAGAGTTCCGTATCCTTATATAAAATTTAATTATTGACAATAGTTAAGTAAGCTATTTTAATCAGTGGCGGATTTACACATTTTCCGCCAGTAGGCTATTCTAATTTTGCCGCCCCTACCGTCCTCTACAATTCGATACCATAGTTCACAATCATATTAATTATAATTTTTTGTCAGTGAAATTGTAACATTATGATTTGTGCATTATCGTCGTAACTACACCACCTTTTTCCCGTAATTAGTATGATTGTGAACTAGGGGTTCGATGTGTCAGTTTCTAGATTATTTTTACAACCCAATGATTTAGTTAAGATTGCACAAGAAATAGTTTTTGGGTATATTTCAGAGCTAATAAAAGCTCAATCATGTACTAGTACTACTAATAAGGCGGGGTAAGGTATGCGTCAATACTACATAAACAATAATGTACATTCGGTATACTTTTGATTGTCAATTGTTTATTTTGTTTTCAATAATTAACTTTTAAATTTAAATAGAACAAAAATTATTTTTACTTTATGTTAGGTAGGTACTTTAAGTATTTAAGTGTTGTTTGGTTTTTATTAGAAAAATATGAAAAAAGTAAATATGAATGGTAAGACATAAAAAAAAATTTTGGCCTCAAATTTGCCGCCCCTAAAATCTGCCGCCCTAGTCGCCAGCCTACTCAGCCTGCTGGTAAATCCACCACTGATTTTAATGTTGTTTATTTTCACCATTTAAGTGGTGTAACTCCGAAATTCATGGTCTAACGCCCAGTATTATCAAGTTTAACTAAATGCTCCTTTAACTAACTGTCATATTATCAACAGATCCAAGCATAATATATTTAATTAAATAGATTTTAATTTTTCTGCAGTATTTATTTACAATGCATATTATGTAAATTTTTCATTGAGAGCTTAAATATCGATTTAAATCACGTTTGTAATACACCAAATTTACTTTAAAGGAGCATTTAGCGCTAAAAGAGCTTTAAATTGGTTGATAATACCGGGCATAATTCTGATAAAATTTATATTATATGGGAACACCTGGTATTTTCTTTCAAATAAAAACAAATCGGTGTATGATTGTTGGAGTTATGCCCGAAAATACATAAAATATATACAGTAGGAACCGGTTTAAACGACATCGGTTAATACGACGTATCAGTTTTAACGACTCAAAATAAAAGTCCAACTGAATCCCATATACCGGGTGTCCCAGATAACTTTTCCAGCATGGGGATCTCAGTATCTATAAGAGATACAGGTTTGGTTAAATCAGATGAATTATTTGTATGAAAGGGGTGAGTATTATTACACAAAAAAATATTCATAATTATATGTGGTTTAGGCGGTATACCCAAAAAACTGAAAATTCGAAATTTCTTTAAATGGCTATAACTTTTTTGTTAAAGTAGATAGGTACTTTTTGTTTGCGGTTTCTTAAAGCACTTTTTTGTGGAAATTTGATTGGTGTATTTAGAATTTTTATATCACTTTTAGTTTCCGAGTTACAAGCTCTAACTTTAGTTTTTCTTATGGGCCACTTAGTTGAATATATCATATTTGAACGTGTTTTTTACTCTACTTTACAACGATATGTCACTTGCCATATTTATTATCGAAAAAAAGTCGAAATACTAAATATCAGTGATATTTATGAAGTATTTTATTACAAACTTTTAAGTGAGCTATGAAAAACAAAAATTGTAAACAAAAATCACAATAACAACAATCAAAATAACAAATGAATATTTGAAACAATTAACTATTTGAAAAAATATATTATAATTTTTTTTTCGATAATAAATATGGCAAGTGACACATCGTTGTAAAGTAGAGTAAAAAACACGTTCAAATATGCCATAGCCAACTTAGCGGCCCATAAGAAAAACTGAAGCTAGGGCTTGTATCTCGGAAACTAAAAGTGATATAAAAATTCTAAATACACCAATCAATTCTACACAAAAAAGTGCTTTAAGAAACCGCAAACAAAAAGTACCTATCTATTTTAACAAAAAAGTTATAGCCATTTAAAGAAATTCCGAATTTTCAGTTTTTTGGGTATACCGCCTAAACCACATATAATTATGAATATTTTTTTGTGTAATAATACTCACCCCTTTCATACAAATAATTCATCTGATTTAACCAAACCTGTATCTCTTATAGATACTGAGATCCCCATGCTGGAAAAGTTATCTGGGACACCCGGTAGTATTGCATTTTTATGGGTTATTATGAGTATCCGCTTTTTACGACCAATATCACCGATTCCTTCGATTTCGTTATAACCGATTTCGACTGTACTGTATATAGACAAACTAGCGGAATCCCGCGGCTTCGCTCGCGTAAACTTCGAAATTAATTAGGGATGACAAATTATATTTTTTATATTGATTTTTATTCATTATACCTATAAAAAAACGTAAATATCTCGGATTTTAGTTAAAATTGTAAAAACTAACCCCCTGTCTACCCTCGCCAATAGGGTTTGAATATCGAATTTTTTTATTGCAGATTATTTTGCCCGACTCGACCATTATAACGTAAGCAACTATACAGATAAACATATCAAAAACAAAGACCCTGTCTACCCCCGCCATTAGGGGTTGAATGTCGAAATTTTTATTTTAATAGATGAGTATTTTGCCCCTTTATAAGTATAATTATAAGTAGGTATACAGACAGATATATCTAAATCCATCCTCGTCTCCGTCCCATGCTATTAGGGCTTGAATATCGAACTTTAATTTTTAATTGAATATAAATATGTCCGAATTTATTACAATTATGAAGATAAATATAACAAAATTTTACCCCCCCCCCCCCATTTCCATAGGGGTTGAACTTTCGTAACTGATATTTGTATTGTATAGTACCTACTTATGCCATTTTTCATTCGGTGAATACAAACAAAAAATTTACAAATTTTTCCACCCCCCTAACACCTTAGGGGTTAAATTTTGGGAAATGCTGAAATAACTATTTCATTATTTATATTGTGGAGTATGTTCGATAAGTTTCAATTAAATGCGAACAAAAAAAATATTTTTATATAAACTTTGACACCCTGTTTTAACCCCGTAGGGGTTGAATTTCGAAAAATCCTTTCTATGTGGGTGTTTACATCATAAAAGGAAGGCACTTACGAAATTTCACGTTTCTAGGTCCAGGGGTTTGGGTTGTACGTTGATATATGAGTGAGTGAGTGAGTGGTTAAGGACAAACTCTTTTATAGATATAGATTGAGAACCTCCTCTTTTTTTGAAGTCGGTTAATAAATGTTAAAATAATGGACGTCTCAAATTTTAAAAAATAAGTCTGTTAAGTCATTTGTTGACTCTGTCTGAACAAAACAACGGAAACGGTCTTCATCGTGGGCGCCTGCAAACTTAGAAAGGCGGCAAAATGGGTTTGAATAACATTATAAGGATTAAAAAGTGACTCGAAGAACAAAAAAAAAAAGGTTTTCATAAATTGAAATATGGCACAAAAGTATGTTTGAGGGGCAGCAAATTCATGATGACAAAAAAAAAGTATTCAGTTACAACGGGGGAGGCACTATTTTCAGTGTCCGCGGGTCCCCGCTATGACACTGTTTCTGAATAGTTTTTTTTTACTATAAAATACACAATAATTGTATGTAAGTAGAGTTGCCATTCGTCCTCTTTTCACTGTCCTCTTTTTAGGGGTGTCCGGTGGGATTTTTCAAATGTGTCCGGAGATTTTAAGAAGTTTACCTACGTAAATCAAAGGTCGTCAAAATTATTGATAGCAAAATTTCAAGTTGGAAGCAATGGAAAAAAGGTCTTCAATTTATATTTATATTTTAAATGGCAAATGAAATTCGAAGTACAACTTTTTATTTATTTATTTTTTCAATTTGTCCTCTTTTTTATGAACTAGTCCTCACGCCTTGCTTGTAAGGCCTTTATTAGATTGGGTTTGTACTATGTAACCTAGAAGGCTCAAAAGGTTGTCTTTGTATCACGTAAGCGTCTGTAAACGCTGATTTAAAGTTTTTGGATTTTTTTCACGATTGGTGCAATGAGACCTTCCTTTGTGCCAAATTTCAACATTTTAGGTCAACGGGAAGTACCCTATATAGTGAGTCAAGTCTGTTAGTATTAAAATACGTTTTGAAAGGTCGTATTTTTTTATTGTATTGAGTTAGAAACTTGAATTTTTAACAGGACTATGAAGCTATAGATTTAGTATTTAATATTTATTTCAACTTTATACTTTTTTTAGCCATTCTTGAGAAAAGTATCTTGACAGACATACAAACAGTCGGACAAAAAAATGATCCTATAATCGTTTTATGTTTCATTTTAAGGTACAGAACTCTAAAAAGATGCGCTAAATTTTTTTAATCTACTTTATTTATTAATAATAAAAATTTAAAACAATGTACTTAAAGCAATTATAATTAATAAATAAATTACACTAATAATTAGGTTAAATGTCAACCATTTTGACACCCATTGGCCGATTGTCATCAAATTAAGTAGTTTTAATTATGATTCAGTAATAGCAGTAATCAAATATAATTTTTCTAATTTAATAAATTTAATTAAACAAGTGAGATATTGTCCAAGACTGGTGCAGGTAGTACCTTATAATCTATTTTAAAATAACATACATACATACATTGAACATTCATGTTGTTTATAATTACATTTTATTAAAGTGAATAATTTGATGTCGGTTGAAGATAATACATAATAATATGTGTCGGTATTTCTACAAATCAAATCGAAAAATCAACAACATACACATGACATCTGGCAGAGCAGTAAAAAATTACATATGACATCGGTAAGTAATCCTTGATAATCCAATACAGCCCTGTTTGTGTGACGAATTCATTCTTACAAATTTCGCAACTGCGGTACAAATAAAAAAGAAAGTTTCTTTAGTCAATGCCGACGACGACGAAGGCTCAAAAATCATTACAATTGTTGTTATATTTTGCTTCGTTTCTTATTATTTATTATTATTACATTACATTTATACTTTCTTATACATATCATATACAGGATGTCCCAGGACTGTGTCAAAGCTCAATATTTCATATTATTATAAGAATTAGAAGAAAACTTTAAATGCAAAAGTTGTCAGGCTAGAGCATCGGCATAGTTTGAAATTAGTTACATTTATACAGGCTGACCCATAACTGCGTTACAAATCAAAGTTATGTTTTTTTAAATACAAACTATATGTTTTTATTTGATAATCTAATAGTATTCATTTTTCTGAGTATTTTGATATATCATTATTGGATTATACAGAGGGGTTTAGAAATTATGACCAATTTTGTAAGAAAATGGGAACATTTTCAACACCTTGTAATTTTCTAATTACAACAAAAAAATTGTTTTCTGTTTGAAGTAGTTTTGGCATATTTTCTATTATTGCGATATTATCTCAAACATTTACAAAATTGTATTATTTGTACAGGGTGTATCAAAACACTAAACCTAGTTTTTTTCAAAATTTTCAAATGGAACACCCTATATATTTTTACATTTTCAAATTGCCTGTTCAATTCTCAACACATTTTACAAACCATGTTCTATACCTAAATTCAACCGTTAATAAGTCATTAATTTTATATTAAAATCTTAAGATTTTTTTAAAAACAATACAACTTTATTATATTCAACAAAATAATTAAATTTTTATGTTGTTGAAGTTTGTAAGTTCTATTAGTTTGTTAAGTTATTTTTAAGCGAACTGTTTTATTGGTTATATTAAAGTTGTATTTTTTTTATAAAACATCTTAAGATTTTAAAATAAAATAAATAACTCTTTAACGGCTGGATTTAGGAATAGAACATGGTTTGTAAAATGTGTTGAGAATTGAACAGGCAATTCGAAAAAGTAATGTATGTATTAGATAAGCCGATATATGCATATCTATATGAACGTTCATATTAGAGTGGTTTTGACTTATGTGACATTAGTGCTAAATATTCAATCAAGGAAATAACTTTTAATCTGACACCAGTTAGGGCAGAGGTTATCAGAGTGTGAGTGTGGCCCACTGGTGGGTCGTGAGAAAAATTTAAAAATATTACTCACCAAGAAACGCACAATGGGGAATTTTCTAACTGGTTATAACGACATCGAGAGGAGCAGTCATATTAGGTCGTAAAAGCCGATAGACGTAAAAACCGGTAGAAAGCCAATTGAATGGGATTCAGTCGGACACTGAGTCGTTATAACCGGTTTCGACTATACAGGATGATTCAGCACTGTCGTGCCAAACTTAAACATTAGATTGAGAATAATATTTTAATTAAAAAACTTCCAATGAACATGTGTCCGGAAATTTTTCGTTAAGGAACTACAGCCCTCCAAAGATTTTGCTCAAATTGAGTTTTTATTTTATATCTAGAAAACCCTTTGTGATAAAATTATGAAATTTGGTATTCTGTTAAGTAATAATAAGTGTTATCGATTTCTCGTATTAAACAATTATAATTTAGACCAGGGATGTATGGGGTTAGTGGGTCCACCGATTTTTATCTAGTATTTTTTGTTCTTTAATTTTTTTATGAAGTTTGGCACTTATTTAAGGTTACATGACACAAAATACGCAAAAACATGCATTACTTATTTGTCATATGATAAACCGTTTTCGAGAAATATCAATAGAATAATCTGCCGTGTGCCACAGGACTTTCTTATACATAATAATGACAGTAAACAGTGTACGTGATAAAATTATAGATAATAATATTACCTACAATTTTCAACTTGGCCATTTTTCTCTAATTCGCACTGTTTCAGTGTAATTCGAAAAATTCAAAAGTCGATGTAGGTAAACATCCGTTTCCGGTTGAATGATCGTTTTCAAAAATAGGAGGTTTTCTTCACAGGCAAAAATCAATCTTAAGTATAAAATTCCACCTTTCTACGATTTGTCGTATTTGAGTTACAGCGTCTACAGACAGACCGACAGACACACAGACATCATGGCGAAAATAGTCAGAATGGATTCAGGGAAGGTCAAAATTGATAATTCCATCAAAAACCGGATTTCGAAAAAAATCGCGTTTACTATACTTACTTATACTATATGTATATTTCATATACATTGGTATAAGAAAGTAAAAATACCATAACTCCTAAACGACTGATGATGAAAGGGTGTAATTTTATATTTATAATAATCTTTCATCTGGGAAGACAACCACCTTATTTTTAAAATGATCACTAAACCGGAAACGGATGGTTACTCTTGTAATTTTTTGAAATAAGACAAAAATGTTTTAGATAAAAAATGTCGAGTATGTTATTATCTATAATTAATTCCCCATACATTTTTTTCCAACACTTATGATTTAGCCAGAAATAATTTTTTAAAAATCATTATTTAAAATAATCTATACTGGTTGTCTGGTGATTTGACCGTACGGATCACGACTCATACCGTCATGTCACCCGGCGACCACTGCAAACTAAATAAAATAGAGTGTACAGTGTTTATTCTCAATATTATGTATAAGAAAGACCCATGGTACCTATAGCAAACACGTACAGTCTCTGTAATACGTATAAGAAAGTCCCATGACACTCATGGCAGATATTTCTTCTCTGTTATGAACCATTTGAAATGTACTTAAAATCGAATACTTAGTAAAAAAAAAAAAAAAAATTAAATTTGTTTTTTTTCGAAAAAATGAATAGAACATAAATTATAGATAATAATATTACCTACAATTTTCAACTTTGTCATTTTTCTCTAATTCGCACTGTTTCAGTGTAATTCGAAAAATTCAAAAATCGATGTAGGTAAACATCCGTTTCCGGTTGAATGATCGTTTTAAAAAATAGGAGGTTTTCTTCCCAGGCAAAAATCAATCTTAAGTATAAAATTCCACCTTTCTACGATTTGTCGTATTTGAGTTACAGCGTCTACAGACAGACCGACAGACCGACAGACAGACCGACAGACAGACCGACAGACAGACACACAGACATCATGGCGAAAATAGTCAGAATGGATTCAGGGAAGGTCAAAATTGATAATTCCATCAAAAACCGGATTTCGAAAAAAATCGCGTTTACTATACTTACTTATACTATATGTATATTTCATATACATTGGTATAAGAAAGTAAAAAAGCATACAGAATTTAACATAATATGGATGCTTCATTACAAATAATATATTTATATTCTTGTTCTATGATTAAAGTTCATATAAAGAAACCTCCTAAAATGAATCCTCTAAGATCTATAGCCAATTCTATTACTGCGGTCTGCGATACGTACTTTACTAACTTGACTAAAAAACGAATTTAAAAATGGCTATTTATTGATGCATTTTGCATAGGATGCATTTTTTAAAGTATACTTATGTTAACTTTTTGTCTTGATTTTTATCATAGAATAAGAATACAAATTTATTATTTGTAATTTGAAGCATCCGTATTAAGTTTAATTCTGCATGCTTTGTTTTCCATCGATATTTTTCGAAAACGGTTTACTTATCCTATGACAAATAAGCAAAGTATGTTTTTGAGTATTTTGTGTCATATAACCTTAAATAAGAGCTCATATTTATAAAAAAATTAAAGAACAAAAAATACTAGATAAAAATCGATGGGCCCACTAGCCTCATACATCCCTAGTCTAAATTATAACTTGTTAATATGAGAAATCGATAACACTTATTATTACTAAACCTAATATCAAATCTTATAATTTTATTACAAAGGGTTCTCTAGATATTATATAAAAACTCATTTTGAGCAAAAACTTTGGAGGGCTGTAGTTCCCTAACGAAAAATTTCCAGACACATTTTTCTTGGAAGTTTTTTACTTAAAATATTTTTCTTAATCTACTGTTTAAGTTTGGCACGACAGTAAGGAATCAGCCTGTATAATAAAATATTAACACAGTTTTGGTTATCAGTGCAAAATTTAAACCCAAGCCTTTTTCCGCAGTTTTAAAATTGATTCTCCCTTTTACACGTGGATGTTTATCATTTGTTTCATTCGGTATCGAAATACCAGAATGTTTCTTTTAAACACCGTAAAATAGATTTTAAGTGGACTGTACGAAATAGGTTAAACGAAATATAACATTGTTGATTCATACAACTGCATATATTAGTACAAAGAAACGGCTTACCTCTTTTGTTGTACCCAAGTACGGCTCTGCTCTTCCCAAATACAATTATCAGGATTGGATGGTAAAAAGGATATCAATTGTAATAATTCAAACAGCTATCCATGCGACTTCTAAGCACGTTCCTTTGATCGAAATAACTTTTATATGCAGTACAATAAGCACTTGCAACACTTAAAATAAATCAGTAACCTCACAAAAATAACGGAAAACTAAATACACTATTCGATATATATTAAAACTATATAACATTCACATAAACGATTCTCAAATAAAATATAAACTCTACACATATAACTATGATGTATACACTTCTATCAGGGTCCAATGTTCACGTATATCTTTGTAAGAGACAACAATCGAACATTTACCGACACGAGTATACTATATCTTTTTCAACAGGAATTGACACCTAACCTTGGTCAAGAGTTCAGACAGATCTTAGGTTAAACACACAATTAATTTTGAGTTGCCTTATCAGACGGAAATACGTAGACGCGCATGTGCAGCTCGTACATCATTCAATCATTCGTTATCGAAATAACAAGCGAATTTGCGATTAAATATACTAGAAAACAACAATCCATCGGTCTCTTATCGATCACCCCCCTAGATGTTAACCAGGGGGGCTTCGCCCTAATCTCCTGTGAAGCTGTACTATAGTTTTTTTTAAATTAAAGATACATTTGTCAATAAGATTTTTCTTTAAAAAAAGGTGCAATATTCAAATACTTGTCACTTGAGAAAAAATGATTACTAAAAATTTCTTCAAAAATAAAATTAACACTGAAAATTCTTTATTTCTTTTACAAAGCTTAGTTAGACCATCAGCTTTAAAAAAATCTCCGATTTTTCTCTACCAAGTAAATGCGATGTTTTCAGCTAAAATCGTCGTTTTTGTTTCTCTGTAAATTAATAAACTAATGTACAAATGAAAAAAGAGGTTTCAAAGATACAAATGTCCACTATTCAATTATTTCAAATAATTAAAGTTTGATCGATTTTTACCGAAACTACACTACAAATAATGAATGTTGTATCGTCGGCATTAGCGTTATCCAAGTAAATGTTGCATGGTCCGTTTTACGATGATTTTAGCTTTTTAGCTGCTATATTCAATAATTTGATGAAAAAATTTTTTTTTACACTCAACGCACTTCTAGTTGTATTTCCGAATTTTTTTGCCGCAATAAAACATTTAAGGTCATTTGGTCGTTATAACGAAAGTTGGATATTGCACATTTTTTAAAGAATTTTTTGCCCCCCCCCCCCCAAAAAAAAAAAAAACTCGCCCCCCATGTGACCAACTATTTTTGTTACTAAATTTAGTTTTTATGTGTTTAGAAGTACAAAAGAATGAAAGGGGTATTTTTGGAGTACGGTTCACGAAAAAGGAGTACAAAACTCCCTAAAGGAGTTCGTGTTTGGTCACCGTAATAATTATGATAATAATGAATGGTAATTTTCGAAACGATTTTCCTTCATAGAACATTCCAATGAAATTTATAGGAAACACAGATGAACATATATTGTTTATTGCTTTAAAAAAATCAGTCTAACCCTATCTTGTACAAACTCATCCGGAGACGTATTTGAAAGGTTAGGAAGACCGATATATTTTAAAATTATACAGGATCCTCCAATAGTGTGTCCGGCATTGTTTTACGCCCAAACTATTGAAGATAGAGTTTTAGGATAAAAAATTTATTATATATATTGACCCTAAAGATTTTCAGGAAAATATTTTCAACCCCTTAAAATCGCTTCTTGGGGGGTAGTTTGAGGGGTACATACCCGTTTCTCAGTTAAATTAAATGGAATGGTATATCAAAAAGTACATATTTGTAAAGATCATAAAAAAATAAGAAACTTTCGTAAAACAAAAATTTTCATACTTTCAATTGTTTAAAAAATATGGCGACTTGTTCTCAAATTTTTGGTTTTCACTAAAAGTGCTATAATTTCGTTAAAAATTAATGAAATTTTATTATTTTTTCAAATTTAAAAGGTAGAAATAATGAACTTTGTAAAGATGTATGACTATTTGTGATTTTGATAGTTTAAAGTGTCATACGCGATATATCAAAAATTCAACTAGGGATAATTCTAAATTTTCAAATACAACGGTATATCAATTAATACTTTTTCTTAAAAAGGATATGTAAATAAACAACTTTTGTTAAGAAAATTTAAAATTTAAAATTATAATTTTAAAATTGAAAACTGAAAATTAAAATTTTTAATTTTAATTTTTTTTATCAATAGTTGTTTATTTACATATCTTCTTTAAGAAAAAGTACTAATTGATATACCATTGTATTTAAAAATTTTGAATTATCCCTAATTGAACTTTTCAATTTTTGGTATGTCGAGTATGACACTTTAAACTATTAAAATCTCAAATAATCATACATCTTTACAAAGTTCATTATTTCTACTTTCTAAATTTAAAATAATAATAAAATTCCATAAATATTTAACGAAATTGGAGCACTTTGAGTAAAACTCTAAAATTTGATAACAAGTCGCCATATTTTTTAAACAATTGAAAGTATGAAAATTTTTGTTTTACAAAAGTTTCTTATTTTTTCATTATCTTTACAAATATGTACTTTTTGATATACCATTCCATTTGATTTTACTGAGAAACGGGCATGTACCCCTCAAACTACCCCCCAAGGAGCGGTTTTAGGGGGTTGAAAATATTTTCCTAAAATTCTTTAGGGTCGATATATATAGTAAAATTTTTATCCTAACTCTCTATCTTCAATAGTTTGGGCGTAAAACAATGCCAGACACACTATTGGAGGACCCTGTATATTTCATATTTTAATTGTGATGGTCTATGACGGGAAAACCTTTCGAAAATTAGCGTTAATTAGCTTAATTATCATAATTATGCACAGGATAGGGTTAGAGCGACATACGGATTGTTGCTCTCTAGTATGTTTAATCGCAAATTCGCTTGTTATTTTGAGGGTGTTCTATAAAGAGTGATTCTCGAATCGATTTTATTCGACCTGGTTCCAGCGTTTCCTTGCTCCTTCTTTTTGTAATCGCAGTAGCTAAGTCTGTGCGTAGCTGATTTTTCAAATTTTGATATTTACTTTTTTTAAGATCGCTTGAATCAGAAAAAAGGTGTTAAAATTAACAAAAAATTTCAAACCGTCTCCATTTTGTAAAAAAAAAAAACCAGCTACTCATAACGATAGCATGCTTTTTATTAAAAAAAAGTGTTTTATTCAAAATTTATTTATTTTACTAACATTTCTTAAATTAATGTATTTAAAACAAAAAACTGGAAAACATAAAGCGACCTTTTTCCATTTATCTCTCAAGTGTCTCAAGTCGAAAAATAGTTTCTGAAATGTTTTTTTATATATAAATACATTGTACATTAATATTGCATTAATTATTAATTACTATAACGTCCATGGAGTAATCATAAAAATCATTACAGACTACCAAAAAAATGTTTTAATAAATTTTTTGAACGTAAAAAAATGTTTTGGTAAAATTTAAATATTTTAAACTTTTCGGTATTTTAAGATTGTTTTTTTTTGAAGTCAGTTTTTTCCCTTATTTTTTTATATCCACCCCGTATGTGGATTGTCACTTTCGCCCTTAATATCTTCTTATATTCATTTTAAATAAAAAATAAAAGAAACGTGTGTTAAAGTTACATAAGAGGTCTATACGGGTAGAGCGAAAAACACCAAAATCCGATGTCGGCAGATTCACAAAACTCAAAGCTATTATGTTTGCCACAAAGTCACAGATTGAGATCAGGTTTCTCTAACGCTACTACCGGTACACTTTGGTACATAGTAGGTATACCGCTTCTTCACACGATCACAAATAAAATAAACATATTTTGTATGATATTTAAATGTATTTTGTAAATAATATAAATGAAATAAATAATAAAATAACAATTAAATTAAGGATGAGGCTATTTGCACATACAGTATGTGCATGCAATTGGCTATATGCACATACCACTAACTTAATAACCTAACCTAATTAGATACATAAACAATATGTACAAATAGCCAATTGGATGCACATACGGTATGTGCAAATAGCCACATTCATAAATTGATTTAAGGTGGTTGACAGTGTTGACACTATCGGGTGCGGGGCTGGCAACGCGGGGAACGTTGCGGGTAAACGCCTGTGGATAAGTATAGATTGAAGGCAAGGCGTGTCTCTTTCTCTGGAGAAAGTGTCTCTTTTTTTTCACACATTTATCATTCTTTAATTTAAAAACGCGGATCCTAATCATTTTGAAAATGTACACTCATATTTTTATTAAATTCTCTCTGTGACATCACTTGAATGTAATGTTTCGAAATTATGCAGTTCTGATAAATATGCATGTTAATTTATTTATTTAATATCTCCTTAGTTATAGTAGAATCAATATACACATATACACAGGTGTGAAAAAATTCGATTGTCAATGAGATTTTGAAATTATATAGTTAAATTATATAGTTAACACGTTAATCTATCAGAACAAAAGTCTTTTTCCACGACTTTTCACCCCGTTTTTGCAAAAATTGCAAATATTTAGGATTTTTAATTGTTTAAATTAAAACTTCTTTAAATCTAAAAATATGAAAAAAAGTTTCAAACAGAAGTTGTAGTTTGGGTTTTTAGCTAGAACTTTTGTTTGAATAATTTTTTAATATGTCAATATGCAACCAAAATACAGCCGATTTTCAAAAAAGATATTTTTGACTACTGCGCATGCGCAACGTTTAAAAGTTCATCTGCTCTTTGATTAATAAAATCACATAGAAATCTATTGCAGAAAATTATGAAATTATTATTATTTATTAAAGAAAGCCTAAATTTTTTAATCATAATATTTTTATAAAGATTTGAAGCATTTTTCTCAACTAACATTCAATTTGAAATTGGGCTTTTTATTTTCGCGTAGTATCCACACATTATTGTTCATAATTATTTTAATAATAACTAAAATTTTCCTTTTGAAAATTGAATCTACAATACCTACTTTTTCATTTTATCAAAAACCAAACTTGTCTCATTTACAAAGAGGAAAAAATATTAAACTTTTAAATTTGACTTTTTTGTGTACTTAGATAAAACGTAAAAAATTTTAAATTGAAATTTGAAAATAGGCAAAATACTTCAGAGTGTATACTTTTGAATGGTTACTCTGAAGTACTTGACTATACATTTTCATAGAGATATAACAATTATTGTTCAAGCTATACGAATTTTAATTTAAAAAATTTTTAGTTTTATAGAAAACCTACAAAAAAAGCTCATTTTTTTTTGAAAATCGGCTGTATTTTGGTTGCTAATTGACGTATTGAAAAATTTTTCAAACAAAACTTCTAGCTAAAATCTCAAACTACAACTTTTGTTTGAAACTTTTTTTCATATTTTTAGATTTAAATAAGTTTTAATTTAAACAATTAAAAATCCTAAACATTTGCATTTTTGCATATATTAACGTTTTAACTATATAAATATCATTGACCATCGGAATTTATTCTAGATTTTGAGAAATTTTGTGTATATTGACTGTACCTACTATTAACTTACTCACCTGACGACATTGAAATTTTACAAGTATTTTTAAAATATAAATATTTTTCTATCGTGTCAACATCTTTAAATTTTCTGCACTTTTTACAACGCATATTATTTATGTAGGTACATTTTTCATTGAGAGCCTATATAAATATTGATTTAAAACACGTTGACAATACACCAAATCTACTTTAAAGGAGTATTTAGTGCTTAAGAAGCATATTAATAATACCGGGCATATGTGTCATTATATCAATTATACTATTACTGTCGATTTATTAAAATAAAAAAAATTATATATAATTACAAAAAAATTAACCCTCCCGATATTTTTCTGAGTGCGCCACTGATGACAAAAATATAAACATTATATTATTTGTTTTTGATTATAGGATAATCTCTGTGGATCCAATTCCCGGAGGCGAAGCTTGGGGTTATTTTAGATTAAAACGGAGACTCAATCTTTGTAGCAACGTAATACAAACACAGACTATCATTTATCTGCGTAACATGTATCATATAAATTAATTTTTCTTAAATACATATATCCATATTTATCAAAAAAATATCTGTAAAAGTATTGAATATACAGTAGAAACCGGTTATAACGACATCGTAGGGACCGATCATATTGGTCGTAAAAAGCAGATAGTTGTAATAACCGGTAAAATGTAATTATTTGGGATTCAGTTGGACTTTTATTTTGAATCGTTAAAACCTACGCGTCGTATTAACCGATGTCGTTATATCCGGTTTCCAGTGGCGTAGATAGGGGCGGGGGGGGAATGAAGCGGATCAATCCCCCTCATGAGCCCATTTTTTTTACTTTTGACCATATAAAAGATGATTTAATACTGTCATATCTCCCCCCCCCCCATGAGATTGAAACAGGGGATCCTATGTTAAAAAATATGAAATATAAATAAAAAAATATAAAAAATACGAATGAAGGAGTAAAAAAAAGGTCTTCAAAATTTTGGATGACTAAAAAAAAAAGATTTTCAGAATTGCCAACGCCTACAAAAATTTCATTATATTCTTGTTGTATGATCAAAGATAAGAAAAAGTTCATATAAAGAAACCTCTTAATATGAATCCTCTAAGATCTATAGCCAGTTCTATTACTGTTACACTTTCTTTACTAACTTGACTAAAAAATGAAACTAAAAATGACGCATTTTTTGAGGTATACTTATGTTAACGTTTTGTATTAATTTTTATCATAGAACAAGAATATAAATTTATTTTGTGTAATTTGAAGCATCCGTATTAAGTTAAATTCTGCATGCCTTCTTTTCTATCGATATTTCTCGAAAACGGTTTATCCTATGACATAAGCAAAGTATGTGTTTGTGTATGTTGTGTCATATTACCTTAAATAAGTGCTCAACTTCATAAAAACAATAAATAACAAAAAATACTAGATCAAAATCGATGGGCCCACTGGCCCCATACATCCCTAGTCTAAATTATAACTAATTAATATAAGAAATCGATAACACTTATTATTACTAAACCAAATACCAAATTTCATAATTTTATCACAAAAGGTTCTCTAGATATTAAATAAAAACTCATTTTGAGCAAAATCTTTGGAGGGCTGTAGTTCCCTAACGAAAAATTTCCGGACACATGTTTATTGGAAGTTTTTTACTTAAAATATTTTTCTTTATCTACTGTTTAAGTTTGGTATGACAGTGCTGAATCATCCTGTATAGATATGTATGATATACAGGGTGGTCCGGTTTGGGATACAGATATTTTAGGAGCTGATTCCCTGACTCATTGTGAGTAAGAAATTGTGCGGGAAGTGGGGGTCTATCTTTAACACCCTCTGATTTACAGGGTGTTTAAAGAATTTCCTTCAGAGTAGTTCTTACAACAAAACACTTTAAAATTTTGTATACATTTTTTTTTCGTACCTTTAAGAAATTTGGAGGGTAACCTTAAAGAAATTCGAAAATAAGTAAATTAAGGGCCAGCCTAAGTGGATATTTTCGTAATTAATAAAATAATGCAAGACTGTTGTTCACACAAGCAAGTGATGAATTGTATCGAAGTTATACTGTATACGTTATATGTTATACATACATTATATACATATGTCAACGTTAGTGTTTAAAGCGACCTGGTTGTGATATGTTTTAGTAATAAAGGCAGTGAGCAACAATGACAAAGTAGAAGGCGCTCTCGGGTCACCAAGACACTAATCCTGTGAGATACGAGGTGTCGGCATTACTCAAAGAAAGTTACTTAACTAATGACTCTATGTGCCTTAGGCTAACCTTGGCATTGAAACATTTCTTATTCATTATTGATATCATACATTTATCATAGTTCAAATGCATTCAACTTATATTTTTTTAAATTAAATAAAAAAGTAATAAGATCTCTTGACATTGAAATTGATAAAATGCTAAAACTATAAGCTAAGTAGTACAGGTGTTCCTCGACTTACGACCAATTTTTTTTTTTACATTTGTTTTTTTCTCTATTTCTTTTCTCAATATTATTTTAATGATTTGTTTTTGTGTTTTTTCTTTCATAAATTAAATGAACAGTTGCGGGGACTCCCTAAAATCTATTTAAAACTTTTATAATATTATATTTATACATATAATACACTATTTATATTTCTGATTTTACTTTAGTTAGATTTTGTTATATTTGAACTGAGTAATTTTTTTATATCTCAGGGCCGTATGGGAGAGAGCAGTGTCTAAAATATAAATTGAAGACCTTTTTTTCGTTGCTACTTCAGTATTTATGTATGTTATTAATTCTGAAATGCCCCGGTGGTACTTACGGCCCTGTATAAGAATAATGTAACTATAGTCTGTTTCATTTAAGTTTGCAGTAGTTGCCAGGGGACCTAATGGTACGATTCACGATTCATACCGTCAAATCACCCGGCAACCACTGCAAACTTAAAATGAAACAGATAATAATTTTTTTCTCTTTTTAAAACGATCACAAAGCTTCTCGTATCTTCGATATTGCGAGGAAGTAATTGTTGGACAGAAAAAACTAAAAGCAGTATTTTATTAAGTCAGTTTTTAGTGCAACCCACGAAGCGGTAGCTTATACCTCTGCTTGATTTTCCGTCCGTCCGTCTGTCTTCCACCGCGAGATCTTGGCCCCCTGACCACCTACAGACCTCGGGTTTCCGCTAAATGGTAGGTCTGTGGTTCTAATTTAGCCTATTTTAAGAATTTTTCCGGTCATGACCGCCTCCCTCAAAATTTTTCATATGTTTCGTAAGGGTATTTTTAATGTGTGTCAAGTGGGTTGCGCGGCAACACCCACGTGTGAGTTTTGATAAACTTTTGTTTTCTATTCATACGTTTTTTAGGGTTCCGTAGAAAACTAGGAACCCTTATAGTTTCTCCATGTCCGTCCGTCTTAAAAAATTTTGAGATAATAAGATGAAATTTGGTATAAGGTCGTAGATTAATGACCCAAAAACAGAAATGATAAGATTTAAAAAAAAAAATTTTTAGGCCCCCTTTCCATAAAATGAAAAGTGTTTTAAAAAAAAAAAAATTCACCTACCCCATTGAGTAAGGTGTCATTAGAAAGGTCTCCTAAAATGCAACAAAAAATGCAACAGAACTTTTTGATTTTAACCCTTCAATCACGATGTATTTGCTCTCCAAAGTGATTAAAAAAGCACCCCCCCCCCTCTATTTTCTAAACTATCAATTCAAAAAATCTGAAAAAATTCCAGAATGTAGCTTTTAACTAGTACTTTCACTGAAAATTATAACGAACATTCTCAAAAATATTTTCGACCACCCTTCTACAGACTCTTAGAATGAACTCTAATTTTTTTCCCCACTTACCCCATTGAGTGGAGTGTCATTTGATAGGTCTCCTAAAATGCGATAAAAAATATCAAATAACTTTTTGATTTCAACTCTTCAGTCACGATATATTTACTTTTTAATGTCGGTGTCAGCGCCTCCCCAGCCCTCCAGTTTCTAAACTATTGATTCAAAAAATCTGAAAAAAAATTCAGAATATAGTTTTTACGTAGTACTTTCACTGAAAATTATATCGAACATTGTCAAAAATATTTTGGACTCCCCCTTTCATAGATTTAGTAATGAACTTACATTTTTTTCATTTACCCCATTGAGTAGGGTGTCATTTGATAGGTCTCTTAAAATGCAATAATAAAAGCCAAATGATTTTGTGATTTTAACCCTTCGGTCACGAAAATTTTGAAAAAACTAATTTTTATAAATCATATTGAGAATGACTACGGAACCCTATCATGTGCGTGCCCAACAAGCACTTGCCCGTTTTATTTTGTTCTGTAATCTGTCTATAATTTCTAATACTAACTAGATGACTTACCGTCCCCCCCCAAGCTAAAACCTTATCCTCCACCCTTTTCTTAGGTCCATTGGTGAAAATAGACATAAGTCCGTCTCTGCCTCTATGTTAACAGCTACTTCATTAAATAGTTGTTTATTTTATACCAAACATGTATTTAACCATTCAATCGAATCGATAACAATTAAACGGCGTTATTCCGTATAATGTTCACCAATTATTAGGCAGAATACAAATGGATATTGTTTTGGTATAATTATAGTATTTGATTTACATATTAACACAGCAATCCTCTATTTACACGGTTAATTGGTTCCATGAAAACAAGGCGTAAAATGAAGCAATAGAAAGCCATGTGTAAAAATAGATGCTCCATATTATCAAACATCCGTTTCCGGTTTAGTGATCGTTTTAAAAATAAAGTGGTTGTCTTTTCAGATGAAAAAAATAATTTGATACATAATGTACGAGTAGATAACAAAAAAGAGACAAAAACATGGTTATGACAAATCAAAATACTAATCCTTTAACCATGAAAATTGTAAGAGTTTTAGACTTACACGTGTTTCAATAGCAATGCTATCATCATCTCAGAGTCATAAGACACTAACTCGTAGAGAATATTATCGGTATAGTTTATGTCCCATTCATTTTATTCTATCTTTTATTATAGGTTTGCTCAGAAATATGTTTCATTAAAATAAGAATCACGTTCCACTGGTAACTGTCAGTATTACGTATAAGAAAGTCCCGTAGCTCCAATGGCAGATATTTATATTAATAGATCCTTTTCATCCCGCGGGATTTTGCCCTACCGCATGTAAAAATGTATTAAGAGGTTAGGTGTAGTCAGAGACATGAAAAAATGACAATTTTAAATAATTTTTTTTTGCCAGTAAATTATTTTATTTTATAAAAGTAAAAACATAGCATCATTAAATAAGGTTTCGACTTGACTTGACAGAAATTTTAGAAAAAAAAAATGTATAATTTTAAAAGTAATGGCTGTTTGTGTTGATCCAGTTCCAACTAGAGCTGGGCGCGTGAGTAATTTTTGCTCACGATCACGAACGCTCACGAGTAAAATTTTTTTAGTCACGCCCGCTCACTCACGGTCTCAGAAATAAAAATCACGATCACGCACGCTCACGAATTGTATTTTTTTACTCACGCCCGATCACGGCGGGTCACGGTCGTGACACGATTTAATAATATGAAATAAATAAAATGTTTAATTAATTTTTTTTTCGTGCAATATAATATGTGTATACTTTATATTTGTATTATTTCTTTTAAACTACATTTTTAGTGCAAATAATACAAAAAAATGGATAAAATGGAAATAAAACATAGTATGTAATAGTAACAACCAATACATTTTAAAATCTGGGGGATTATTAACGTGTCGGCAGAGGGATTTTAAATTTATTTCAAGTTGACAACGCTGACAATTGAATTTTACAGTGCTTCTTCTTTGAAATTCTTATTGTAGTCAATTGTAGCATTTCGTATTAACAATTAAATATGTGAAACGAATCCAAACGTATCATTCTCAAAATATGCATAGTCACGACTCACGGACTCACACACGACAAAAATTTACTCACGCACGGTCACGCACGATTGTTTTATTGTTACTCACGATCACGCACGCTCACGATCCAATATTTGAAAATCGCTCACGCTCACGCGGGTCACGGCCGTGACCCGGCGTGACCCGAAGAATTCACGGCCCGCGCCCAGCTCTAGTTCCAACCGAAGCTCCTTCATATAAAATCAATCGGACAAAAAAAATTAGTTTTATTAATAGATAATCTAGTGCCTGACCGAAGATTTTTTTTTTAAATTAACAAAATGACGACCTCAGGAAATTTTTTTCCAGATTTTCGGGAAAAAACCAACAGTTAATTGTTTATAACAAATCGAAACTAAAAAAAAAATCCTTCGATCAGGCACTAGTTTTTCATGTTTTCAAAAAGCTGTATTTTCATTAAAACTTACTGAGCGGTTTTCGAGCTACAGTGGTCACCAGTTCAAAAAACATAGTTTTGAGAAAAACGCATTTGAAGTTTGACACTCAATTTACGTAAAGTAATATACGTATTATTTAATTACTTACACCGAGCCGACTATTCCTGGGCCATATAATAGTTCTTCAGCCGTTGTAGCAGCTTCCAAAAATGCAAAAAACAAAAATTGATTTTTTGACTACACCTAACCCCTTAATTTAACAGTACCTACATAACAAAAACATCGCATTGCCCCTCTCCTTTAATTTTATCCTCCAGGCTAGATCCCCCCCTCGTGGGGACATGAGCCCATTACTCAAAACGTAAAATATTGATGCACAAAAATACAGTAGAAACCGGTTAAAACGACATCGAAGGGATCAGTCATATTGGTCATAAAAAGAGGATAGTCGTAATAACCGGTAAAAATACAATATGGGATTCAGTTGGACTTTTACTTTGAGTCGTTAAAACCGATATGTCGCACAGTGGTTTAAGAGCGGAAAAAACTATAGTTTGAAAATGTTACAAACTGATTTTTTTTTATATGTAGACTTGTTGTCAGTGTTGCCAGTATAAATTCCGTAAAAAGTACGACAGGCTTACCAAAAAGGTACGAAATTTGAAAAAAAGGCACGGTTTTCATAAAATTTAGAGGCAGTGGCGTAACTACCGCCGGTCTGGCAGGTTAGATTGTCCGGGGCCCCGAGCATCTAGGGGGCCCCCAAAAGTGGTTAAATTTTTTTTTTAATTGCTGTGTTTTTTTTTTAGAATCGAAACGATCAATAAAGTTTTTGGTGAAAAAGCTGATTTTTCAGTTATTTTACTTTAAAATTCTAAAATTATATATCAAAATCTCAAAAACTTGAAAAGGCGTGTTATTGACTGTTTTTCATTTTAGTATTGTATTTTTTTTTTACATAAATCAATTTTTCTCGAACGTTTCCGTATCCATACCTCAAATATTTACATCCTTCTAAGCAATAATTATTATTGTGTGGGGGGGGGGGGTAATGTAAAAAAAATCCTGTCAAGGACCCCCATCTGAAAAATTGTCTGGGGCCCCCATTTCTATAGTTACGCCTCTGTTTAGAGGTATTGATGTTTAATAGTTTACAAAATAAAAATAAATATAGGAGGGACTGTATATAAGTTATGTCTCATTTGAGAGTGCTTGCTAGCTAGCAAATTTGTTTAAAAAAATTGAAATGTTTATTATGTATTGTATATTTGTTGCATTAATTAAGTAATTTGCGGTGAACGTTAGGCCGCGGCAATACGCTTCCAGTCGACTAGACCGAGTTCATAGCAGCAGCGAACTCGCATAAAATAATCACGTGTAGACATTAAAAAGCAGGACATCTGTTGCAGCATGCTGCCTAATACTGTCCTGCTTTTTAATGTCTACACGTGATTAATTTATGCGAGTTCGCTGCTGCTGTGAACTCGGTCTAGTCGACTGGAAGCGTATTGCCGCGGCCTTATGATTTACACAAACAAAATAACGTCATAACGTTATTTTGTTTGTGTAATGTTTTCTATTTTAGTGACATGTTTCTGTAAAAGTAAAATTAGGTGTTAAATTTATTACATTTTTAATGCAATAAAAGGTATTCTTAGTTTTACAGACAACAATCTTTGTGGGGCAAAAAGGTACGGAAAGAGCCGAATTCAGCCGAGGTACGTTTTTGGTACGGTCGAGTCATGAATAGTACGAAAACCGTACTAAAAAGTACGTTCTGGCAACACTGCTTGTTGTATATGACCCTAGGCATAATGTTTGGCTATTAAAATCAAAATTATATTCATTATATAAATATTGCAGCTTATTAAAAATTGACGATTCTAAAATTATCATAAATTCAATATTATTTGTTTTTTCCAGTTCTTGATTTTTAAGTAAATTATTTGAACAATTATCAAAATATGAACACTAGTTACATCCTTTAGTATTTAATTTTGAATTTTAACAATATTTGGATTTTTAAAAATTTTATTAACCCTGTTATTAACGTGTCTATGTAATAAGGATTTTTTTTCGAAAATGCATCTTTTTCAAGACATATCTTTTTTGCGTCAAAAAACGTCACGATGAAATCATATACATTATATAGATAGGGATGTCCTCTTTCAAAAAATACCACATTTAGCTGCGCGTTGCTGCGACTCTGCTTGTAAATGATTTTTTTTTGTTGGGCGTCACATATGCAAAAATATATAGTATTGCACATAATCCTGTTCCACTCTTTAGATATTGTTATTCAAGTATTTTTTTAGTAATCAACATAAATGGTTATTAAATTTTTAAAATATGAACTAATAATTACAACAGGACCGTATCTAGGGGCGGAGGTGTGGCTCCAATCACGGTAATTATTTTCCTTTAAATTTAAAACTAACTAACCGTTACCTACGGTTTCGCATACGTAGATTTTGAAACATAACACCCAAATGAAACTCATAACAACCCTCCACACGTGACAGGGGGAGATTTTTTTAATTTTGCTTTCTATCCATAATACAAAATCTTTAAAAAATCTCGGCTCTTCTAGATAGGGGGTTATTTGTACTCTCAAAAGCCCCACCTCCGTGGTATTTTCTCGCCGAATCGAAAAAAATAATTAAAACCCTCCATATGTGACACGGGCTGAAATTAAATATAAAAAAATAAATGAATAAAAAGAAAAAAACGATTTTTTTTATATTTCATTTCCTGTTATGTAGGAAGGGTTGTAATTAGTTTCATTCAATTCAGCAGGAAAATACCACTGGGATGGGGATTTTAGGGGGGGGGGGGACAATCACCTATCTCCGTAAAAAACTAGATATTAACAATTTTTTATAATGATTGATTTTAATGAGGCGTTACATTAAACGAAACCCTTTTAAAATCAATGGTCCTATCCGGCCCTGTATTAAATACCTATTATAAATTTAAAGAAAAATTTCCAAACAAAATTATAAAAAGACTAAGATATTTATTTAATTTTTAAAAATATGTTGCATTGAATGAAAGTTCTTAAAAATAATTGGGCCAGTCCGGCCCTGCTTTAAATAATATAATTTTAAAGAAAATTTTCCAAACAATACTAAAATACAAATTTATTTCATTTCAAAAGACACCGAAAAAAGTGCTTGAAAAAATAGTTTCGCTAGTCCGACTCTGCTTCAAATATTATAAATACTAAGAAATGTGTTTTCTTACACATTTTGAGCAAAATTAAAACAGAAAAAATGTATAGAGACTTTTATTCTTAAAAATACGATAAACCGAACAAACTAATTTTAGAAAAAACGCCCTTAAAATTTTTTGGGTCAATACAGCCCTGTCTTAAATAGTATAGAAATAACAATATTTATTATTTTATCAATATTCAGTAATCAATTTTTTTATAATTTCATTGATTCTTTAATTATTGAATTTTTTCCGAAAATCGATGTTTTCGAACCACTGTGCGTCATATTAACCGATGTCGTTATAACCGGTTTCTACTGTACCTACTTATTATTTAATACTGGAAATGAATAAAATAATGCAGACCCAAAGGTTCTGTTACAATTTAAATAAATGTTATCCTCAAACCTCAAATATAAAGGATGCCGCATCTTCAACACTAAGAAATGTTTGAAAAAAAATGACATGCGAACACTGTGTGTCCATGTAAACACCGTGGGGTGTCGGCAAATAAAGATAAATGTATGTACATACTTGTAGAACAACATATACATATGTAAAAGTGAAAGAGAAATTTGTCTTATTTTTCTTTCTAGTAGATCAGCGATCCTCAACCTTTATTGACTTGCATACCTATAAAATTGTATTAGAAAAATAGTATAATAAATATACAAGTTGACCCATTTTAAAGGCACACCTCCAAGAACTTTTTATGGTAAAATATTATCAAAAAAACTTTTGGATGTATTTTTTTAGGTGATGTTTTTAAGGTCATATAAGGTGACATAATTTTTTCTAAATAGGAACCTATATTTTTTATTTAGTATTTGTATTTTATGTGAAAAAAATTAAATCTTTCATTGATAATTTTTTTTCAACAACTTAACTTTTTCAAGATATCTAACAAAATAATTCGAGATTTTGAACTTTCAATTTTTTTCTTGCTTAAAGAATTATTCTAGATTTTTTTTTACTTAAGGTTATTATTAACGAAAAATTTGGTTTTTTATTTGTATTCAGAACACATGCACCTACATTTAATTTTACTTTGATAATTATTAAAAGTAAGAAAAAGTTTAATTTAGTTTGAAAATTGAAATAGACAGAACGGTATATAATAGTAACATGTACTAATTTGCTGTAATGGCAGAACTAGTTTTTCATTATTTTGAATAAATTACACGTGAATATATTTGTTTTATAATTATTATAGTATTTAAAAGAGTTGAAGTTTCGAATAATTAGTTTTTAAAACGACTCTATACAGCCAATTGTGTAGACTAAAATAAATATAGAACTTTCGGCAAGTTATCTCATTTATCGTTTATTTAATACCCAGTTACTCAAAAACCATACGTCAAATATTTTAAATAATACATAAAACGGGCAAGTGCGTGTTGGGTACGCACATGATAGGGTTCCGTAGTCATTCTTACTACGATTTATAAAAAAAGAGTTTTTTCAAAATTTTCGTGACCGAAGGATTAAAATCAAAAAGTCATTTGGCTTTTATTATTGCATTTTAGGAGACCTATCAAATGACACCCCACTCAATGGGGTAAATGAAAAAAATGTGAGTTAACTTTTCAGATTTTTTAAATTGATAGTTTAGAAAATAGATGAGGGGGGGGGGGCTTTTTTAATGACATTGGAGAGCAAATACATCGTAATTAAAGGGTTAAAATCAAAAAGTTCTGAAGACCTTTCTAACAAAAACGTTTTTGGGTCATTAATCTACGACCGTATACCAAATTTCATCTTATTATCTCAAAATTTTTGAAGACAGACGGACGGACGGACATGGAGAAACTATAAGGGTTCCTAGTTTTCTACGGAACCCTAAAAATTAATAAATTATGAGCTATCCATAAACAACATATTAAAATTTTAGATTTTTATCTAATAATCGAAAAACCTTAAAAAATATATTGGAAAAGTTTGTACAAGATACAAAATAAACATTTTTTGTATCTTGTACTTTTTTTTGAACCTAGAAAAAAAATAGTTCAAAATCTCGAACACAAACTACCTTTTTTTATATAAATTTTTTTCGACATATAAACATTTTTTTCTCGTACCCCTAAACGACCAAGCATGTACCCATTGTTTGGGAACCGCTGTATTAGATTGTAGTGTTGAAGAATAGCTTCATATTCATCTTTTAGTCACTGGTGAATGAATACAAATCAAATCATACAATATAAACGTTTGATATTTAAAGATAAAAATAGAAGAATACTAAATACATAAGATGGATAAAGAAAACAGATATGTATGCCAATTGTTAACAATCCTGACCGTGTTTAATAATGCGGCGTTTTTGAAAAACACTAACGTTGAATGGTCCAAAGAAGGACATTTGTCAAAAAGACCACCTTGTCGGCTTTTTTCCGATAAAGTATTTGTACATTTTACAATGTTTCTTGGTGTACCGCTCAAGAGGTATTATTATATTATATTGTATTTATGACCATTGATTTATTATGTATTAAAATGAAGAAAAAAAATGGAAATATTTTTGATCAAATTAAAGATAATTAAAATGATATTGTATCATATTTTTATTATATTTTTTTAATGTTTTACATAAAAATTAGTCTGTTTAACCCATTGTGGGGTACCAGGCGCCACACATTGTTTTTACTACAATGAAAGACTTGTATAAATTTTTAAGGCTGTCAATTTTTTAAATATTTTATTTTTTATTAAATAACATTCTTTTTCTTCTTCATGAGTTTTATGTCAAGTGAGTTTTCTACTTTTATTACAGCTCCTACATAATCTAT
This sequence comes from Sialis lutaria, assembly GCA_949319165.1. Classification (NCBI taxonomy): domain Eukaryota; kingdom Metazoa; phylum Arthropoda; class Insecta; order Megaloptera; family Sialidae; genus Sialis; species Sialis lutaria. The sequence continues at coordinate 2,633,842 of OX439244.1, forward strand.
ATTCTACGCGAACGAAGTCACGGGTAACAGCTTATTTTGTTTTCCTTCAGTTCAAATAAATGACGTGATTAATATAAAGCTATTAATACCAAATATGAATTAAAAAAATAACACAAAAAAACTTACATTTACATTACCAGTGGTGCACCCATGCGGGGTTTATAAGTTAAACATTCTCCTCCCCCAAATTTCTTAATATACATTATTATTCTCAATATACAATTATGACGATAGATAAACAAATGAAAATTATATACATGTAGGCATGTAGGTAATTAAAAAAAAATTAACCCTCCGTATTTTTTCTGGATGCGCCGCTGTACTTAATATTATTTGCTGAACCATAATTGTTTGTATTGTCGAAACATATCATCTTGAAATTCAATCATGAAAAAAATATTATTCATACTATAGGTTTTTTAGTTCTAATTCAAGTTTTTTCATTTCAAATTCAATATTTGAAAATAAATTGATATATTTATTTTTTAATTGTTAAAAAATACTTAGTTTCTTCAGTTTAAAAAAAATAAAAAAATATATCAATTTATTTTCAAATATTGAATTTGAAATGAAAAAAAAAATGAATTTGAAATGGAAAAAATTTAATTTGAAATGAAAAAAATTTAATTTGAAATGAAAAAACTTGAATTAGAACTAAAAAACCTATAATATTAAAAATATGTCTGTTTGTTGCCATTTCACGACTAAGCTGCTCAACCGATTTTGAATAATAAATTCTATTAAAAAAATTACGTAGAATAAAAAGATATATTTTTAAAAAATCCTAAACAATAATTCCGTAGTCCACTTGCCACGAGCGAAGCCGCGATCACAGCTAGTATTTAAATATTTCTAAAACAAACCAAAAAAACATTTATAAATTATTTATTACTTTGAAAAAGTGTCTTAATGTTTCAAAATTATTTATGTTATAAATAAATCTTAATATCTGTTTGTATTATAAAAACTGTTTCAGTATTCAGATAGAGTATTTTCCCACAGCAGGATATCGTACCTCATTGCTGAATTCACATATATGCTATCAGCGCTTCTAGTGCCTTAGGCAAGACCCCTTTAACCCTCCCTTTGCCCCTATACCCCCGCCTGAGACAATCATTACAAGTCAACCATTAAGAACACATTAAATAATTTGTTCAATTAAAATTATAAAAAAAGATTTTTTAACCTTTTTTTAGACTTTTTTAATGAAAAACTACACAGAAAAAAAACCGTATTGGACCAAGAAAACCTTGTTTTGTATATATAACAAAAACAATATTTTCCTAATAAAAGAAACATACTCTTAATCCAACTACGTTATTCCTTCGTTCAAGAATACTATAGTTTGTTTAAGAGATTATTGCTTATCTTAAGAAAATATTGTTTTCGTTATATACAAAACAAGGTTTACTTGGTTTGAGATAATCTTTCTACCAGTGTATTTTAAAATAGAGATGATATTTGGTTTCGTAGTTTGTAAGCTGTATATCCTGCCCTCCCCCCTCCAAAGCCGGTATTGAAATTTTGACGAAATTTTAGAAATGCACAAATTGAGCAAACAAGTTATAAGAGTAAAGTCCGTATACAGGGTGTTCGCGGGAACCGAGTGATCATTGCTAACTTTGTTATTATTGGAGCTAGAAGATCGGTTAAATGGACAAAGTATCAGTATTTTTTCCGGGATGAATAATGGCGGTGTAAAAAAAACAATTGAATGTCAAATTTCAGAGATATATTGAAATATAACATTTTTTTAAATGGAATACCCTATATATTATTATTGAATTTTGTAGCTGAGGATGTTCTCTTTATAAAAGTGTAATACATGTATGATGGCAAAATTGATAGAAAACAAGTTATAACAAGTATAAAATTAATAGAAAATATCGAAAAATAGTGTGCTATGAAGATTTAATAAAATACAAACAAATGATAAAAAAATTTAAAACAATAATTTTAGATATTTGTGCCTTATTTCGCAGATTTTTAACATTTTTGACCATTATTCATAAAAAAATATAATTAATTATAATAAATAATTTTTTTCGTTATCAGTTAAAATCAAAAACATTTAAAATTTGCGAACAAATGACATAAAAACCGTAAGCTATTGTTTTAAATGTTTTAATCATTTGTTCTCAATTTATTAAAACTTCATAGCACACTGATTTTCGATATTTTCTATTAATTTTATACTTGTTATAACTTGTTTTCTATCAATTTTACCATCATACATGTATTACACTTTTATAAAGAGAACATCCTCAGCTACAAAATTCAATAATAATATATAGGGTATTCCATTTAAAAAAATGTTATATTTCAATATATCTCTGAAATTTGACATTCAATTATTTTTGACACCGCCATTATTCATCCCGGAAAAAATACTGATACTTTGTCCATTTAACCGATCTTCTAGCTCCAATAATAACAAAGTTAGCAATGATCACTCGGTTCCCGCGAACACCATTCATGTTTTAGGTAAGAAAACTAATATTATTTAAAATCAGTCCTTATCATTTCATTAAACAGAGAATTTTATCATTTAAATTTAAAGGCAAAAATTGAATTCTTACATGATAACAAAATAAAAATAAAAAATCTGAAATAACCGAAAATCAGCATCTTAAAAAATGTGGGTGTAATACTGAAAAATTATAATTTTAAATTTTCTTAACAAAAGTTGTTTATTTACATATATTTTTAAGATAAGGAACTAATTGATATTCGCAGCGTGCGCGACGACAGCGCCAACTAGCGGTTGCAACAAAGTGGATTTTGACATATTAACAATCAAATAATTTAAATAAAATATCTTAATATAAACATTTTAGACGATTATTTATGACTATTCGCTATGTGCACGAAGTCTACTAGCGCCGCTAGCGGGTAATAGAGAATGATTGAATGGATTGAACGCTCTTTTTATCATTGTTTATTATGTTTAATATCGTGAATTTTTTTATTAAACAAATATCATTTAATTTAGCTGTTTGCATATAATATAAATATTATAGCATAAAAGCTACGTGAAAATTATTTAATTTGGGTATTTTTTTCTCTTTAATTATGACGTATAATAGAGAAATAATTAATTCGTTTACATTGACAGAATAACCTCAAACAATAACGCCGATGATTTTACAATGTTGCTCACCACGAAAACTCGCATCGACATTATTTCTAATTCCACCCCCTTGCACATAGTCTATAGTGGGGTTAACCATGTTGATCTTTCTATTTTCAGTTAAAAACGAGCCTATTAAAAATGACTGTGATCGATTTCGTTTCCCCCACTACCTACTTTGCACCCAGCGAATACCATTCTATTTAAAAATTTTGAACTATTCCTATTTGAACTTTTCAATTTTTGATATGTCGCATATGACACTTTAAACTATCAAAATCTCAAATAATCAAACATCTTTACAAAGATTATTATTTCTACTTTCTGAATTTAAAATAATAATAAAATTCCATTAATATTTAACGAAATCAGAGAACTTTTATAAAAACCCAAGGTAAGTAAATGACTAGGTATGCTGACTTGCCTTGACCAATCAGCGCGGACGAAATGACGTCACCACGAAGTTCTTTTTAACACTCTAGATTTCAAATGGTCGCCAACGCTGTGTTTAATATTATGGCAGTTAAAATCATAGATAAATAAAAAAATCAAGTAGGTAGAAAAGAACTTCGTGGTGACGTCACAACTCACAAGTCAGCAAACCTGTACATTTACTAACCTTGAGTAAAACCCTAAAATTTGAGAAGAAGTCGCCATATTTTTTAAACAATTGAAAGCATGAAAATTTCTGTTTCACGAAAGTTTCTTATTTTTTTTATGATATTTACAAATATGTACTTTTTGATATACCTACCATTCCATTTGATTTTGCTGAGAAACGGGCATGTACCCCTCAAACTACCCCCCAAGGGGCGGTTTTAGGGAATTGAAAATATTTTCCTGAAATTTTTTAGGGTCAATATTTATAATAAATTTTTTATCCTAAAACTCTATCTTAAATAGTTTGGGCGTAAAACATAGTGGACGAGTGATCTGGAACATTCTGTATATACTGAATTTACTCTATAATCTACAACTAATCTAACTGCATGGTTAATAAATTAATATGACATATAAAATTATGATTTTTCATTATTAGGCGAAGATGAAAGTGAGACTGAATCAGAACCAGGGATACCACTGAAAAGGAAACAGCGTAGATCGCGTACAACATTTTCCGGTGAACAACTAGAAGCTTTGGAACGTACTTTTGCACGAACTCAGTATCCGGACGTTTATACTCGCGAAGAGCTAGCTCAAACCACTGGACTAACCGAAGCACGAATACAGGTAGTATTTTATATTATATTAATATGTATGATATTCATTACTTTGTGTATCATTTGCATTTTAAGAATGTGGATATTGGCATCAGTGTTGGCACTTGTTTAATTAAATGTACTAAATTAGAAATATCGCACCTCCGCAAAAAGTGTCACATAACTCAAAAAATGTCATATTTCAGATATGTATGTAGAATGATTTCATATTATATTTCTACTAAAATTGTCATTAATGTACTTCGTGTACCTACCGTCAATGTCAAAACTAGCATATATATTCTAAAAAAATGTGCCATTTTTTATTTAAATACCTACTTAAGGCTGAATATGCTATTTGAATTGCCATAAGAATTACTATAGAGAAATTACGGTTTTGTATTCTATGTTCAGCTCTGACCAGTATTAATAAATCATTTAGGAAAAAATACAGTGATAAACTAGATTAATTTTTCTATGTCATGACGTACATAATTTTTCAATTTAATTTTTTTATATATTAATAAAAAAAATCTGAAAATTTTGTGTATATTTCTTGATATGATAAAACTCAATATACAGGGTGATTCAGTACTGTCGTGCCAAACTTGAACAGTAGATTGAGAAAAATATTATAAACAAAAAATTTCCAATAAATGTGTCCGGAAATTTTTCCTTAGGGAAGTACAGGCCTCCAAAGATTTGACTAAAAATGAGTTTTAATTTAATATCTAGAGAATCCGTTGTGATAGAATTATGAAATTTAGTATTTGGTTTAGTAATAATATGTGTTAGCGATTTCTAATATTAACCAATTATATTTTAGGCCAGGGCTGTATGGGGCCAGTGGGCCTATCGATTTTTATCTAGTAATTATTTGTTTCTTAATTTTTTTCCTGAGTTGGTACTTTTATAAGGTTATATGACACAAAATACACAAAAACATACTTCGCTAGTTTATCATAAGATAAACCGTTTTCGAGAAATATCAATGGAAAAGAAAGCATGCAGAATTAACCTTAATACGGATGCTTGAAATTATAAAAAATAAATTAATATTCTTATTTCATGATAACAAATAAAACAAAAAGTTAATATAAATATACCTCCGAAAATGCATCCATACCAACAAATAGCCATTTTTAGTTTGTTTTTTTAGTCATGTTAATAAAGTTCATGTAATAGTAAAAGAACTGGCTATAGATCTCACAGGATTCATATTAGGAGGTTTATTTAAATGAACTTTATTCTTACCTTTAATCATAGAAAAAGAATGTAAATTTATTTTTTGTAATTTCAAACATCCGTATTAAGTTAAATTCTACATGCTTTCTTTTTCATCGATATTTCTCGAAAACGGTTTATCCTATGATAAACAGGCAAAGTATGTTTTTGTGTATTTTGTGTCATATAATCTTATAAAAGTACCAACTCAGGAAAAAAATTAAGGAACAAACAGTTACAAGATCAAAATCGATGGGCCCACTGGCCCCATACAACCCTGGCCTAAAATATAATTGGTTAATATTAGAAATCGTTTAGTAATAATATGTGTTTTATTACTAAACCAAATACTAAATTTCATAATTCTATCACAAAGGGTTCTCTAGATATTAAATTAAAACTAATTTTTAGTAAAATCTTTGGAAGACTGTAGTTCCCTAAGGAAAAATTTCCGGACACATGTTTATTGGAAATTTTTTGTTTATTATATTTTTCTCAATCTACTGTTCAAGTTTGGCACGACAGTGCTGAATCATCCTGTATAACAAAAATTTTTGAAAAATACGGAAAAAAATATAAGTACCATATTTAAACTTTCTAATTCTATAATAATTCTGCAATTTTCTTTTCAAAATATTGAATGTAAGCCTCATAACATAAGAACTATTTCTATCCTTTGTAGCTTAATCTCTGTTTAATTTCGAGAATATCCCATTCCATGATCTGACAGTTTGAATTTGTATTTGTTTCTATGGTAATATTTTCCCCTCAGGGCTAGACTTGTGCAAATGATTTTTGTTTTCTACGGTGGCGACATCTTGCAGAATTTAGTTTCGGAAAAATCGGCATGAACAGCCTTAAGGAAAAATAGTAAAAACGATTAGTGATACGATTAGGAATACGAAATATTTAAATTAAATACTGTGTATCAGTCCTTTTCCTATACTACCTTTACAATTTTATCTACCAAAATTGTTATAATTTCATTTATTCTTATTTCCTCAAAACTACATTTTTTGAGTTGTGACACTTTTTTGCGGGGATAAGATATTTGATTACTGAATTATAATCTATAGATAGATAACTGTCAAACAACTTAATTTGATGATGATTGGTCAATAGCTGTTGAAATGGTGGGCATTTAAACTAAATATTAGTGTAATCTATTTATTAATTATTATATTCATAGCATCTGCTTTACATTGTTTACAATTTTATGACTCTTCTATTTTATAACTCTTGTATCGTAGTACTTATCATTTTGTAATCATTAGCAAGTGTGGGTGCCCAATTTACTGGTTTTATTTTGTCCACTTTTTACAGCTCGTCGAAAACTTTAAAATTAATTTTTTACTACATTAAACCTATTCAGGGAGTGAAAACTAAATCAAAATTCGATAGATTAATAAAATGTGTAAATTTAAAATAAGTTTTTTAATGTTAAAAAATAGTAAAAAAAATCTTAATAAATAATTTTAAAGTTAAAAATATGATAAAAGCTTTAAAATGATATCAAGAAAAGTTTCCTGTCAGATTTTTTCAACCACTGGCAAACTGTCAAAAGTAACAGAACATTTATTTGCTTCATTAAATTCTCAGAAATGGAAATAAATATTTTGACGTACATTTCTCGGTCACATTTTGTTAACTTTGGTTAAAAAGTATAAAGCATTGAATATCCAAATTTTTTAGGGATTATTTTTTGATACTTATAATAAATTAATTTTCATTTAATTAGCATTAGCAATATTAGCATAAATAACAATAAAATACACATACATATATGATGAAATTATATAGCACTTAAAAAATCTGCATAATAAGCAAATATAGGCAACTAATCATACATTACTGAATTGCTGATAGATGAATCTCTGAAAATTTAAAAACTGAAACTGATAATAATTTACAAAAATGTTTCACGAAGAAAAAAATACTTCAAGGGAACAAAAACAGATTTTAATAAGCATTACTGCAATCAGTGACGTATTATACGGAATTGAATGCAAATTAGGTAAATTAGGTTAAATTATAATTATATCTCATGCGACTTGCAGTAGGTAGACATATGCAATAAACACTACATGTAGCACATCAAGTTGCATATAATCGTTTTGTCAAATGGATAATATAATTACACTCATCTCGCGATTTACCGACCTTTGATTTACCGGCAGCTTGATTTAACGACGGGCCAAACGTGTGATTTGCCGACCTATTTCTGCGCGAAATTTAAATTCACCAGTTGAGGCTGGCACGGTGGTGGGGGCCCCTCTCGACGTCGGAAATTCAAGCGGTTGAATTAACAACAACGTCGGTAATTCAAGCGATGAGTGTATGCAAAGCTTAGTATAATGCAACGTGTATGTAATACCTGTACTGCTTATTGCATATGCACTTATTTTCACATTAATATGGTCTAAAATTCTAACAAAATAGAATGACTGACTTTCGTTTGCCGTACCAATAATATAGTTAAAATCTTACGAATCCCTCACATTAGAGTGTTGCCAAGATAATTATCACACTCTGATATACAGGATGGCCCAGCTAAAACGAAACGGCCGTGCTTTTGGTCATTGAAAATAAGATTTTGAAAAAAAAACGCTCGCAGACGTCGATTTTTGCTTTCAAGGAGGACATCTTTTGCTATAAAATTTTGCAAGAATCATTTCAACTCTCAGCGTTATGAGCAAAACCCTCATTTGAAAGGTTTTTTCATTCTAAACAAAGTGCTTTTTTTCAAATCTGTTTAGTTTGAGTTAAGTTATTTTTTACATTTTTAATTCCATGAATGCATTGGCTGCGTTTAGCGAGCTCAGCGGTTGAAAGTCAGCAGACAACTATGCTGAGTATGCTGACAGTCAACTGCTCCAAATTCTCTAAAGCGTACGCTTACCGTCAGTTTAAATGGCGGCTTTTTGTTATGTCAAACTGAAAATTAACCTCAAATTATTATATTAAATGTGATAAAAAATGAATTAATTTCAGTAAAAGAGAACAGGGTACATTACTAGAATTAATAAAAGAATATAGTGTACTATAGAATGTAGAAGAAGCTGGATAATAAGTTAGTATTTAGGCTAGATAAAGAAATTTTGGTTACATGTTGATGCTATTTTTTAGTTTAAAAAAAAATAATATTGCTATGACAAGATAGCGTCAGTATAGTTAAAATATCTTCCAATACATAGGCATAATGTAAAACTCTTTCTTGGTACTGACTGTTCATTCATTTTATTTTTGGATGATTTAAAACTGAATTTATTGTGATTTAAGTTTAATTATTAACCGGCAGTACATCTGTCAGCTAAAAGCTGATCGACTCAGCGTTATTTTTTTGCGCTGACCTGTTTACTCAACAGCTTAAAGTAAGCGTGTACGCAGCGGCCCGTTTAACGAAACCGATTTGGTCAGCATCTCAGCCGCTGACGTTCGCTAAACGCACCCATTGATTTTCTGATCAACAAAACAAACATTTACAACTAAAATTCTTAACAAAGTAGGCTTATTTTCTTATTAAATAATTTGAAAAATTTACTAACATCTGATTTGAAAATTTATCGAATTAATTAAAGTTTTGGATGCTGGTAAATTTTTTTAAATTATTTTATAAGAAAACTAGCCATAGGACCCGGTGTTACCCGGGGATATTAAATTAAACTATATTTAACAGGGTGACCAGTATTTCTCTGGAACAAATTTCATTGACTTTTCCCGGTTTTCAAGGAGAATTTTTACCGTTTTTCCCTGTTTTTTATTTAAAATTTTTTGATAAAAAACCTAAAAAAAGTCACTCTTTAAATATTTGCAAGAATTTGTGTGATTTTGCATTTTTATAAAAATTCCCTGACTTTTCCCTGTATAGCAAAATTCCCTGACTTTTCCCGGTTTTCCAGAAACTGGCCACCCTGTTTAACATACAATCATTTTATACTTAGTATTTTTTTTAGTTAAATTATTTCTATATTCGAAAATACTATTTTCTAGGTTTTAGTAATAACTTGAAAGACAATCGGTGACAGAAGTAGCTAAATTTTAAAATTCATTCATACCGGGTGTCCCAGATGACTTTTCCAGCATGGCGATCTCAGTATCTATAAGAGATACAGGTTGGGTTAAATGAGATAAATTATTTGTAAGAAAGGGGTGAGTATTACTACACAAAAAAATATTCATAATTCTATGTGGTTTAGGCGGTATACCCAAAAAACTGAAAATTCGGAATTTCTTTAAATGGCTATAACTTTTTTGTCAAAGTAGATAGGTATTTTTTGTAGACGGTTTCTCAAAGCACTTTTTTGTGTAGAATCGATTGGTGTATTTAGATTTTTTATATCACTTTCAGTTTCCGAGTTATGAGCCCTAACTTTAGTTTTTCTTATGGGCCGCTAAGTTGGCTGTGGCATATTTGAACGTGTTTTTTATTCTACTTTGCAACGATGTGTCACTTGTCACATTTATTTTCGAAAATAAGTCGATGTACTAAATGCCAGTGATATTTATTAAGTATTTTATTACAAATATTTAAGTGAGCCATGAAAAACAAAAATTGTAAACAAAAATCACAATAACAACAATCAAAATAACAAATGACTATTTGAAAACAATTAACTATTTAAAAAAATACATTATAATTTTTTTTAGAAAATAAGTATGGCAAGTGACATATCGTTGTAAAGTAGAGTAAAAAACACGTTCAAATATGCCACAGCCAACTTAGCGGCCCATAAGAAAAACTAAAGTTAGGGCTCATAACTCGGAAACTAAAAGTGATATAAAAAATCTAAATACACCAATCGATTCTACACAAAAAAGTGCTTTGAGAAACCGTCTACAAAAAATACCTATCTACTTTGACAAAAAAGTTATAGCCATTTAAAGAAATTCCGAATTTTCAGTTTTTTGGGTATACCGCCTAAACCACATAGAATTATTAATATTTTTTTGTATAGTAATACTCACCCCTTTCTTACAAATAATTCATCTCATTTAACCAAACTTGTATCTCTTATAGATACTGAGATCCCCATGCTGGAAAAGTTATCTGGGACACCCGGTATATGTGCTTTAGAATACTTTAGATTTTACATAGAAGTTGTAAATCTCACAAATTATTGTTAGTCGTTGACTCTTTTTTTGTACAACTAATATTATTATTAGTAATGAATCGAATAAAAAAAACTTTATATACAGGGTTACACATTAGGAGTGGATATCGACTTTATTTTCGAAACTATAAAAGTTAGATTAATATTTCAAATCGTAACTACCCTTCAATTAGCATTTGGAAGAGTAATTTAAAATCATGCCACCCCCATCCACACTTGCATCACCCACAGGCCTCCCAACTTTGAAATTTCAAATGGAACCCCCCATATTTTATTTCAGAATTTGAAAGATCAATTTTATTAATGAACATTTTACTTCAAACAATTTTTTCTATGATGGACCATTTAGGAAATATTGGGTAATATTTCTATTTTTTTATTGTATAGTATTTTGGACACATTAGGAGTGGATATCGACTTTATTTTCGAAACTATGAAAGTTAGAACAATATTTCAAATCGTAACTACCCTTCAATTAGCATTTGGAAGAATAATAAAAAAATCATGCAACCCCCATCCATACTCGCATCGCCCATAGGCCTCCCAACTTTGAAATTTCAAATGGAACCCCCCATATTTTATTTCAGATTTTGAAAGATTAATTTTATTAATGAACATTTTACTAAAAGCAATTTTTTCTATGATGGACCATTTCGGAAATATTGGGTAATATTTCTATTTTTTATTGTATAGTATTTTGGTCACATTAGGGTGGATATCGACTTTATTTTCATACTATAAGAGTTAGAACAATATTTCAAATTGTAACTACCCTTCAATTAGCATTTGAAAGAATAATAAAAAGTCATGCAATCCCCATCCATACTCGCATCGCCCAGACGACTTTCAACTTTGAAATTTCAAATAGAACTCCCCATATTTTATTTCAGATTTTGAAAGATTAATTTTATTAATGAACATTTTTCTAAAAGCAATTTTTTATATCATGGACTATTTAAGAAATATTAGGCAATATTTCTATTTTTTTAGGGTATAGTATTTTTGTCACATTAGGGTGGACATCGACATTATAACAGTATTTTTATTTGTGTGGACGATGCGAATATGGGGGGTAGTAATAATTCGAAATATTACTCTAACTCTTAAAGTTCCGAAATTAAAGTCGATATCCACTCTTAATGTGACAAAAATACTATATCCTAAAAAATACACATTTTGTCCAATATTTCTTAAATGGTCCATCATAGAAAAAATTTCTTGAAGTAAAAAGTTCATTAATAAAATAGATCTTTCTAATTCTGAAATAAAATATGAGGGTTCTCATTTAAAATTTCAAAGTTGAGAGGCGTATAGGCGATGCGAGTATGGATGGGGAATGCATGACTTTTTATTATTCTTTCAAATGCTAATTGAAGGGTAGTTACAATTTGAAATATTGTTCTAACTTTTATAGTTTCGAAAATAAAGCTGATATCCACTCCTTATGTGACAAAAATACTATACCCTAAAAAATACACATTTTGCGCAATATTTCTTAAATGGTCCATGATATAAAAAATTTCTTGAAGTAAAATGTTCATTAATAAAATTTATCTTTCAAATTCTAAAATAAAATATGGGGGGTTCCATTTGAAATTTCAAAGTTGGGAGGCCTGTGGGCGATGCGAGTATGGATGGGGGTTGCATGATTTTAAATTACTCTTCCAAATGCTAATTGAAGGGTAGTTACGATTTGAAATATTGTTCTAACTCTTATAGTTTCGAAAATAATGTCGATATCCACCCTAATGTGACCAAAATACTATACAATAAAAAATAGAAATATTACCCAATATTTCCGAAATGGTCCATCATAGAAAAAATTGTTTGAAGTAAAATGTTCATTAATAAAATTGATCTTTCAAATTCTGAAATAAAATATGGGGGGTTCCATTTGAAATTTCAAAGTTGGGAGGCCTGTGGGCGATGCGAGTATGGATGGGGGTTGCATGATTTTTAATTATTCTTCCAAATGCTAATTGAAGGGTAGTTACGATTTGAAATATTGTTCTAACTTTTATAGTTTCGAAAATAAAGTCGATATCCACTCCTAATGTGTAACCATGTATAATAAAAACAAAGAATTTTAAAAATGCAAAATATATAAAAAAAATTAAAACCAAAAACTAATATATTTAGTCTGCATCGAAAAGCAATCTACATATATCAGACCCTATATAATGCTATCTCACATAGCATTGATTCAATTTATGCAGTTTTAATACATCTATAAATCTACATGTTACGATATGTAAAAATGGATGAGGCTATTTGCAAATACAGTATGTGCATGCAATTGGCTATTTGGACATATCACTAACCTAACGTTAACTAACCTACCTTAACTTAACAACCTAACTTAATTTGGTACATATACAGTATGAGCAAATACCAATACAAATTACATACTGTAAGTGCAAATAACCACTTTTGTAAAAAAATATAATTATGCATTGTCAGCGTTAACCCTTTCACTGCGCAATACGCTTGTGAGATTTCGTGATCGTTGTGTGCACGTATTTCGATGATTGCAAGTTTATTCGTGAGAAACAGTTAACAGTTTTCGGTCCCGTGTATATTCAGTTTATTCTATAATAAAAATGTGTATAACCTGTGTATAACGTGACTCAAAAGTAAGTAAACACAGGGCAAATAGTCGTGTTAAGCATATGGGACACATTTTAATTTTACGAATATATACGGTTTGAACAGCGAAAGGGTTAAGGTCCTCTCAAACCAGAGCGTTACAGGTAGCGATAGTGCTACTGCGATATTTATTAACTTAAGAGATATTTCGATACTGCAGCAATATAATTAAATGACCACCCTGTACCGTAAACCGTCTACAAAAATATTCATATAAAAGTTGATAGATTTGGTGAAATTGTATTCAAAAATTGATTATAAAATGGTCAGAAAGAAACATAAAATATGACAGGAAATAAGAAAAGCACTTTATGAATCAATTTTCTCTTTATCTTTTTATTTAAAGTAAATTTATTTATCAACCATATTGTTTAAGTCAGGGACTTACACCTGAATTTATTCATGGTATATGTTCACGTTCGCTGACTTAAAAATAACCATTATTTATTTAGAAAATTTGGTACTAAAGGACAAAAAACGTATTAGTGTTTTAAATGCTAATGTCTAATATCAAAGTTACCCGATCATATAGTAGGTACTGTCGTCAACCTCTTATACTTAAGCATTTTTTTACTCTGTAATCGGAAAACTTGTTATTGTTTACAATTATTAATAACATGCACACAAACGTGTCAAACTTTCCCATTCTCTATCCATATAGTGTATACGTCAGTGTATTTTAAACGAAATAAAAATTCAGAAGGTGGTAAACAATCATACAATAATGAGATTAGGAGTCGGACAATAATGATGAACAGCCAGTAACAATGTTCCACTGTATTCATAAATTAAAAATATTCCAAATAAGTACTACAAACCTTTAGTTGTAGGAAGATTAGCTTGAGCGCAAACCAAAGGTAAAATTAAATCCAATATCTAATAGGTACATATTGTCTTATACATATTTAAGTAAATGTGATATGTACATTGATGCCTCGCACAACGAACGCTTCGCATAACAAACGCTGCACTGCGCACAATGAACAATCTGTTCGTTCATTACACAACTCACACAACGAACCTCGTTTCACTCAACGAACTGCATCGTATTTCATATTGCCGGCCAAACGCTTATATTACAAATATTTAATCTTAGCTATCCTATACTTCAACTTTGACATTAGTTCGGAAACCAAGTTCATATACATATGAAAGAAAGCCTACAGATGGAAATTATTTTTTTATAATACCTCATGGAATAAATCTTTTAAATATATTGAATAACATTATGCACTTACATGATTTGGAATAACATTTTATGAATATTAGTAGAAATAATTTCATTTTTGTTTTTTCTGCTCATGTATTTCAAAAACTTATAACAATCAATTCCTCTATGTATGTAAATATATTGATATTTTCAATTCACATTTCTCATAATTTGAATACTTGATATTAATAGTTCTGAAATTGAATACTTTTTTTCAAAAACTGTTTGAGTATAAAATATTACATATTACAAACCTGCAATATATGAGTTTTTGTATTATTTATTAGTTCCATATCTTCTTTATTTAATTAAAAACATTATTCGTACAATTATTCTAGCTTTTTTTCAAAATTATAATATTTAAAAGCATTTCAATTCAATTTACGTTACAATTGACAGCTGATTTTGCAATTTTATTGCAACAATAACATTTATAACCTATTGTATTTTTTTAATAATCGTACGTACAAAAATTTGAACTGTGTTGAAATACACTTGCGAGCAACCAAATCGACTCAGCCATCACTTGAGCGTTCTAACACACTTTTTACAAAAACGGATCAAGCTATAAAAAAAATTTATATATGGTTTAAAAAGTAATTTATTAACCTTTAAAATGACATGATAATCAATGCCATAAATCAAGTACTTTTCCAATAAAGCGATCCTATTGGAGGAACGGAAAAAAGTTCTACGCTTAACGAATACGATTTGCGGCACCTAATCGTGTATAATTACCGAAGCGTCGGGTAGATTCATACACAAGTTGATCAGTACACATCTCTATACTTCCCAATCGTTTTTACAGAGAAACAATGGATACTACGCAACAAAAAACCGCTCAAGTTGTAGCCCTACTGCAACAGGGCTTAAGTCAAAGAGCAGTCGCCCACCAGCTCCACCTTAGCCAGTCAGCTGTGTCCCGGGTGTACAGAAGGTACCTGGAAACTGGTGCTTTTGAGCGAAGACCAAGAGCCAGTCAACATCGGTCTACTTCGGAGAGGGACGATCGTTTTATTGTAACGACCTCGTTGCGGAATCGCCATATGACTGGCGTTGCCATCCAGCAGGAGCTCAGAAGGGTTCAAGGAGTAACTATCAGCAAGTGGACAGTCAGAAGAAGGTTGAAGGAGGCCAACCTGACTCAAAAAAGGCCCTCTACTGTACCCAAATTGAGTGTAAACCATCGACAAGCCCGTCTACGGTTTGCCCGAGAACATATTAATTGGACTCTCGACCAATGGCGATCGATTCTGTTCTCTGATGAGAGCAGAATGTGTCTCTATGGCAGCGATAGAAGAAGCCGAGTCTATAGGCGTCCTGGAGAGCGATATGCGCAGTGCTGCTTTCAGGAAAAAGTTGCATATGGCGGCGGTTCCTGTATGATGTGGGCAGGGATTTCCTTAGCAGGGAAAACAGAGCTCGTCTTTGTGCCTGGGGGAGGCCATGGAGGTGGCATGAATGCTGATCGGTACATTACCGATGTCATTCAGGACCACGTCATCCCCTATGCCGGCTTTGCGGGGGAAGACTTCGTGCTAATGCACGATAATGCCCGATACCACACTGCACGTGTCACCACGCAGTACCTCCACGACGTCGGTATAGAGACCATGGACTGGCCAACACTGAGCCAAGATCTAAACCCGATCGAGCACATGTGGAATGAGCTCAAAAGAAGAGTCCGGGCCAGAAATCCTGCTCCTTCAAACGTAGAGGAGTTGAAGACGGCGTTACTTGAGGAATGGGAAGACATTCCTCAAGAAATAATTATAAAATTAATAAGATCAATGAAGAATCGTTTGGGGGCAGTAATTAGAGCAAGGGGGGGAATACTAAATATTAATTATCAATAAAAAAAAATTTGTTAAAGCTTTGTTTTATTTAAATCCATGATTAGAAACCCAAAAAAATTTCGATGAAATTTATTTTTTCTGAATTTTCATTCAGACAGGAATTTCAGGAAAATTACAAACCTCATTTGTACAGTTAGGATTTCATCTGAATCCTGAAATGTCAGGCTTTCTAACGATGTATGGATAAAAAGTACCAAATTAGAACTTTTGGAGTAATCGACTTGAATGTAACACTTGGTTGACTGAGTCGATTTAGGTGCTCGCAAGTGTATATTAACAATTACCTTAGTTAAATCGTTTACATGCTTTGGTATTTGTAGTATTTGAATAGAATATTAGCTACATATTTAAAACTACATAATAGAAAATACCACAAACGCAAGGTTAGTAAATATACAGGTTGTACCATCAGCTTGTCAAAATCAAGAAAGGAGAGAGGGACTACGTCATTTCGGGTGCCCAATCATAACAAATTTGCAAGCCACTTTATTCTATTACATTTGAATGTCACCCGGTGTGACGTAATCTCGCGCGGGTGCTGATTGGTCAAAAGCGATGGTACAACCTGTTTATGTACTAACCTTGCACAAACGTTAGTTTTAATCTGAAACTATTTTGACAGTTTAAATTTTACTAACCTTAATTAATGTCGATTATAACAGTTTAAAATGATTTACAATAGTTTTATATATATTTTATCTTGTATTTCTATATTATAGAATCAAATTAAAAATGGCGACCTGCCAAAAAATTTTCAAATACGAATCAATAAAAATATATGTTTCCATGGTAACAAAATATGAAATTAATTAAATAGACGAATTAAACGGATTTTATGTAAACATGGGGCGTTTATTTATTTATTATGCCCCCGTTAATGGATCTTTTTCAAAAATCAAACACTGGTTTATGGTTGTCAATTAAACGAAGCATTTGATAAAAAATAAATAAATCTAATATCGATTTTCCTTCTAATAGTAATTCATCTCAAAAGTTGGGGCCCCCCTTAAAGGCCCTTTTAAAAAAAGGCAAACATTTGATCTGTACATTGTATCACCCAAAGAAAACGAAAAAAATAATTAAAAAAATCTGACGTTTTATTTGAAAAATTTGGGGGCCCTATCTACCCCAATTTTGAACTTATCCAAAGTTTTATTAGACCAAAATAAACATTTTTTGCATTTTATACATTTTTCCTAAACCTGATGGTTTGTGAGTAAAAAAATATTGAAAGTTCAAAAGCTCGAATTATTTTGTTAGATATCTTGGAAAAGTTTAATTTATTCAAAAAAAGTTTTCAATGAAAGATTCGTGTTTTTTCACGTAAAATAAAATTACTTGATAAAAACTATAGGTTCCTATTTAAAAAAATGATGTTGACCTTCATATCACCATTAAAACACCACCTAAAAAAATTTCACCCTCATACGTCTATGTCCCCCTCCAAACCGTGTAACTTTTTTGATAA
Organism: Sialis lutaria; assembly: GCA_949319165.1. Lineage (NCBI taxonomy): Eukaryota > Metazoa > Arthropoda > Insecta > Megaloptera > Sialidae > Sialis > Sialis lutaria. Next base: position 2,651,686 of record OX439244.1, read on the forward strand.
CATTTCACCATAAAAAGTTATTAGAGGTGTGCACTTAAAATGGGTCACTCTGTATACTCAGCACTCTATAAAACGACCCTCTTCTGAACGACCGCTCCATCCGACGACTGGCCGACAGTTTTATCCATCGACCTTCCCCCATCCCCATCATAATACCACCGTGACTGCTATATTTCTGCGCGAAATTTAAATTTACCAATTAATGTCGGTACAGTGGTGGGTGCTCATCTAGCCGTCGATCGATAGAACGATTGCATTACCGATGCCGTCGTATTACAGAGTGCTGAGTGTATTTCTTACAATTAGTACACTCACCGCTTGATACAAGGGCATTTGATATCAAGTCTACTCGATATAAGGGCGAGCCGATCTCTCGACATAAGAACCTACCCCTCTCGTCGCTAATTACCACCATAATAGGGTAGACTGGGGTCAATTGGAACAGGGGTCGATTGAAACAAGTCGAATATCTCCAAAACGCTTAGTGACAGTGGGGGGAGTCAAATGAGGGAAAGGGGTGGTTTTCGTATCCAAACGTTTCGGTCGGTGTTTCGCGTCGCCCTGAGAGCGTCGTTCTTTTTTATGTGAGTGTAATGTTTTTCGTCACCAAAAGTAAGTATTTTGATTCATATTCTTTTGTACATTATTCCAAAACTCTTGAACTTTCCAGCTTGTAATTTAAAATATAATGACAATTAATATACAAGGTTAGAGAAATGTGGTTATTACCAATTTACGATATTTAGTTTTTTTGTTGCAGAATAAAATTAAATAAATGAGGTACTGGGGACGGTTGAAACAATATCTCTAGGGTCAGTTGAAACGCATTTCAACTGACCCCTGTATACTTTCTATACATAGTATAAAACAAAAATTAAGTCCCCCTCCACGTCTGTCAGTCTGAACTAGGGATGGGTATTAAATTCTTTTCATACATCCAATAACGATACCAACAACCAAGAAGCAGGAATTAATCGTGAGTCAGCCAATGTTGAAGCAGAAGGTCTTAGTGCTGAAGACAATCAACCTTACCCCAAAGCTCCACCAAGAAAAACGCTAAATAGAGGTAGAAAGAAGAGAAAATCAACAATATACACTGATTCACCCAAAAAGGAGGCTATTAGAAAGGAAACTGAAGAGAAAGAGCGCATAAAACAGGCTAAGTATGTTAAAAAGAGTTTCAACAAAAAAAAAAAGTCTTCTTCAGAGGAAGATGACGACGACGGATATTTCTGCCTGGTTTGCATGGAAAGTTACGGCCACAGTAAGCCTGGGGAAGACTGGGTACAGTGAACAGGGTGTCAGCTCTGGGCACACGTGGCTTGCACAACTGGCGATGCATTTTATTTGTGTCACAATTGTGAATCTGATTGATTATTTTTTCAATTATTTTTGAGCATACTTTTTTCCGTTTTTAAAATAGAAGAGCTATTTCGATTTTGTTTTTATTAATTATAGTTAACTGTTTCAGTTAGTTAATGTTGATTAGATCTAGGATTAATTTAATAATTTTAGTTATTGTTTCTAATGATTTCCATGAGCAAGTACTTATATAAGTAGTAAGACTGATTCTTATTATCAAATATCGAACTAGTTAGATAAAAATATGTATCATAATGTGCCTTATACAATGTAACATTCTTATACTACTTCTGTCAGTCATGGAAATAAAAATTATTATTAATAAAACTAATTATTAGAAATTAATTGCCTATCATTTATTTGTGTTTCAACTAACCCCAGGTACTGTTTCAATTGACCCAGGTGTAGGGTCAATTGAAACATTTTCTACATTTTTTTTAAATGCATCTAGCTATTTTATTAGTAAATATCAAGCTAATATAATAATGCCCCTTTATACCCAGGTAATTAGGCTGTAATTTAAGCGTATAGGCAAATAAATCGAAGTTGAAGTGTAGTCACAGTAAGCGACTTTGTCAAAAATGTTTCAATTGACCCGTCTACCCTACCACGTGATATAAATTTACCAATTAACGTGAAAATAGTGGGCGCCCTTATAACGAGCGGTTGAATTACCGATGCCGCCCTTATATCGAAAGATGAGTTATTTGCTTCCTCGCAATATCGAAGATACGAGAAGCTTTGTGATCGTTTTAAAATAATAAAAAAATGTTATCCGATTTAAAAAAATTAATTTGATCTATCCGTTTCAAGTCAAGACAAACATTTTTTGTTCCATGTCTGTCTGTCTGTCTGTGTGTTTATGTCTGTCCCCTGAATCCTTGTCACATGCATAACTCATGAACCACTGAACCGATATTAATGAAACTTGGTTGGTTGGTTGGGTCTAACATAAAGATTAATATTATTAAAATCGTGTGTAAGGGCAGGGGTGACATCCCAAAAGATTTATTTCTTGATGATATCTCAAGAAAGACGCAATGTAACGGGAAAATTTTATTGAATGTTTTTTGTAGAGCATTCAATTTTATATAATATAGGTTACCACAACGTTTGCTGTAAAGATTTATCTTAATTTGCTTTAAAAAATCGTCATTTGTTTTTGAAATGGTTATTTATTTGACATATTAAATGTCATTTTGACATTTGTATAGCAGAAAATTTTAGATTTAGATTGAAATTGTCAAAAAATACTTTAAATATCGGTTTTTATTTAAATTGTTCAATAATTAACTATTTTTGATGAATTTAGCACGAGGAAGCACTGTGCTATGTCTATTTAAAATGATTTTAAGAGAAACCTTATTTTAATTATTTGTCTACCACACCACATTAATAATTAATAAATAAATAACTTCAAATGTGCAACACAGTTTATCATATTAGCGATTTCTTTTTCTTTATCAATGCAGGGGTATTTAAAAAATATGTATTTTAACTACACAAATATGGTAAAAATTACTTTATTTTAAAAACAATAAAATTTCCGCAACGAAAAAATAAACATTATGAAACAGATTACAGGGCACAGTCGTAAATTGAGTATTTATTTTTTCTTAGCACTGCACAAAGTAACGTTTAGAACTGCATACTTGAATTTACGAACTGCACACTAAAATAACATCTGCTTCAATTTATTTTGTGTTATCAAAATATAAAACACGTCAGTGTGAATCACGTGTACAATACATATGAGTCATAAATGGTAACAATCAAATAAATCAAATTTTAATTGTTACACAAAATATACAACAATTAAAAATACTTCTATAAAATCAAACAATTATGGTGGCAAAAAAGAGAATATCCATTTCTTCTTATAACGCAATAATGCAATACGTAACGCGTTAAGGCGTTAAGAGGTTACATACAGTTAGAATTTTCAACATTTTTTTTTATTTCATTTTCGTAATGTACATACATTTAAGTACACACACAGAAAATTTCAAATCAATCCGGCGATTATTTTCGAAGTTACACGCATATTTGTAAAGACGTCTCAGAGTGTTTGAATGTACATAAGAGGTCGGAGCGGCAGCGCGTTTTTCTCAAATCTGTGTTTTTAAAGTCGGTGAACACGATTCCTCGGAAACGGTTGAACCGATCAGTCTCAAATTTTAACACAAGTTTCTTAAGAATATTTTTTAGTAATTAATCGAAGGTTTTTTCTCACCGATAAACATTTTTTTTTATAAACAATTTAAGGTCAAAATTTTTGTCAAAAATCGATATTTTTTTGAGAAGCCGCTATTTTGTCAAAAAAATTTATTTTTCTTATTCTTTCCATTAAGTACAAGATTATACATTACTTTAACGAAATCCGTTTGGGTTTTTTATTTTAAATGATCCAGTTCAGAGATATCGTGGTCACCGCAAGGCGCCTTTTTTTAAAGGACCTCCTGGAGAACAGCTGTAGCAACTTTCGAAATTATTATTTTTACAAATAAAAAATGTTAAAATACAATTAAAAGTTACCATAATATGTGTATACATTTTTTCATTAATAAATTTAAGTCTTCTCTTCAAAAAATTCTTGAAAAAAAAAACTATTTTTTGGCCTTCTGACTGTATGTAACCTCTTAAGTCCCTTTGTTGTATTAAAAATACCACTACAATTAACAAATTTATTTTCCGGATGCGCCACTGTATAATTTTACTTAATATGGTAAGTATTCAAAAACGGATTAATTCACCTTAAAACTACATATTAATTTTTTCCAGTTGGTCTCTCTACACCACTTGATAACATATTTTATTTACTATTTAATAAAAATTTATTGATTGTCTATAAAACCTGTAGGTCTCTTTAGACAGGATAACTTTTATTAATGGCTGAGGTTTTATATATCCTCCCTTTTCCCCTATACACACGTCTAAAAATGTTATTTATGATGTGCCCTAAATCTACATACGTCGATATAAAATACACCTTTTAATGGCATTTTGAAGGAAATATATAGGTTGCGAACCAGTGCTCTATTTATTTAATGTTTGTATAGAGGTAAATATTCAGGCAATTCATGGCAATCAATTATTTGTAAAACGGCTTAACATAACATTTAACCATTTTTTATATTTCGTATGCTACATTTAATGACAAGTTTAAATCATTTTTTATGACGTTTAACAGGATTACCAGCAGGATCAACTCTTTTTTAGTACTATAAATGAGGCTATAAACAGTAAAAAATAAAATTAATATTTAACTTTTTTTTATTTGAAATAATTGCCACAAACACATTGCTGCTTATTTTATTTCAATACGTTAAGTATTTTTGGAGATACAATTTTTTTAATTTTATTAACTTCCCAATAGGAAGTTAGTGTAATTGGTTGAAATGTTTCAAGAACATTAGAGTATATTGACACATTTTCAGAAAAATGTCTGTGTGTGTGTATGTACGTACGTGTCATTTTTTTCCGGGACGAAATCTCGCGAACAAAAAATGCTATTGACTTCGTTGGGGTGCTTATCCCAACGAAGGGGGGATTAGCGTCAAGACGCTAATGGAAGCGTCTTGACGTGAATATGATTGAAAGAAAGGATTTTTTGAAATTCAACCCCTCCGGGGGTAAAAAGGGTGTTTTTTTCATTTTTATTTTTTTTTGTGATCAAATTTAGTCGAAACTTAGAATAAATACTATACAATACAAATAATGAAACGTGTATTTCAGTATTTATTTTTTATATGGGTTCAAACAGCCATTAAAGGGATGAAAACCACCATCAAAATTTGAATTTCATACTAATAAATACATCTAATAATTCATGTTGCCTTGGAAACAACACAATTCAAAATTCAAACTGTCAGATTAGTTTTTCTAAAAATGTGCATTATATTATTGACATTATTAGGATATTAGAAAACTAATATTCATAATACAAAGGGTGAGTTTTATTTCTGATAAATTCCATTAAAATTTAACATATACATATTAAAAAAAATATTTACAAACTATAACATAGTAATATTAATTATGGAAACAATAAATAATCAGTATTCAAGTATTGTAAGTCATACCATGTTGGGAAGTTGATTGTGTGGACCTAAAGGATCGCACCCCACAGCATTATACGTTATATAGTTTAATTTTATATCCCCGGGTAAAATTGGAACCGGCAGCTAGTTTTAAATTTATGTCCGCCAGAGTGGGGGTAATTCTGACGTCACAAGCGCAGGCCGTGTGTTTGCAGTGCATTCACTGTTATTATAGTGAGCTGTGATATCGGTGCATGTGACGTCAGTGATGTTACATTGGCTGTGTTTAGCGAGCTCAGCGGTTGAAAACTATGCTGAGTATGCTGACAGTCAACTGCTTCAAATTCTCTAAACTGTGCGCTTACAGTAACTAATCTTAATTGATTTCGTTTAATATTTAATTTAAATATTAAATATAATGCATCAATTCCATTTACTGAAAATCATTTTGTAAGTAAAAAATTTTAAAGTCAAATGTTAAAAAATAAAATTAATCATATATCAATACATGGTATGATGTTGTATACAAAAGTCTTGTGCCGACCAGGGCAGTTTATTTATAACAATTCACATTTGAAATCTAAAATTGTCTAAATATGAACAAGTTTTGAGGTTAAGGAAACGGTCACGTGATAGTCAGCTAAAAGTTGATCGACTCAGCGTTATTTTTTTGCGCTGACTTGGTTACTCAACAGCTTGATGTAAGCGTTTGCGCAGCGGCCCGTTTAGTACAGTCAAAGCGTCGTAAAAAATAAGGCAACCGTGCATTTTGGGTAGGCAGCAATTTTTTTAGGTGGGTTCGTAGAGGGATCATCCGTGACTCTAAAACTCATTTTTCGGGTTCCCGAAAGATATTGTTTTTCCGTAATCTTGAAAATAAGGGTGCAATTAGTTTTTTTATTTATCTCCGTAACAGTCAGCTTATCAAAAAAAAATTAAGAAGCATTTTTGAAGGTAATCGAAGTATCTATAACTTTTATTCATAACTTTTTGGCTTAACATTAAAAATAAAAATGTTATGAGCATAATAGGATAAAAAAATAGGGGATGAACATCTTTAAGGCATTATAACTATTGTATTTTTAGTCCTACAAAAAAAGTACTTCTGACCTTTTTTGTAGAACGTTTCTTAACAAACAATTTAATCTATTCATTTTTTTATTTAATTTATTTTTATTGATGTTTCAGCGTTGTTAAGGGAGGTAAATTGAAAGTATATGAGTTACGTAGGTACAAAAAATTGTTGATACAAAAAAAAGTTTCAAATAAAAGTTGTTCGCTATAATATTTCCTACAACTTCTATTATTAAAAAAATATTAAAATTTCATTTGTTTATCCGCTAAGCAACAAAAGTGGCTTAAAGCACAATTTATTAAGTTTTAATATCTAATTAATTATAATGATTTTTTTTAAGTTGTTACCCCCGGAAAATTTACAATTTATAGTTAAGCACATTCCTTGTAAATTTGGTATTGATATCTTGAACTATTATTGTTTTATTAAACTGTTAATAAATTGTCTTTTGATTAACAGTAAAAAATTTACTATAAACTTTTTTTTTGTACAACTGTTTATATGGGTTCCGGAAAACTTATATAAGTGGTTGCTACCATAAAAAAGTCAACTATTCATTTGTTTGGAAAATGGTGACGCTTTAATATTATTGTCAGATATTTTACAACAATAAGATTTAAGCATCACTATTTTCAAAACTATTGAATAATTGACTTTTTTTATGGTGGCAATCACTTATATAAGTACGTTTTTAGGAACCTATATAAACAATTATGCAAAAAAAGTTTATAGAAAAACTTTTACTGTTAATCAAAAGACAATTAATTAACAGTTTAATAAAACAATAATAGTTCGAGATATCAATACCAAATTTACAAGGAATGTGCTTAACTATAAATTGTAAATTTTCCGGGGGTAACAACTTAAAAAAAATCATTATAATTAATTAGATATTAAAACTTAATAAATTGTGCTTTAAGCCACTTTTGTTGCTTAGCGGATAAACAAATGAAATTTTAATATTTTTTTAATAATAGAAGTTGTAGGAAATATTATAGCGAACAACTTTTATTTGAAACTTTTTTTTGTATCAACAATTTTTTGTACCTACGTAACTCATATACTTTCAATTTACCTCCCTTAACAACGCTGAAACATCAATAAAAATAAATTAAATAAAAAAATGAATAGATTAAATTGTTTGTTAAGAAACGTTCTACAAAAAAGGTCAGAAGTACTTTTTTTGTAGGACTAAAAATACAATAGTTATAATGCCTTAAAGATTTTCATCCCCTATTTTTTTATCCTTTTATGCTCATAACATTTTTATTTTTAATGTTAATAGTCCAGTGCCAAAGCCTTTTTGGGGAAAAAAAATTCTCTACAGGCTGGCGATAGTGGGAATCGTTGCTAATAATGATAACAAAAAGAAGAAAAAAAAATGCACCCTTGCACATGAAGCGGTTTCGAAGGGGGGTGGTTTTTAAGGGTTGAAAATGGTTTTTTGCGATTTCCGGCGAAGTATGAATTCCTATCGAAAAATGGTCTACAGTAAAGTTGTAGATAATAAATAAATCTACAATTTTGTTTCAAACCAATTTACAACATAACCTCAAATTTTCCGAGATAATAGTGAAAAACCGTTTTTTTGAATTTTCGAGTTTTTTATGTCGAAAAATTGTTCAAAATACTTGAAATTTTCAGGAAATGTATGCTTTGAAGTCCTTTAATTTTACCGAGCTGTCCGGAGTCTCAAAGTTAAATATTTCTTGAAATATTAACGTTTTTCGAAAAAAATGAAATTTTTTCAATCGAAAAATTGATCATAGAAATTTTCGATTTTTTAACTTTTAGGGGGCTCATTTTTTTCGTCTTGAGTTGTACTTTAAGATAGATAAAAAATTAAAATACCTTTACATTTAAAAATTCTGTGAAAAATTAGAAAAAACAAAAATAGCGATTTGTAAAAAACGCAATTTTATTTTTCAATCACTCTAAAAATTTTGTACTAATCATGAAATTTTTGTGCTAAAATACAAGAATAAAATATATTCAATTTTTTAAATGGATAATTAACGAAAAAAAATGTAATACAGTGTAAATTGATAGGAATAGGATGCAGTAAATAAGTAATTTTTCGGTAATAAATCGTAAAAGCATTATAAATTCATTTTTTGTACATATATTTAAAATTACTTTGTTCTAAAAAATAAAATAAAGTTCCATTACATAGTACTTATATTAATTTTACAAAAAATTAATATACTGTTATTTTTTTTAAATAAAGTTTTTTATTATAATGTTAAAAATTTTCAATTAATTAATTACAGCATTCTATTCCTATCAATTTACACCGTATTACATTTTTTTAAGTAAATTATCCTTTTATTAAATTGAATATATTTTATTTTTGTATTTTAACACAAAAATTTCATGATTAGTACAAAATTTTTAGAGTGATTGAAAAATAAAATTGCGTTTTTTACAAATCGCTATTTTTGTTTTTTCTAATTTTTCACAGAATTTTTAAATGTAAAGGTATTTTAATTTTTTATCTATCTTAAAGTACAACTCAAGACGAAAAAAATGAGCCCCCTAAAAGTTAAAAAATCGAAAATTTCTATGATCAATTTTTCGATTGAAAAAATTTCATTTTTTTCGAAAAACGTTAATATTTCAAGAAATATTTAACTTTGAGACTCCGGACAGCTCGGTAAAATTAAAGGACTTCAAAGCATACATTTCCTGAAAATTTCAAGTATTTTGAACAATTTTTCGACATAAAAAACTCGAAAATTCAAAAAAACGGTTTTTCACTATTATCTCGAAAATTTTGAGGTTATGTTGTAAATTGGTTTGAAACAAAATTGTAGATTTATTTATTATCTACAACTTTACTGTAGACCATTTTTCGATAGGAAGTCATACTTTGTCGAAAATCGCAAAAAACCGTTTTCAACCCTTAAAAACCACCCCCCTTCGAAACCGCTTCATGTGCAAGGGTGCATTTATTTTTCCTCTTTTTGTAATCATTTTTAGCAACAATTCCCACTATCGCCAGCCTGTAGAGAATTTTTCTGTTTTTTAGTTTCAAAAAGTCGGATTGGCACTGGACTATAAGCCAAAAAGTTATGAATAAAAGTTATAGATACTTCGATTACCTTCAAAAATGCTTCTAAATTTTTTTTGATAAGCTGACTGTTACGGAGATAAATAAAAAAAACTAATTGCACCCTTATTTTCAAGATTACGGAAAAACAATATCTTTCGGGAACCAGAAAAATGAGTTTTAGAGTCACGGATGATCCCTCTACGAACCCACCTAAAAAAATTGCTGCCTACCCAAAATGCACGGTTAAATGACGCTTTGACTGTACTAGTTTAGCGAAACCGATTTGGTCAGCATCTCAGCCGCTGACGTTCGCTAAACGCATCCATTACTTGTAAAGAAAAATGGGGACGTAGCCTATTACAGCCAAATATAAAAATTTATTGTGAGGCCATTTCAAGTGCTAAACAAAAAATCGAACGGCATTATTTAAGTTAGACATAGCTCGTAAACATATAAAAAAATATCGGTTATAGACTCATTGTATAAACTAATTTTATATTGAATACAATGGCCTAACAATATTCAAATAAGTTTGAATTATAATTCTTAAAATCGAATTGACTTTTGACAATCTGTATATGTCATTGAACACGTGTTTCGATTTCACAAACAGTCCTCATCTAAATGTAATACTAATGTAAACGTAACACGAATAATCCGTGTAAACGTTGCACACGCCACCAAAAATATAACGCACTTTGAGTGAATTTGACAGAGACAAGCATAGCGTACCGGCAGTGTAAGCCACTAAGAGAATGAGAGCGTTATGTGTTTTTAAAAACAACTTTATCTTTCTCTTCAGTTCTTCGAATGAATGTTTCACTTTTGAGTCTGAAGTATTTGACTTATTCACAACTTAAGATAAAAACGTGTATGCAGTGCGCCTAAAAAAGTAAAACTTCAATAACAAATTTAATAGATATTATACATCATTTTTAATTTCTAGCTCTCTTAAAGAAACACCCTTTAGTTATCAAAAATAGCTGATATGACGTGCTAAAAAATAAGGGTTTTTTAAATAATTTTTTTCTTCACTACTAATAAAGCAATTAGAGTAAAGTTTAGACGGTTTATTATACACGTTTTAAGGCAGTGGTTTCCAAACTTTATGTAACTACCCCTCCCTTTAATTTTATTTAATCTCTTGCGCCTCCCCCCCCCCCTTTATTTCATAAAATTATACAGACATATTTTAAAAAGGTATATAATGTATTTTTTTGCGTATAAAATTTCTTTTTAATGCGATGAATATGATCGTTTATTAGCACAAACGTCATTAAATCTAGGTCTTATTAAGGGAAGTGATTTCACTCTGAATTTTTTTATGATAATTCTATCATTTTTGCTTTTTCAATAATAGTTGTCAGTCAAAAACTACACAGTAACGTCCCTTTAAGAAACAGATAGTATGTACCTACATCATGTATACAAAAATAATGTTATGTTATAAAAGTTTATTTATAATTACATATTTTTTATTTATACACCTTAATGTGAATTTACGAAAATTTAATTTCTGATTAACTTTTCGCGCCTCCCTTTGCACTAGTCCGCGCCTCCCCAAGGAGGCGCGCCTCCCAGTTTGGAAATCACTGTTTTAAGGTATACAAAAATATTTTTCATTACACATTTTTCATAATACATAATGGCGTCGTGGCATCGGGACAATCGAGAACGTCTTTTTTTTAAGAAGGTAGCAATGTCCAGACAGCACCTACAGCAATACAAACAAAAAATTATTATTTTATTATGATAGTTTTTCTCTGGAATTTTATTGAAAAATATTGATTTTTACAAACTCAGGAAATTGTAGATCTGCAGAGATCTATTCAGATCTTGACAGATGTACATTTTGAGACAACATATTTTTCACTGGTTTTTGATCTGTGGAGACTTGCAAAGATCTACAATGACCTACAAAGATCTAAAAAGATCTACAAGGATCTTTAAAGATCATTGTAGATCGTGATAGAGATTAAAACGTAGAAAAATCATTAATTTTCAACGTTATAATGATCTACAGAGTTCTTTGTAGATCGTTTTAGATCAATGTAGACTGTTGTAGATCTTTGCAAGTCTCCAGAGATCAAAAACAAGAGTGAAAAATATGATGTTATCTCAAAATAGAGATATGTCGAGATCTGAGTAGATCCCTGCAGACTTACATTTTTTTCCTGGGCTCTTAATTAATGACTGGCGTTTATATATCAACAGGTATGGTTCTCAAATCGTCGAGCACGTCTTCGTAAACACACCGGAAGTGCTGTAAGCACAGCTGGACCGGGATTTCCTGGTTTCTCATTGTCGAGTACATGTCAGTACACATCGGCAAGTGGTGATCACAGTACATACAACATGTTCTCGTCACCATTCTCGGTACCCGGGCCATCGCAAGAAGCATCGACAATGACTGGATATTTCGACCATTCTTCGATGTATGATCCAAGTATTTCTCATTCGACATTGCAAGTACCTAAAAATGTAAGTAGTGTAAACTCTTGGTAAAAAGTACATTAATATCCGGTATCATAAAGGGGACTAGCTTGTAAGCATTCTCAATTGAAGTATCAAATTTATACACTGGTAGAAAGGATTTCTCAAACCAAGTAAACCTTGTTTTGTATACAGGGTGATTCAGCACTGTCGTGCCAAACTTGAACAGTAGATTGAGAAAAATATTTTAAGCAAAAAACTTCCAATAAACATGTGTCACGAAATTATTCCTTAGGGAACTACAGGCTTCCAAAGATTTTACTAAAAATTAGTTTTAATTTAATATCTAGCGAACCCTTTGTGATAGAATCATGAAATTCAGTATTTGGTTTAGTAATAATATGTGTTATCGATTTCTTATATTAACTAATTATATTTTAGGCCAGGGCTGTATGGGGCCAGTGGGCCCATCGATTTTGATCTTATAATTGTTTGTTCCTTAATTATTTTTCCTGAGTTGATACCTTTATAAGGTTATATGATATAAAATACAAAAAAAACATACTTTGCTTGTTTATCATAGGATAAACCGTTTTCGAGAAATATCGATGAAAAAGAAAGCATGCAGAATTAACCTTATACGAATGCTTGAAATTATAAAAAATAAATTTATATTCTTATTTCATGATAACAAATAAGACAAAAAGTTAATATAAATATACCTCCGAACATGCATCCATATCAACAAATAGCCATTTTTAGTTTGTTTTTTTAGTCATGTTAATAAAGTTCATGTAACAGTAAAAGAACTGGCTATAGATCTTACAGGACTCATATTAGGAGATTTATTTAAATGAATTTTATTCTTACCTTTAATCATAGAAAAAGCATATAAATTTTTTTTTTTGTAATTTCAAGCATCCGTATTAAAGTTAAATTCTGCATGCTTTCTTTTCCATCGATATTTCTCGAAAACGGTTTATCCTATGATAAACAAGCAATGTATGTTTTTGTGTATTTTGTGTCATATAATCTTATAAAAGTATCAACTCAGAAAAAAAATTAAGGAACAAACAATTACAAGATCAAAATCGATGGGCCCACTGGCCCCGTACAGCCCTGGCCTAAAATATAATTAGTTAATATAAGAAATCGATAACACATATTATTACTAAACCAAATACTGAATTTTATGATTCTATCACAAAGGGTTCTCTAGATATTAAATTAAAACTAATTTTTAGTAAAATCTTTGGAAGCCTGTAGTTCCCCAAGGAATAATTTCCGGACACATGTTTATTGGAAGTTTTTTGCTTAAAATCTTTTTCTCAATCTACTGTTCAAGTTTGGCACGACAGTGCTGAATCAGCCTGTATAACGAAAACAATATTTTTTTAAGATAAGCAATAATCTCTTTAACCAACTATAGTATTCTTGAACGAAGGAATAATGTAGTTGGATTAAGCGTATGTTTCTTATATTAAGAAAATATTGTTTTCGTTATATACAAAACAAGGTTTTCTTGGTCCAATACAGTTTTTTTTCTGTGTATGACAGTTCTTTTGGAGTTTCATGAAGACTTTTACAAGTTTGTTTGTAAACACCAATAACGGTATTAAAACAGTGGTGATATTATTGTAAAAGATTGGCAGCCAGGAATCCACTAGAATGAAGTCAGCGCTTGGAAGCTGAAAATGTCAGCAATTAGAAAAGTGATGCCTCGCATAATGAACTTTCTGCTGGTTCATTACGCGACTCACAAAACGAACCTCGCTTTACACAACGGACTGAATCGTATTTCATTTTGCCGCCCGAATGCTCCTACCAAGGTCGCACGCAGTCGATGCTCAAACTTACACGAACATGCATCAACGCGCGTTTTTTCTGTGCTTAACTCACACACGTGTTTGTTTTAATAAATGTAATTTTTTGTGAGGATTTGACTCTGCAAGCCTCGGTAGACTCTCCTAAATCTGAGCCTAACTAAAAAATAAGAAACGTGTGCACAATCTTTTTTTATGTTACAGTACCATATTTTATACTACAGAACGAATTAAAATTTTTAACATGTATTGTTATGGGAAAACGCGTTTCACATAACGAACTTACTCCTGGAACGAATAATGTTCGTTATGCGAGGCATCACTGTAATTCAGTGTTATATAAAGCTACGGTTTCCTAGAAAAGCGGTGTCGTTATCTAGCGGCCGTGATATAGCAGTTGGTGACGTCACCAAAACGTTGTCTAGGAAAACCAATGGTGTTGGTTTCCTAAGAAGCGTTGAATGTGAACGTAACGTTAAATAGCGTTGCCGTTATTTATATGACGGTCGCCATAGCGGTGACGAACATTTGTCGAACGTTTTTTCACGTGTAGCGGTGAACGTTCCATTAAAAATAATGAGTGGAAACGTGATTTGGACCTACAAAAATGACAAAAAATTGATTTTGTCAAAAATCATCAAGCATTATACAAGTAAATGCAAAGAGAAGCCCAGTTAAAACAAAATCTGTGGTACAATATCGGAACTATACATCAATAAAACGGCCAGTCTATGGACGGGGGGTACAAATTTTTTTTTTACAGTGTTCGTTATAATTTTCATTGAAAGAACTAATTGAAAGCTACATTCTGAATATTTTTTAGATTTTTTACATCGATAGTTTAGAAAATAGAGAGGAGGGGACGCTCTGATAATGACTTTGGAAGCAAATATATCGTGACTAAAGGATTAAAATCAAAAGATCCTAAAACATATTTTATTTTGAAATACACACCTCTTAAAATGTATTAATTATAACTTGAAAATATTATTTTCTTAAATAAATATATCACAAAACTATAAATGAATACAAAAACTGAAAAAGTATTGCACAAATAATAATTATATGATATTTATTATACGTTAATCCTACAATTATAATTTTTCAGTTAAAAAAATAATATTTTCTAGGAAACCACGACTTTGTCACCGTTAAGACGGCCGTCAAAAACGCCCGCCATATCACGGCCGTTAAATAACAGTACCGTTTTCCTAGGAAACCGTAGCTTAACGGTACCTAACCTTCAGGGCGTGAGTTCAACTCGCACTTGTCGTCTTTTACTTTACATATTTATTATAAGATTGCACTCCTTTATTCCTGGGTATGGGACACTATATGGACTAACAATAAGACTATTTCTTCCACCATTTCATTAGTCTGGATAGTGGAGTAGTAAATGTCAACAGCTCTTGAACTAATAATAATATCTCTATTAAATGTTTCAGTTAAAAGAAGACGACAAACGATGTGGAAATAGAATCATCACAGGAGAAAACACAACTGTTTCTAATATATCAGATACCGCGTGGGCAGCGAAAGCTGGTGAACAGTGGAATCAAGTTAACTTTGCAATGCTACATCATGAAAATAGCTATAATGAAATGTTAGCTGTCCAGCAATACAATATGAATACTAGCAGCAAATACTGGGGCTGATCAAGCACTTGGTGAATTTATTTAAAATGTACAAATTAAGTGATAGATAAATCGAATTGTAATCCTAATTGTAAATTTTGTATTAATTTAATAATAATGTTGTAATAACGGTATAATGGAGTAGTCTACGTACCCTACACTCCTTTCCTAGTCTGGTAATTTATTTAGAGTTATGTATTAATAAATTTTGCAGCTTCAAAAAAAAATATCTTCAAAAAATTGAAAATATTATATTTTTCTGAATTTCAATAAAAGGCAGTTATAATGCTTCCTCGAAATATCGAAGATACGAGAAGCTTTGTTATCGTTTTAAAATGAGAAAAAAAATTGTTCTCCGATTTAAAAAATTTAACTTTATCTATCCGTTTCAGGTCAAAACAAAAGGTACAGTTAGACGGGCACATGGACATAGGAATATAGGGACAGAGCATAAACTAGCTTTATAGGCGAGGGGGGTGAAGCCGAATTGCGGAGGGGGACTGATTGATTACTATGGTTTCTTATGTGCCTAGATTTGATTGGTTACACTTGTGCGACGTTCAGTACCGCTAAATTTAAAAATAATTATTGATAAATTCGATTTTTTAAAGATAAATAACAACTATTCCTAACTTTATAGAAAAGAAAATGTTACAATAATTCATTCTACCATTATTGTATCTTAAATAAATAAAAATAATTCGTTTTTTAACAGATTTAATTTATTAAAAATTTATATTATATTTTTTTAACATACTTATACATTTCACGTAATAAATAGTTTATTAACAAGAGCAACAAATATTTTTTAAAGATAAATAACAATAATAAAAAATTGAATACCTAACCGTGAAATGAAATTTTTACATTATTTTCTGTATTTTTTATTTTATTCCAGTTTTGATTGTCTGATCTGTTTTCACATAAAGGTACACAGCACTGTACCATTTTTGGGTGTAAACACTCTTAATTCATTTGAATTGTAAGGAAAATAATGAGTTACTAATTACACAAAAAAGTTATTTGACATATGGACATAATATAATATTCAGTAACATTTGAATTCTATAGCATAGTAACCACATAGTAACCAATCAAAATTGAGGACCAACTACTTCGTCTCCCTCCCCTTTCAGGCTTCCACCCCGCAGCGTTATGCTCCGTCCCTATATTCCTATGTCCATGGTGTAACCACACTTGGCAATCATATTTTTGACAAATTTCTCAAATTGCTGGCTACAAAATATATTTATAATTGTCCTGTGTAACCACAGTAATTTTTATGATTGACTTGAATTTTTAAAATTGCTTATTGCCCGGCCAGAACGAGCAATATTTTGATTGCCGATTGTAATTTGCTTATTTTTATGCATATAATAATTAATGTTTTTAAATCAAAATGTGTAATGATATTATCTGACATTTGTTTGATTATACATATTATTTTTATTGTGGTTCTTTTTGAATATCAGAAGATAAAACACATATACGAGTGTGTAAGTAATTTATCACTTTATTATTATTTTATTTATACCATTTTCTTCATGATATTTACTAAACTTAATATGTGTTATTTTTTAAACAGTGCAATGGATGATATCATCACTTTCATCGACGAAAGCAGCATCAATTCAATTGAAAAAACGGTAACAAAAAAATGGTCTCGTGATGAAACCGAAAAATTAATTCAGGCATATGAAGAACGGCCTGAATAATGGGATTTCAGAAGTCCATTATATAAAGATCGAGTGAAAATAAATGATTCTTTAAAACATTTAGTTAATTAATTTGGCAGAATGGAGAAAGAAATTATATCAAAATTTAAGAACTTACGAATAATTTTTAAAAGCAACGTAAGCAAAATTAACAGCAAAAAGAGTGGCCAAAGTACTGACGATTTATTTAAACCTAAATGGGAGTATTTTGAGCTAATGAAATTTTTATTGTCGGATTGCTAAGAGTGTACAGTAAATAGATAATTTGGTAAATAATAATAATTTATTTCTACACTAATTTTTATATACAGGGTGAGTCATTTTAATTGACCACTCGAAATAACTCGCGCGGGAAGCGCGATCGAGACAAACTCTTCGGACAAAAGTTGTAGGGTTTGAAGGGGGACATCCAACGGTGACCTTGGATTCGACCTTGAACGTGACCTTGAAGGTCATTTGGAAGTCAACTTTGGTTTTTTAAATAGGAATACCCTTTTTTGACCCCGGCAATGGAAAGAGCGGGAAATTTTACGTCCAGATATGATCTTCAATTTGACCTTTCCGCCAAGGTAAAATTTTCCACTCTTTCAATTTGCGAGGTCAAACGAGCAGGTTCCGAAAAAATATTGTTTGACATAATACATCATGTTTTGTAGGTTAGGTTTAATTCATAGATAAGCAAATAAACAGAAAAAAATTTATCAGGTGAATTTCAGAAAATTTCAGCATACTCAGAAATTTTTAGTTTTTCCTATAAATTACCTTAAAAAAATCGATAATCGGTTACTACGACGTACCGGTTATAACGACCAAAAATTACGATTCCTTCAATGTCGTTATAATCGGTTTCTACTGTATTTATATATTTAAACACTGTGGCCCGAATTCAGATCTCGATTTTAACGTTAATAGCGCTTTTAAGATAAATTTAAAAGCGGTCTTAAAAGTAGTTACATTCATAGCATGTTTTGGACCACTTTTAAAAATTAAAAGTTAAAATTGTTTTAATTTGTACATGCAATTGTTAAAAGTGACGTTTTAAGAATTGTTTCATTCATATGCGCTATTAGGCTGATTAAAAGCGATTTTTGAATCTAAAAATTATTATTATTTTAAAGTAGCCTTCTGATATCTTTAAGTATGATTCGTGGTATATAAATAAATTATTTATATTTTATAATCAGGTTAGTAATTCTTAGAACATACAATTACATTATTTTTAACCTATTAATTACTAATTTAAAATAATTTGAAGTCATTAATATTTTCTAACACAATTTAATTGAGTATGTACCTACGTTTTTAGGGTTCCGTAGAAAACTAGGAAACCTTATAGTTTCTCCATGTCCGTCCGTCCGTCCTGAAAAATTTTGAGATAATAAGATGAAATTTGGTACACGGCCGTAGATTGATGACCCAAAAACAGAAATGATAAGATTTTTGAAAATAAAAATTTTTTAGACCCCCCTTTCATAAAATGAAAAGTGTTTTCAAAAAAAAAAATTCACCTACACCATTGAGTGGGGTGTCGTTAGAAAGGTCTCCTAAAATGCAACAAAAAATGTAACAGAAATTTTTAATTTTAACCCTTCGATCACAATGTATTTTTTCTCCAAAGTCATTAAAAAAGCGCCCCCCCCCCTCTATTTTCTAAACTATCAATTTAAAAAATCTGAAAAAATTTCAGAACGTAGATTTTAATTAGTACTTTCACTGAAAATTATAACGAACATTGTCAAAAATATTTTGGACCCCCCTTTCATAGACTGAAAATTGAACTTTCATTTTTTTCCCCACTTACCCTATTGAGTGGGGTGTCATTTAATAGGTCTCGTAAAATGCAATAAAAAACGTCAAATAACTTTTTGATTTTAACCCTTCAGTCGCGATATATTTGCTTTTTAATGTCGCTGTCAGAGCGTCCCCCCCCTCTATTTTTTAAACTATCGATTCAAAAAATCTGAAAAAAATTCAGAATGTAGCTTTTAATTAGTACTTTCACTGAAAATTATAACGAACATTTTCAAAAATATTTTGGACCCCCCTTTCATAGACTGAAAATTGAACTTACATATTTTTCCCCACTTACCCTTTTGAGTGGGGTGTCATTTAATAGGTCTCGTAAAATGCAATAAATAACGTCAAATAACTTTTTGATTTTAACCCTTCAGTCGCGATATATTTGCTTTTTAATGTCGCTGTCAGAGCGTCCCCCCCCCTCTATTTTCTAAACTATCTATTCAAAAAATCTGAAAAAAATTCAGAATGTAGCTGTTAATTAGTACTTTCACTGAAAATTATAACGAACATTGTCAAAAATATTTTGGACCCCCCTTTCATAGACTGAAAATTGAACTTACATATTTTTCCCCACTTACCCTTTTGAGTGGGGTGTCATTTAATAGGTCTCGTAAAATGCAATAAATAACGTCAAATAACTTTTTGATTTTAACCCTTCAGTCGCGATATATTTGCTTTTTAATGTCGCTGTCAGAGCGTCCCCCCCTCTATTTTCTAAACTATCGATTCAAAAAATCTGAAAAAAATTCATAATGTAGCTTTTAATTAGTACTTTCACTGAAAATTATAACGAACATTGTCTAAAATATTTTGGACCCACTTTTCATAGATTGAAAAGTGAACTCACATTTTTTTCATTTACCCCATTGAGTGGGGTGTCATTTGATAGGTCTCCTAAAATGCAATAATAAAAGTGAAATAACTTTTTGATTTTAACCCTTCAGTCACGAAAATTTTGAAAAATACTTTTTATAAATCGTAGTGAGAATGACTACGGAACCCTATCATGTGCGTGCCCAACACGCACTTGCCCGTTTTATTTTAGGTTAAGGTTGATTTTATAGATGATGTGATTGCAGTTAAGGATTTTCAGATAGGACAAATACTTTAAAAGAAAATTTTTACAATATTACAAATTTTCCAAATAAATAGATTGCACGCATATTCGTATAAAATGTCCAAATCAAGAACAATTCAAAAAATTGCTGGCAATTTCATTGCCCGTCTAACTGAAACTAAAGATTTTTTGTTCCATAACTCATGAACCACTGAACCGATATTGATAAAAACTGTTTGTTGGGCCTGGTTTGAGGATAGTCCCATTTCAAAATTATTAAAATCGTGTGTAAGGGGGAGGGCCCGGGAGGGGTGATATCCCAAAAGATTTATTTTTGAAGATATTAAAAAAAAACTCATGTTATCAGAAAATTTTATAGAATATTTTTTGTAGAGCATTCAATATTCCTTTACAAAGATTTATCTCCATTTGCTTTAAAAAAAGCAACATTTGTTTTTTTAAATTGCTATTTACTTTGACATATTAAATGTCATTTAGAAATTTGTATAGCAGAAATATTTACGTAGTTTTAGATTGAAATTATCAAAAAAATTAAACTATACGACAGAATAACTATTTTTTTAATATTGAATTTAATATTTTTTATTAAAATTGTCTGAAAATTAAATTGTTAACCAATGATAGGTAGTTCATCCGGATACTTGATCAGTTTTTATATAAATTGTTCAATAATTAACTACCTTTGATGAATTTAGCTCGAAGAAGCACTGTGCATTTACTTGACAGATTTTTTTTCTATGTTACAGATAAACTTGAAAACTACTTAACCGATTTTAATGTGGTTTTCACCAATAGTTAGATCATTTTTCAGCGCATGTTCTTAGCTAATAATATTTTATGAAACATAAGATTTAACATGAAGGCTGAACATGCTATTTGAATTGCCATAAGAATTACTATAGAGAAATTACGGTTTTGTAATTTAAGTTCATCTCTGACCAGTATTAATAAATCATTTAGGAAAAAATACAGTGATTTATATAAAAACAGTATAGACAAGGAGCTAGAAGGTAGTGAGTGGAAATAACTTAGACAAGGATAGATATAGGACTAATAACACACAGAAAAAAAACTCGATCTTATAAAAAATTTTAGATGGAAAAATGATTAATAAAATCTTGTTAATAAAACAATATTCCCTCAATATAATAAAAAAATTCTTATTGAGGATATTTTATTCATTTGAAAAATATAAATTCATTTTTATCCAAAAATCTTTTCATTTGTCAAAATAATAAATAATTTATTACACCAACTAACGAAACTCTCAAATAGATTAATTAAACATAATGGTTGTACTAATAAATATTTATCAGTGTGAATATTTATACACTACCCGACTAGTGAAAGTGAAAATTTCGATATGGTAAATTCAGCGATTTCATTGATTAAGTAGTATTTTGTATTTAAAATACATGTTTTCAATACGAAACAAAATTTTTACCTTGATAAGAACATTGTTAGTAATAATATACATTTATCAATAAGATAAACGTGGATATTTCCATATTGGTAAAAATTATCATATTAAACAACCTCTATCGGAGTCACATCGATCACGGATTTCTTACATTGTTCACATTTTTAACACATCATTAACACATGACGTCAGTGCTGGAGAAAAATACATGCAGTGGTCACAGTACTCCGATCACGTGATTTTAAATTTGAAAGCAACTGACAGAAGCATATGAATTTAAGGTTAACTTTAGATGTATTTGTTATTATAAAGTTATTTAAAGATGAATTAATAACATTTATGATACATACAATCAAGAATAATTGTAAATAAGAACACGTTATTTTACTTTAATTGGAATACGCTAATATAGTTAAGTAAAATGATGCAACAATCAATTTTTTATGAATTGCTGTTATTTTCATTATTGAAAATAATATTTGAATTATTTATTTATTATTTTACTTTATATGAGCAAAGGGGTATTAAAAATGATATCCCGCATAAAAATTCGATGAATCTGGCAACTTTATCGTTATAAATATATCTGGTCTTCATTTTGACGTAAATTTCAAATCGCGGTATACAATTACTGCAGATTATTCCATTATAGAATATCCCAATATACTTAGTTTAAGTGAACAAGGATTTCAACATTATTAATAATCCTAACGTTCCGGATAAGAAATATTTTATAAATAGTCTTTCCACCGGAGTCAGAATATTCAAATTCGACAGTGTTTATTAAAATGTCAAATGATAAATAATAAATCAGCTATAATATATGTGATTTAACAAACAGTAATGCAGTATTAGGTGAGAATACATGCAATGTTAATCAACTCGTAAAGAAAATATGTCTTAATTTCATATCATTCGACGAATATAACATCTAATAAAAAAACACTGATTAAAAGTAAATAACGGATAAGAAATATACACGGTCCTAACCACGGGAGCCAGCAATTATTCACATATATTATAAATTGTCAACTGACGCCTCTGATATATTGATTTTAATATATGTAGGAATGTAGGTATTATGTGACTTAACAGAAATGCAGTATTAGGTGAGAATACATGCAATGTAAATCAACTCATAAAGAAAAACACTGATTAAAAGTAAATAACGGATAAGAAATATACACGGTCCTAACCACGGGAGCCAGCAATTATTCACATACATATATTATAAATTGTCAACTGACGCCTCTGATATATTGATTTTAATATATGTAGGAATGTAGGTATTATGTGACTTAACAAACAGAAATGCAGTATTAGGTGAGAATACATGCAATGTAAATCAACTCATAAAGAAAAACACTGATTAAAAGTAAATAACGGATAAGAAATATACACGGTCCTAACCACGGGAGCCAGCAATTATTCACATATATTATAAATTGCCAACTGACGCCTCTGATATATTGATTTTAATATATGTAGGAATGTAGGTATTATGTGACTTAACAGAAATGCAGTATTAGGTGAGAATACATGCAATGTAAATCAACTCATAAAGAAAAACACTGATTAAAAGTAAATAACGGATAAGAAATATACACGGTCCTAACCACGGGAGCCAGCAATTATTCACATATATTATAAATTGTCAGCTGGCGCCTCTGATATATTGATTTTAATATATGTAGGAATGTAGGTATTATGTGACTTAACAAACAGAAATGCAGTATTAGGTGAGAATACATGCAATGTAAATCAACTCATAAAGAAAAACACTGATTAAAAGTAAATAACGGATAAGAAATATACACGGTCCTAACCACGGGAGCCAGCAATTATTCACATATATTTTCAACTAACGCCTCTGGGATATATCTATGGAAATAATGAAACTGCCAATCAAATTAAGATGACTGTCGTAAAATTTTGGTAACACTTCATATACGGACTAGCATTGGTTATTATGTTTTCATAGTCTATCAAGGTTGCCTCAGTAGCTGACCAATCAGCTTGAGTACCCCAGATGACTTTTTTCCCCTTCTCGTGCCGAGTTACTAGGCAACATTTGTAACGATTGGGCAGATCATTACCCCTCTTTATATTTGAGCATCTTCGATGACGTATTCCCTCTCCCGCGCCAGCTACTGAGACTACCTTGTACTTTACATACCTTGATCTTTTATAATCTAAGGGAAATAATATGACAATCGGCAACTATGTTCAGGTTTGTATGCCTGAAACCTTAAAGAACTCAAGAATCCAATGTGCCAGTCACGAAAAGTCCCTACAAAATAAAAAAAAAATAGTGACTTTAAAAAGAAATATACCGACTTTTCTTCTGTAGGCTTTCGTGGCCGTTGTCCATAGTAGCTAACTTTTCGGACTGTTGTCCACGTTGTCTTGTTTTTAAACTTGACGTTTCGACTCTCATAAATAGACCGAATGACCTAATGTACCTATATTTTGTGGTAGGACAGGAAATTGAACAAAAAATTAAAACCATTTAATTTCCAGGTTGCATTCATGAGATCACATGCAACTGAAAAAAAATTTGCGATACGAAATAAGAAGACAACCAAAAGTTTGGAAATCTTGTTTGGATTCCGATTGATGATTTTTTCTGGAATAATTACTGGATAATTAGTTCCTGTGGCAGTAAGGTGTAAGTTTGGTCAACGACGAGTGGAAGTCGCCCAGTTTCGTCACCAGTTCCAAATGATATATAGTGAATCAGTATTGCCGAGTGAATTATCGAACACTGTTGGATACCATTCCTGTTGTTACAAAATCTACACTGCTCTAAAAAGTCGATATAGGACAGAAAATTCTCAAGATTTCAAAAATTTCAAGAGTTTGAAAAGTTGCTGCGATGATAACGAAGAATACAAAAAATAATCGAACATATGCCCAGAGTTTCTTGCTTCTACAAGTACGTTTTGTATAGCAGAACTGAATGACATTGCGCCAGAATCAGAAAATGAATATTGTAATGTGAATAGTATGATGTGCCCCTAGACCACGTGAAATTTCTACGTAACAATTTTTTTTAAACATAAAATATTTCAAACGTCAAACTGACAGCTAGACTTATAATTGTTTATAAGTGTCAGTTTGACGTTTATCAAAATTCAAAATAGTAAAACAAAAGACGATGGGAGGTAAACTAACTCTCACTGGCGAGACGTGTTTCTGTATATTACATAAGATCAGAAATTCTAAAAAATTAAGAACCAGGCTAGGGTAATACCAGCCTACTTACTGCTTGCGGTAAACAAACCCTCTGTTTCGAAAGCCAAACTATCCGAGCTCTGAAGAAGCTAAGAAACCAGCGACGTGCCAAGACCTGCCGCATCATCAAACCGATCATCGCCGCCCAACACGAAGAAGACTGCTGCCCACCTCAGGACGTCTAGGCCAAGGATACCGCCAGCATCAAGACGATTACCGCCGCCAACACGAAGAAGACTGCCGCCCACCGCAAGAATCCTATGTCGAGGATTGCCACCAGCCTAAAGACGATCGACGCCGCCCACCCGAAGGAGTCTACCACCAACCTCCAGACGATCGACGCCACCAACCCGGAGAAGACGGCCGCTCACCTCCGAATTACCGCCGTCCACACCACGACGTCCGACAACCTCACCTGGGCGCGAATTCTAAAAGACCGGAAGAAGCGCTCCATCTCAGCGAAAACCCTCAAGATCACGCCCGCGACAGGAACCTTGTGCATCCGACGCGACCGTTGAACAAGCCGTCCCACCAGTCATCACCCCGCCAACAGAAGATATCCCTGCCCAAATACTATAATCTAATATATCCATACCATTTGTAAATATTCATTTAATAAAATACATTTCTTTTCCTCATTGTTTATGCCCGTGTTTAATTGAAAACTACAACACACACGTAGAACATAACAAGTATTTGGAACGATAATGAAGACGATAACGACCAACAATGTACAACACATGAATTAATGTTTTCCGTAAGTCTGCCTTGTCCTCAGATGGGGCAGAAAAATATGTTATCAGCTCTTGAACTATAACATTACCTACATTATTTATTTTCGTCATTTAAACAAAAATATTTTAATATAATCCACAATTATTTAATTAACATGATAAACGTATTTTATGATTATTATTATTATTAAACAACGACTGAAGAGGCGACTTTTTGCCGCCCGTGTGCGGTGCACTCCCTGCACCCTTGGGTTGGCGCGCCACTGTTCATAGCACAAAGGTTGTTTGTCAAGTTATGTTAGTGAAGAAAAAAAACAAGACAACGTAAAATGTCATATAGAGAGAAAAAGAAGCTTCTATGTACTTCATACTTGAACACAGCATACTGGGTGCAAGTTAGTCGTACGTATACGCGTGTACCGAAATCCGAAATCAATCTGAACTTGTTGGGATATTTGTACACTTCTTCCGTTGAAAATACAAAATGTATTAACTTGGTGTACGGACACAAATGTTTGTAGGATCAGATCAGAGTGATTCAACTTATCACTTACGTGACTATCAACGTAGAGCATGGCGGGAAATATGATCTTGCGAAAGTTACTGTATCTAGTCAGATTAGGTCGTATAGTGTTTAGAATATATTGAAAGGTTTCTTTCATCATTCAATGAAGCTGGGTCATGTCGCGATGCGCCTGGGGAAATCTGACACGTTTCTAAATCTTCATCTACTGATCCGGGTGGAAAGTATGACCTTGATGATGTTATTCTAAGCCAATTGTGAAGAGCACATGTAGTTTTTACTAATATCTCAGTAGTACCAATGTTAAGCGGTATTGGCCTACTGAAAATGCGGAATCGAGAGACCAAGATTCCGAAGGCGTTCTCCACAACGCATCTTGCTCTCGACAATCGGTAGTTAAAAATTCTTTGCTCTAGTGCAGCGGTTCTTAAAGTGGGGTCCGCGGACCCCCGGGGGGCCGTGAAACATTTTTGGCAAAATTTAATTTACATAAAGTACTTTTATATTTCTATTTATCAGTGAATAATTAGTTTATAACGACCTTTTTTGTTTTTCTATCAGGGATGGGGGTCCCCGAAAAATAATTGTTCAAAAAAGGGGTCCCTAGCCCACATAAGTTTAAGAACCGCTGCTCTAGTGTAAGACCTCTATATTTGTGTGGTTTTAACAAATAACTTTGTAGTGGAAAGGCATCGTCTCCCACGCAAAGCCCTTCATTAGGCAAAGGTTTTTCTCCATCGCCATCTTCAAAGTGGATGTACGGAATATATTGCTATAACTTGAAAGGCCATCACTACCGACATCTATGTACCTAAAGCAATAATCTTCATCCACCATTGCAAACAACACGATACTATTGGTACCCTTGTAGTTATAGAATAAAGAGGTGCTATTTGCTGGACGTTGAATAACAATATGTTTTCCGTCTAGAGCTCTGAAACAATTCGGGAAATTTCATTTAATCTCAAATCCCTTTTGAATCGTAGTCCATGCATCAATAGTATTTGGCACCTGAAAGTGACAATCAAATAGTGTATAGTGGTTAGAATATATTGAAAGGTTACTTTCCTCATGAGTAGGTAATCATAAAACAGCTTATGGTCATTATTTAAGTCCGCTATAATATGATTAAATTCATTGAATTCATCACTCTTTAAATATATTTCACGCACCCATTAGGTTCTACGATGACTATTAACAATGGCAAGTCTCTGAATCAGAAAATAATATCTAAAAGATACAGATTATTCATAGCGCACCGGATTACGAATGCAACATCGCTGGAACACTACTGCATTTTTAATAGAAAAAAACGTAAGACAAATTCATGTCAAATGTGCGACTGGCCTTAAAAAGTCTTTAGGGAAATCTGCAGTATTGAAAAAACATTGAAATATATTGTATGTAATCCCCCTCGGCGAAAATATTTGTAATATTTTACCAGTGTTACCCTCTTTAACTGGTCGAGATACAACTAATAGGTTGGGCAAGAAAAAAACAGGGCTTGATGATTTTATTCACTACACTCTCGTATTTTTCGGGAATGAATTTTCAGATTTTAGAGATGTAGAAAAAGTATGCTCATACATTATTTCAAAAATAACATTGGCAGCTGAACTTGGGTATAAATTGATTTCTCGAAATCAAGGGTCGTGTAACAGTCGGGGGGTCCATACACTGGTTGAGAGTTCAGCCAGACGCATTGTTAGCAGATTAGCAATGCGTTTTTGCTGAATTGCACTAGGTGCAAGATTGTCGCAAACAAGACGTGAGGAGGAGTCAGGGTCGCGGCGTTGAAACGCCATGAGTCGGAGGTCGGTGGTTTTTTTTTGGTTTTTTTAGAATGAGTTAGTGATCGCTAAAATTTCGCGATGGGGTGTTTTGAGGGAGGGGGGGGGGTTAGTTTAGGGTTTATAAAATGTTAAAGTTTCTGTGTGTGTACTGCCGGTCTGTGATACAAAAAGGGGTAAGTCATTATAGCATTATTGTATTGTTTTTTTTTTTTATAATTATTATTTTGTTAAATTGAGGGGTCTTAATAATTTTTCTAATTGTGTTTTTTCGAATGTCATTGTAGTTTGATTGTTTTTCAATTTATAAAGAGTTTTTAGTAATGTAGTTGTTCTCATTATGAAAATATCCCAGTTTTTCCAGAGATCCTTTCAGGTTAGGCTTTCCAACTGGACAGCTATACGCTGAAACCCAGTTGCGTGACTCTTAGGCTCACGTGTTAAAAACGAACCTAAATCAGTGAACCACCCTGTATATTTACCAACTTCCACGCTACCGGAATACAGTGACGGCTCACAAGCGAGGTTGCAGGGTTTAACCCACGTTGAGATATTTCCAACTAGGGGTTGAACCCGCGGCTCGCAACAAGTTCAGTGTTCAAAAATACTGATTTTACTGACACAGAAATCTAAAAATACTGACTTTTACTGACTATCTGAACCGAGTTAAAAAAAATTAATCAGTGATGCAATTGAGAAACGGACAACTATACTCTTGATTGCTCTTTATGTTTTTGAATC
This sequence comes from Sialis lutaria, assembly GCA_949319165.1. Lineage (NCBI taxonomy): Eukaryota > Metazoa > Arthropoda > Insecta > Megaloptera > Sialidae > Sialis > Sialis lutaria. The sequence goes on from OX439244.1 coordinate 2,680,140, forward strand.
TTGAGATGAGGCATGTTGGTTGCTCAATTGCCTTGAAGCCCCAAGTCATAGAATTTTTTTTAAGCACACACAACAAAAAAGTCCATCCCTTTTCCCCATTCAGATACTAAATATCAATTTTGTATCTTTTTTATTCAACCAATCAAGTGCATATTTAACATATTTAGTTTTGTGAATTCATAACAATGATTTGTTTAAATTTTAAATAAGTAAATCATTGTTGCGAATTCACAATCAAAACATTACTAATAATTAGAATATATTTTTCACGGTAATTGTATCGTTTTGAAGTCAAATAGTGAGTTTTTTCACGATAAATTAAGCTCTGATGTGAAAACTTTGAGTGCCAAACCCAAAAAAACTGACCATTTTTCCAAAAAAAAAATGACTAACTGATTTTACTGACCAGTTTTGACACCTGCGAAACATAGGTTTTGGCTTGAAATCAATAATTATCTGTACATCCAATGCATTATATTTACATTGATTAAGAACTAAAGAACAAACATATTTGTGAAAAAATAATTTTCAACCGCTATTCGAACCCATTGCTTGTATGTACTTTATTTTATTATGAAGATCAACAAAGTAACTTGTGCCCAAGACAAATGGTGATTCAAGAAGAATAATTGATTAGTGCATGGATATGGGAATGATTCCGACAAGGTATACTACGTGTCCAAAGTGAGACTGTAATATGAAAGTGACGAATGATTTAACAAATGGGTATGAATGACATTGTCGAAAGAAAGGAGTGAAAAAATAATATTGTGAAAAGGTCTGTGAGAAAATGGTACTTTTGTAATAATCCTAGCATTAAATATCTAAAATACAGCATTTACAATTTTCAATGTTAAATTTTTGAATTATATGCCTGAAAGGTCAGGTTTACTCAAGTTTAAAGTATTGACACACAGTGTTCTTCAAGTTAACGAGAAATTGTTTTTTTTTTATTATTTTGACTGCGAGTAAACATATTCTTTTCGCTATTTTGGGGATTTTTATTGACTGAAATTTTAATATTTAAATTAAAAATCACAGGTGTCCAAAGACTTTTTTGTACGGCACTATATGACGTATATGTGATGTATGAATGTATCGAATAACTTTATAATGAATGAACTTAGAATAAGTGATAAAACCGTTATTGATTGATTGAGAATTTTCGTAGAGAGGAATGTCTGGATTTTTATGAAAACGATAATTGCATACATGGCGGAGATGGAATAATTGTTGAGATTGACGAGAGAAAATTTGACAAAAGGAAGAATAATTGATGGTAAATTGGTATTTGGAGGTATCGAAATGGGGCGTTAATAGCAGGTTTTAACGCACAGCCAGAGATGATATAAAGTTTCCTACCACTCGAGACGAAGTCATGATAACTAATAATTAGTTTAAAAACTATCAACTTTCAACTAATTAGAGCTACTCAATCAACATATTCCAAAGTTGACAAGTAGGTATATATGAGGAGACAAACCTGAAAAATATACCATCAAAAACACAGACAACCCATCTAGTTAAAAAGATTCAAGCATCTCAAGAAACCAATATCAAACCTTCCTCTTCACCATATCTTTATATTAAATGTACATCATTTTCACATAAACAACGGCAGAATTTTAAAATGGCTGTTAGATTATCTCTTATATTGCATTTCGAATCTCCCAATTACAAGTATTTACGTAGTGTAGGGAATGTAACACCTGTTGAAAAATAATAAAAAGAACAATCTTAATACATATAAAATTCAGCATTTTTCAAAGTTTTTTAGCAGCGGCATTTGATTATGACACTTTTTTTTAGAAAAAGTAAGAGTATTTTATTTAAACTTTCAGTTATAATATTATTTTAAGGAAATTTAATAAAATTTATATTAGTCTAATAGTACATTCAAAGATAAAATAGAAAAATCTGCTTAGCAGCTATGCTCATTTTATGGAAAATTAAAAAAATAATTATAGTTTTTTAAGGTACTTCCTCTTAGCCTCTTGAACAGTTTATAAGATATAATTCTAGTACAGGTGCATTTATTAGAAAACAATTATGATTTATTTGGTTCATTAAAATATGTTAAAGAAAAAGGAGTGATTGCGAAAACATATCAGAAGAGGGCCGAAATATTGAATGAGTTTTCAAATATCTCAGCATTCTACTGTTACTTATTTATTTTCACCTTGTACAATTTGTTGGCCTTCGAGAGAAGCAAGTAAAGAAACGATGTCAACATGTTAAAAAAATTATCCGAAACTATTCAAACTTCAGATCAATTATTGATTGCACCGAACTGTATTGTGAAACGTCACTAATAGTTGAATAAAGGGCTTTAGGCCTGGCGCCTATAGAACTCAGCCCAGACCCATGATAGTTCCACTATGGTTGCGCACGAGCAACAATTTCTTGATTTAGAATCTGAATTTCAAGAACGAAGAATGATTTATTTTACTGCATTAACTAAAATAGAAAAACAAATATTAAACAAAAACTGCATATTTATGAAAAAGACAGTCATGGAGATTTTAAGTTATCTAGTCATTTCGATTAAACAGAAGACTGTCTGAGGTAACTATCTAACAAATTAAATGGCACAATTAAAAAAAAGTATCTATGAGCCATGAATTATATATCACACACAAATCTGATGGAACATTGTTAATTCTTTCGGATTTTTGAGATTGATAGAACCTGGCGATGAAATTATAACGGATAAATGTTTTCCTCAGATTAAATCTGAGTTATTGAAACGTCAAAGTACTCCAGCCATGTCAAATTTCACTCACATCCCTCAGTTTACTCGAGAAGAAGTTTGGAAAGAAATTCCATAAATTGAGTGAGAATTCACGTCGAGAGAGTTATGCAGAGAATCAAAATATTCAAAATTCTATGGATAAAGTTATGTATGTCACCGTTGTTCTAACCAGTAATAAAGAACCACTCATTCACAAAAATATCAAAACATAAAAAGAATATTTTTAACATACAAGTTGTCTAAATACCAGGTGACAGTATGGGGATCTCGGAAACTATACGAGATAGAGATTCGCTTAAATGACGGAAAATATAAATTTCCCTTAAGAGAGGACAGTTCAATGGTGCAATTACATTTCACAAAATTTTCATAGCCTACTACAAATACCATTTTAGTCCGAATTTTTCCGTCGTGAAAATTTATTAATCGAATAGAAAATGAAGAAAAATGTGTTGAATGAATGATGTGGAGTTTAGTTTTGTCTTTATTTTTTTTAACTTTTGCTCTTCAAAATATTAAAGAAAAAACAAATTAATTTATATTTAATTTAATTTAAAATTTTCCAGGAAATTTTAAAACATTGGAAGGAATTAAAAGAAATTACAGTCAAAATAAAACGGCATATATGTCGGAGTGTGGAGGGTTCACACGTAATATGGTGGCATCACACGTCACATGCACTATCAATAATCTGCTTTACTTTCGTCATCATGAATAAAACAAGCACAAATCCACAATATTGTTTTTTAATCAACATGAATCATTAAGTAACAATTACAAAATCACACACTGTATTTTTATTAACTTCACAATACTTTCAATTATCGAAAACAGCATTAATAGAATGTTTCTATAACAATTATAAATACACAGAACATAATGCAATTGTCAAACTAAGAGATTGCAGTTCAGGTGTGAATTAACACATTTAAAAACACGATAAGTTGTCGATAGGTGGCCCAAACGATGACTGAATTCTCGTTGTCTCTCACAGCCGCAAATTCTGTCTGTCCCCTTCCAAATCGACCCCACTTAGCGTGTTTCCTGATCTACTGATTGGTTCTAGCTTCTGACTTCTAATTGGTCTGCGTTACTCCACGTATTTAGCGTCAATTTGAACTAAATAACCTTCTCGCGCCGACACGGCCATTCTGCAGCAGGTCGCGCTCGACATGCTCTGAAAAATAACTCACAAAGTATTCTGCACACAATAACAATTACTTTGACCGCTCGGTCTTTCACTGACAAAACATCATTATCTCTGAATTCAAAATCGAATTCTAAAATGAATAAAAGGCAATAAACGTATTAGGTTCAACACATCATCATCATACACACTAGAGTATTTGAGCTAGTAGGCACCTGTCCTACAACTAGACATACCAAACACATCTGCAAAGTATGGAGGAACACACGCCCTCCGCCTACTCCAGACTGTCTGAGCTAGGAGGCACTATGGTCCTACGTCACCCCTTGACTCCACATTTACATACAAACACATCTGCAAAGTAAGGAGGAACACACGCCCTCGCTTACTGCAGGCAAAAACACATCTGAAAAATAAAGAGGAACACACGCCCTCGCTTATTCCAGGCAAAAACACATCTGGAAAGTAAGGAGGAACACACGCCCTCGCTTACTCCAGGCAAAAACACATCTGGAAAGTAAGGAGGAACACACGCCCTCGCTTACTCCAGGCAAAAACACATCTGGAAAGTAAGGAGGAACACACGCCCTCGCTTACTCCAGGCAAAAACACATCCGGAAAGTAAGGAGGAACACACGCCCTCGCTTACTCCAGGCAAAAACACATCTGGAAAGTAAGGAGGAACACACGCCCTCGCTTACTCCAGGCATATACAAACACATCTGGAAAGTAAGGAGGAACACACGCCCTCGCTTACTCCAGGCAAAAACACATCTGGAAAGTAAGGAGGAACACACGCCCTCGCTTACTCCAGGCAAAAACACATCTGGAAAGTAAGGAGGAACACACGCCCTCGCTTACTCCAGGCAAAAACACATCCGGAAAGTAAGGAGGAACACACGCCCTCGCTTACTCCAGGCAAAAACACATCTGGAAAGTAAGGAGGAACACACGCCCTCGCTTACTCCAGGCATATACAAACACATCTGCAAAGTAAGGAGGAACACACGCCCTCGCTTACCCTAGACTGTCTGTCCAACTAAACTCACATACAAACATAAAAATATTCGTCAACGACAAAACACTCACCGTTACTCATTGTAACAGACGATCAAATATCGACATGATGTTTTCAATCTCAGCGGAATCATCCTCTGCCGACACATTGACATGGTGGTTTCAATCTCGACAGATTTTTTTTGTTTTGTTTTTGTTGTTGGCTTTGATTGAAGAATGTGCAGCCAGATCGATAGAATCATCCACCGCCGACTCGGCTTCCTGACATATGCAGTCTCCTGGCCTTGATTTTCTCACACAAATAGGTCCCATATGACGTAAGCTGCGTGATACTACTTTGGTTAGGTTCTTCAAACTGGATGTCAGTATAGCTCAACAAATGGAATTCCAGTTACACAATTAACAGTGATTCGTTGATAAGACATCACCGACAGCTCTGTATCCAAATATTTATCACGATGTACTCTTCATTTGAACAAACTATCTGCATTACTGGATCTTGGCTTCTGGGTGTAAGCCGCGTCGGTTTGGTCGTTCTATAGGCCAACGATTCGTCACACATTACAATGGACACCATCAGGGCTCTTCTAACAGTGGTTCACCGCGGAAGCCTGAAGACTTGTATCTGCATTACTGTCAAATAATGCGAGTTTGTGACCATTTACTACTACGTTTATTGATGTTGAAATATCAGATTACACACAAGCCGAATTAACTTTCTAAGCTTCATTACTCCTTTTCTTAAAAAAGTTAGCTTGTGACCAGATTTGTCGCAATATATTCACTTGATTTCGAGCCGTTCAACTCGATTCGTCTCAAAGCACGTTTCATTGTTAGTTAGTGAAGATTTGGTTTGATTACCATATCTGAAGTACAATTGATAAGTAAAAAGCTCACGTCGCAGCACTTAAACCAAGACACCTTCTCATTTTGACCAAACACGATCGTATTCACTTTAAAGGTGGTTTACCTTGACTTCATTGTAGATACGATCGAACACACACATTTACACACTAACGTGATAGCAATCGTAATCGTAAAAACTCATTACGCATACTCATTAGTGATCTAAATATTTCAAGCTTCTATAGTTGATACAGTAGGATTGTTAATATCAAATTCAAAACAAAGGTTTTAAAGTTAATGACATTGTTTGAATATAAAGCCTCTAGTTCAAATGTAATAACTGACACATCACAGATATTTCATAATCAGTTAAATTCCAATGTTATTTGGCTCAATCAACATGTTCACAACAATCTTGGATCAATACGTCACCATTTGGATTGAATGACGTAATGACAATATGACTCAACTGTTGTTGACGTGTAAAATTTTTCAAAATAATTTTTCGGATCAAATGACGTAACGCAAATATGACAACTGTTGCTGACGTGTAAAATTTTTCAAATAATTTGTCTAGCGTGAACAATACTCGATTAGAATCGATACTAATCAAATAATTTGTCTAGATGGTCCAAGAGATCGGGTTTGGCAGATCGCACTTCTGATGTCGGAGTGTGGAGGGTTCACACGTAATATGGTGGCATCACACGTCACATGCACTATCAATAATCTGCTTTACTTTCGTCATCATGAATAAAACAAGCACAAATCCACAATATTGTTTTTTAATCAACATGAATCATTAAGTAACAATTACAAAATCACACACTGTATTTTTATTAACTTCACAATACTTTCAATTATCGAAAACAGCATTAATAGAATGTTTCTATAACAATTATAAATACACAGAACATAATGCAATTGTCAAACTAAGAGATTGCAGTTCAGGTGTGAATTAACACATTTAAAAACACGATAAGTTGTCGATAGGTGGCCCAAACGATGACTGAATTCTCGTTGTCTCTCACAGCCGCAAATTCTGTCTGTCCCCTTCCAAATCGACCCCACTTAGCGTGTTTCCTGATCTACTGATTGGTTCTAGCTTCTGACTTCTAATTGGTCTGCGTTACTCCACGTATTTAGCGTCAATTTGAACTAAATAACCTTCTCGCGCCGACATATAGATATATGTGCCAACTATGTCGCCAACCGTTCACCCGTATCGACAATCTGATGCGCCACATAAGAAAGTATCACTAAAATTTTTTGTGTAATGTATTTATTTATTTATTAAAATTATAATGAAAAAACCAACGTGGTTGCAATTACATTTCACAAAATGTTCATAGCCTACTACAAATACCATTATAGTCCGAATTTTTCCATCGTGAAAATTTATTATTACGCGATTAGAAAATAAAAAAAGTTTTGAACGAATGCTGTAGAGTTTAGTTTTGTCTATTTAGAAATATCTTTTTAACTTTTCACAAATCTGAAAAATTTCGCAAATTTGCAAATACGGATGGCAAGAACTGCAGGGAAAAAACGAGATCAGGAGTGCGTAGACTGCATTAAAATAGCTTAAATATTGGTAGAGTTGTTGTGTAGTGAGTTACTCGGTTACCATATCATTACACGGCAACTTTCTACCGCAGAAGTAAAACCAGACATTTTAATAATTTAGAGAAGAATTAATAATTTCAACAAGTTTTCGCATCTTTAAACGCTTAATCAGATATAAATAATAAAGAAAAAAATGATAAATTGCAAGAATTCATGCCCTTGATGTACAAAATCAAAAACTGCAGTAACGTAAATACTGCAATGTTAATTATTCTTAACAAAATGTATTCGGGTAAAAAAGACAATGAAAACCGAATCATTTACATCATTTTCACATAAACAAAGGCAGAATTTTAAAATGGCTGTGGAGGATGTCATCAATAATTATTATATAGATAATAATTATGAATAGTAAACAATTTCTAATTTACAAAATGTTAATAATTAATAGAACGTTGTATAAGTTATTTTGTTTTACAATATACATTTAAAATAAAATCTATTTGAATATAAATACACATTATTACATATATAGGGTTCTTCAATAAGAGTGAGATGTTTTCTTTGTCAAATAAAACAGAAACGAATTGAATAGTTACTGAGAAATTCATTCTCAGCTACCGAACTGCCACGTAATCTTTTTTTTCATAATTCAATTTACAAATCAATTGTTTCCCAAAATGGTTTTTGTGAATACTTCTAGAAAAGTTGGTCAGCCTATGAAAATCGTATGCGAGTTATTTACTGCGGCCTATTTAAAATAGATAATTTAATAACCGAAAACGGCTCGATAGTTTCACGAAATATAGACGACCCTCATTGAGGAATTGCGCATCAATGTCCGCCTTGAAACCCTTTAAGTGAAAGTGACTTCTAATTCATTTAACATTATCGAAGTTTTACACAACGACAAAACAGACAACGAGGAACCAATGGAGATCGCTTATTCGGATTCTGATGATTCAATGGAATCAAATACGTCTGATGATGATACCGATACGAACAATTGGGAAGGAGTGAAAAAAGTTGTTCGGAAAATTATTCCGATTGAATTTTTATTAATCTTAATGAGGAAGTTTACCCGAATATAAACAAAAAAATAAATTATTAGTAAATAAAGGTAATCGTTCTTTTTTTTAATCGTGTACTTCATTCTACAAGTTCAACTTCATCCTCGGAATCTACGTCAAACTCGTGACAATTTTCTATTTATTTTGAGGATTTTTCATTAATATCTATACAAAATTGCAGCAACAATTTTGGAAAAAATGGCAAAAGGAATATTTAACATCTTCAGTTTACTCGAGAAGAAGTATTGGAAAGAAATTCCATAACTTGAGTGAGAACTCACGTGGAAATAGTTATGTAGAGAATCAAAATATTCAAAATTCTCGATCGCATAAATGTCGAATTGCTTTCATATATGGATAAAGTTGTGTATGTCACCGGTTCTCAAAAATATCAAAACATAAAAAGCATATTTTTTTAACATACAGGTTTTTTTTTGTTCATTAATAGTCCAGTAATTTTAAATATAAATGCATCCAATCTACGAAAAAAATACAAGTTAGCTGGATTTTTGTATACACCTTCGTTAAGGTGTTTTGAATAACGTGTCAAAAGTCCTAAACGATATCGTGCCGGCGTTGCGAGATATTGAAGGTCTAATGTCCTGAAAAACGGTTATTTGCGAATATCTCAGAGGTCTTTGAGGGTCACTATATAAATTATGTATTATTAAATTCTCAATAAAAAAGGTTATATCCATTTTTTGGAAAAAACAACCGTTTTCGTTGTAGAGCGTGTAGAAACTATGGCTATGCATTTGCATATCTATGCATAAGGCATAACGCACTCTATAACATAGTCCATACTATTTGCACGTAAAAAAGTTATAGGACAAATATTAAAGAGTAGACAATTCTCTATAAGGTGTATCAATCGGATATATTAAAAACATATTTTTAATCAATTTTAATCACATTTAGTAAAACTACACATATGGCGATTTATAAAAAATAACAATTCCTGTCAAATTTTTTGTTCATAATCTATAACTAAACTCTTGTAAATTTATTAAATGGTTCGACTATAATAAGTTTTGGGCATATTGAGTAGAAAAGTGAGAAAAATTGTGTTAAAATGACATACATTTAACAATAGGTAAGACAAAATAGAAAATATTGAAAAAAACAATTTTTTTTTATTCTTAAATACACCCTGCATAGTGCATTATATGTACTTATGTTATAAATATGACTAAAAACTGAAATTATAAATATTTGTGGGCTACAAACATGTTTTTTATTCTTTTTTTGCTGGAAATTTTTTTATTGATACTAGCGCAAGATCTCTTGATAGCTCGACCTATTTGATATGCAAACCTTCAAATAAAAAAAATGGAATGAATAGATTCGTCATGATATTTCGAATAATGTGCAATAAATTATTCATTACTAAATTACAAATTTGTCATGTAATTGGGAGTCAAAATTAACGAGTATTAGACGATAACAAGAAAAATGGCGCCCGCGCGATTCTTATTTGTACTATAAAAGAGGGACCGCACAAGATTTGAGAACGCTGCCATATCTAATTTTTAAGAAGAGAGTTTGATGTACTATAATATCGAATTTTCTTATTCATTTCTCGATGCAGTTCTTCTTTTATAAAACAAAAAAGAATCGCGCGGACACCATTTTTTTTGTTATCGTCTAATAGTCGCTGTTTTTGACTCCAAATTAGACGAAAAATATATAGTTTAGTAAAGAATAATTTATTGCTCATTATTCAAAATATCATGACGAATCTATTCATTCCATTTTTTTTAAAATTTGAAGGTTTGCATATCAAATAGGAGCTATCAAGAGATCTTGCGCTAGTATCAATAGAAATTTTTCCAGTGAAAAAAGAATAAAAAAAACATGTTTGTAGCCCACAAATATTTATAATTTCAGTGTTTAGTCATATTTATAACATAAGTACATATAATGCACTATGCAGGGTGTATTTAAGAATAAAAAAAATTGTTTTTTCAATATTTTCAATGTTGTCTTACCTATTGTTAAATGTATGTCATTTTAACACAATTTTTCTCACTTTTCTACTCAATATGCCCAAAACTTATTATAGTCGAACCATTTAATAAATTTACAAGAGTTTAGTTATAGATTATGAACAAAAAATTTGACAGGAATTGTTATTTTTTATAAATCGCCATATGTGTAGTTTTACTAAATGTGATTAAAATTGATTAAAAATATGTTTTTAATATATCCGATTGATACACCTTATAGAGAATTGTCTACTCTTTAATATTTGTCCTATAACTTTTTTACGTGCAAATAGTATGGACTATGTTATAGAGTGCGTTATGCCTTATGCATAGATATGCAAATGCATAGCCATAGTTTCTACACGCTCTACAACGAAAACGGTTGTTTTTTTTCCAAAAAATGGATATAACCTTTTTTATTGAGAATTTAATAATACATAATTTATATAGTGACCCTCAAAGACCTCTGACCCATAGGAAGAGAGATATTAGCAAATAACCGTTTTTCAGGACATAAGACCTTCAATATCTCGCAACGCCGGCACGATATCGTTTAGGACTTTTGACACGTTATTCAAAACACCCTAACGAAGGTGTATACAAAAATCAAGCTAACTTGTATTTTTTTCTCAGTTGAAATCTAAAGTTACTGGACTATAAATTATTTTTCTTTATTTACATATAGGTACATATACAATAAACTTATAAACAAATTAAAATTAACTGTATAAAACACTTGTTAATTATATTTTCTACTTTACATAATAAATCTATAAAGAAATTAATACAGGGTTATTGACAATCCAAAAACCTTGAACGAATTTTATAAACAACTAAAATAAAACTAAGTCTTGGAAACTATACGAGAAAGAGATTCGTTTAAATGACAGAAAATAAAAATTTCCTTTAAGAGGGGACAGTTTAATGATGCAATTACATTTCAAAAAATTTTCATAACCTATTACAAATACCATTTTAGACCGAATTTCTCCATAATGAAAATTTATTAAGCGATTAAAAAAGCAAAAATAAAGTTTTGAATGAATGCTGTAGAGTTTAGTTTTGTCTATTTAGAAATATTTTTTAAGTTTTCACAAATCTGAAAAATTTCGCAAATACGGATGGTAAGAACTGCAGGGAAAAACGAGATCAGGAGTGCGAAGACTGCCTTAAATTAGCTGAAACATTGGTAGAGTTGTGTAGTGCGTTGTTTAATTTTACAATTACATCAATTATTAACATGTATGTACTGAGCCACCTACAAATTGGAATATATAAAAATTATTCTTAAGAAAATGTAATCGGGTAAAAACGACAATGAAAAAATTAAAGGCTTCGATTCAAGTACAATACCATTATCACGGGGGTTCAACTCTTCGTTAAAAAATTTTGACCGCAATATGTGTTGCTACCTGACAATGCGAGAGAAAACTATACCATAAAACGATGAATAACCACATTATACGATATTCAATTCAAGTCAGTCCGTTTTATCGTAAAAATTTCAAGTTCTTTTCGCGTAAAAGAAAGTATTCAAAAATCATACAATTAAACCTTTCTCGTGAAACACACTACCCATTAGTGAAAACGGGAGTAAAATCCGTTCAATAGTTACTGAGAAATTCATTCTGATACATAACTGTCACGTAACCTACTTTTACTTCTTTCTTCAAGTTCAACTTCATCCTCAGAATCAACGTCAAACTCGTATTTATTCGGAATATTTGTCATTAATATCTGTACAAAATTGCAGCAACAATTTTGGAAAAAAATGGCAAAAAAATGTTTAAATAACAAAATAGACCTAAATGGCATATATCTTACAAAAGACGTTAATACACCACCACAAAGTTGGTTATTAGGAAGAATTATTAAACTAATCACAGGTTCTGACAAAAAGGCTCGTGTAGCTGAAATAAAAAAAAGGAGTTATAATTTTATAATACGCTTGTTTATCGAATAAAATAATTATATTGATATATTTCCATATACAGGGTGACCCATTTTAAGTGCACCACCTCTAATAACTTTTTATGGTGAATTGTTATCAAAAAACTTTTCAGATAAAAGTTACACGGTTTGGAGGGGGACATAGACGTATGAGGATGAAATTTTTTTTAGGTGGTGTTTTCAGGGTGATATGAAGGTCAACATAATTTTTTTAAATAGGAACCTATAATTTTTATCAAGTAATTTTATTTTACGTGAAAAAACATGTATCTTTCATTGAAAACTTTTTTTCAACAAATTAAACCTTTCCAAGATATCTAACAAAATAATTCAAGATTTTGAACTTACAATATTTTTTTACTCAGAAACCATCAACTTTAGAGAAAAAGTACAAAATACAAAAAATGTTTATTTTGATCTAATAAGACTTGAAGAATTATTTTTAAAATTTTAAACCTTTTTCAATTTATTTTATTTAAGCAAAAAAAAAAATGTTAAACAAAATTAGAATAATTCTTTAAGTTTTATTAGACCAAAATAAACATTTTTTGCATTTTATACTTTTTCCCTAACCCTGATGGTTTGTGAGTAAAAAATATTTAAAGTTCAAAATTTCGAATTATTTTGTTAGATATCTTGGAAAGGTTTAAGTTTTTCAAAAAAAGTTTTCAATGAAAGATTCGTGTTTTTTTACGTAAAATAAAATAACTTGATAAAAACTATAGGTTTCTATTTAAAAAAAATGATGTTGACCTTCATATCACCCTTAAAACACCACCTAAAAAAATTTCATCCGAATACATCTATGTCCCCCTCCAAACCGTGTAACTTTTATCTGAAAAGTTTTTTGATAACATTTCACCATAAAAAGTTATTAGAGGTGTGCACTTAAAATGGGTCACCCTGTATTCATATACTAATTATTAGTATTTTTTAAATGTAATCATTATGCTAAACAAAAACAAAATTGATCAGACACGCGGCAGCGTGTCAAGCCAAGTTCAAGACAAGCGCACCGTGTGTATATTTACACGAACCATTTAGAGTCACTTTTGACCCCCTCATAACTCAAAAACTATTTCACATAAACATGTCAAATTTGGCTGATATATTGAGACTTGCGAGATAAATATGTGCTCCAAATTTCATAAACGTACCTTAAAGATTTATTTAGATATTAACGTCCAAAAATCATCATTTTTATCAACTAACTATAGATCAAAACTCTTATCAAGTTTCACAATCGTAACTATGGCAGCACTGTCAAATTTCAAATAGTGTAAAATTGAATATTTTTACTACGTATATTGTACAATGAGTCGTACAATAGAATTACTGGTGAGTGACACACTTACCTTACACCGAATTATATCAATACCTCCCGATGGAAGCTGCCTATAACATTCGATTGAATATTCTTTGTTTGAGTATAGTGATATACAACAAACCAATAGGTTGCGTGAGACTATAGTAGAGTATGTATGTCGTTATGCCCCGTAAATGTAGGAAAATACAGTAGTTTAACAAAAACCATTTGGTATTAATTTTATTAACTATTATTATTATGACTAAGAGAATAAAATGTTTATTTATTTATTTATTAATTTCTTATGAATAAGTACTTACTAATAATTTCTGTACAAAAAGTAATGATATCCTACCAAAAACATAAATGTAAAAAGAGAGCCAAGTTCAATATTATGAATTTATGATATATATCCTGGTTGTTGACTTCAACGACAAAAGAAATGATATCTAAATGGGTGCCAAGTTCAATGGTCAGTCCTGAAATTTATTTATAACAACATAAAATATTTTATAACAACTTAAAATATCATTTCTTCTTATAACTTAGGATAATATATTGAAGCCTAAGGTCTGACTTGGCTAGTTTTCATATACGAATTATATTATAGCTTTCGCAAGTTCTAAGGCTGTAAGTTCTTATTTTATTCTTCCGAAAATTTGGCTTGCTGGTAGAAACTAGCCATCGAACATAGGGCTCTTCCATGACTTTTTTAGTAGGTACTTAATAATAATTCGTATATAAGAACTAGCCAAGTCAGACCTTAGGCTTCAATATATTATCCTAAGTTATAAGAAGAAATGATATTTTAAGTTATAAAATATTAAATATTTATATTGTTATAAATAAATTTCAGGACTGACCATTGAACTTGGCACCCATTTAGATATCATTTCTTTTGTCGTTGAAGTCAACAATCAAGGCATATATCATAATATTGAACTTGGCTCTCTTTTTACATTTATGTTTTTGATAGGATTAATTATTCAACATCAAGAGAAAAAATAAAGCCAATCATAATTAATCTAAAATACTTCAAATTTGTTGTGCCACTGGCACCAATATGAAGTAAACGCTGTTCCCAAGCGTTGCTTTATCCACAACCGGGGTGAAGTTAGCGACTCAACAACAAGTTTGATTTGGAACCCATATTAACATGGGCACTTAAACTTAAGTAACACCTTTTACATATAAAAAACACGCTAAAAAAGTACCCGGTGAACCTCCAAACGCGGGTGCTGTTAAAAAATCAAAAAACGAACCACCTAAAAGTGTTGGTGTGTGACAGTGAAAGTGACAAGTTGCAGCGAGCCAAAGGCAATACGGTTTTATGAGAAGACCAAAGACTTGACCACTACATACAATTTATACAAAATAGCACGCGAACAACTGCTGTAATAAATCCATGATGAAATAATTACTAGATTGAGGGTTTTATCACTGAAATTTCTAGAATCTTTAAAAGAGTTGTATGAAATTGAAGTAATAGATTGCAAAATATGTTTACGACAAACATTAAAAAACTTCATACGAAGTCAAACAGCCATTTGAGAACACAAAAGTAACTTCACTAAATAATACTATTTTTCGATTTCGACCAAGTCAAGGATGTTTTGATGAATTTGCAACACAGACACACTTTTGCAGTATAGTAAAAGTGAAGGCGTTCACGTTTTCAAAATTAAAAATAATTTACAAATTATGACATGTATAAATCCAACGAATGTATATTAACCAGTTGTCGGGTTATCTTGAGACATTGAGTGGGTATTTTTCTTTTATATATTTTCTTTATTTAGATGTTTACATTTCTTTTAAAAACACGTGACAGATTCACAATTTTTCTGTTATAATAATTGTTTCTATTTTTTATCCAGAGCCGCTACGACTCATACCTTTTATTTTACTTTTCAGCGCTGATGCGATATTTTGTTTGATCCAAACATGACATTTATAAATAATGATGTAACATTGGAAATTAGCCTGAATGTACTTATAGGTCTTGAGTTATTTGAACAGTTCGATGCATCCAGTTGCAAAATAACTACAAACCTCTCCCCTACTTTTGCAGGTTTACCAAAACTTCTAAAAATATTCATGAGCCAAAACAATATTACACGTACATTTTTGGGAGTGACTTATGTCAGTAAAAGGGATACTAGACGATACAGAAAAAGTCACATAGAACCAAATGCATTCTACGACTAAGATAATGTTTATCTACTTAATGTTTATCAGGGAATAAATTACAAATTTTAACACTTGGAGTCTTCAAAGATTTGCCAAAATTAATAGAAATAAACTTGACAAAGAATGCATTGAATACAATCATTTTTGAAGTATTAGAAGTTTTATCTGAATTAGAACTTATGGATGTTTCGAGTAATGATATAACGAGGTAACTAATTTAGAGATATGCACTGTAATGAATAAAATACACTTGGAGTTTTATCATTTCCTTTATTTATTGTTGTTATGTATAACTATGATGATAAATGTGTATACGGTAGCATGGTTCCTGGTGTACAGCTGATAGAACAGATGTGTCTATCAGTGATACCAACATAAAGGCACCCCTGATACCCTAGAATATCTCTGTATATTCATACAGCATCTTCCCCTTTTAAATAAATCATTTACACGATTCACGGCCGGTATTATCAACCAACGCTCCTTTAAAGTAAATCTGGTGTATTGCCAATGTGATTTAAATGTCAAATGACATTTAAAATCATATTTAGTTAAATGCTAATGAAACTAGCATTTAGCTTTAAATGCGGTTTTAAAAAACAAAACAATTGATAAATTGCTTTGTATTTTACCATTTTCTGTCACTTTTCTACTCAATAATTATGGATAATAGTAGTGATGATTATTTAAGTTCATCTGAAGATGAATATCAGTTTATACAAAGAAACAAAAAACTTATCAGATAGAAAAAATTATTTTGAAGAATTTAATGACCAAGAATTATTTCATACATTATTTTCAGTTTTAGAAATAATAAAAGATGAAATAACTTTTTCCTCATTAAGGTAAGCTACAAATACAAATTAATATTATATTTATGCTACATTTTTGTATAACCATATATTTATTTTATAGAAATGTCTGTCTATCGCCAATGCATCAATTACTGCTAACTGAATTCAAACAATGGTTTGATTTGAATCGGATACGTCAGCTGATTTCTTATTGTCGTGAATATAGGCAATCATAGAAAAATGTATTATACGTTGTAAAAACATAGTGCAGTTAACTTTAAAGTCCCTTTAACTAAATGTTTGCTTATTTGTGTTGATAAGATATAAAATTTAAATGTGCATTTAAGCTAAAGGAAAGTTAAATGAACATTTAGTTAAACTTGATAATACCGTCAATTATACAAAACATATTTTATTTTAACTTAAATTTAAAGATCCAAACGAATAGGTATTTTCTGAGTTCGTTGCGATCTCCTTAACCCGTTTCATGCCAAATGGCATAAATTTTTTTACTGTTTTCAATCGTTTGCTTTTCAGTGAGTCAATCAACCAAAGCTTTCTAAGAAACATTTTCTATCGTATTTTTTTCTGCTCTTTCCGAATCCGGCGACAAAATTTTTCTATCTGCCGCCATTTTTTAAATATGGCCGCTGAAAGCAAAAAAAATGTGAAATTTCTAATATTTTTTTCCAAACAATCGTAAATTTGAACAAGAAGCACTTACGGTAGGAGGCTAATTCTTCATATCTGGTGGAATAATCGATTTTTCTAAAAGATAGGACCGATAAAGTAAGAAAATTCAATATGGTGGATTTAAGATGGCGGCCATAACTACGCAAAAAAATACGATTTTTACAAAGTCCACCGATTTGGACCAAATTTGGTATATTAGGGTTTCCGGGGTCGCTGGATTTGAAGTCGGATTTGCAAAATTCAAGATGGCGGATCCAATATGGTGGACGAATTTTTCAAATTTTAACTGATTTACGCTAAATTTTGTATATAAGGATTTTCGGAGTCGCTGGTAACAAATCTCAAGTCAGATTTAGTAAATTCAATATGGCGGTTTTAAGATGGCGGCCATAACAACGCAAAAAATTACGATTTTTACAAAGTCCACCGATTTGGACCAAATTTGGTATGTAAGGGTTTTGGTGGTCGCTGATCATGAATTTGAAGTCGGATTTGCAAAATACAAGATGGTGGATCCAATATGGCGGACGAATTGTTCAAATTTTAACCGATTTACGCTAAATTTTGTATACAGGGATTTTCGGAGTCGCTGGTCACAATTCTCAAGTTAGATTTACAAATGCCAAGATGGCGGATCCAATATGGCGGACGAGTTGTTCAAATTTTAATCGATTTACGCTAAATTTTGTATATAGGGGTTTTCGGAGTCGCTGGTCACGAATCTTGACTTAAGATTTGTGACCAGCGACTCTGAAAACCCCTATATACAAAATTTAACGTAAATCGGTTAAAATTTGGACAATTCGTCCGCCATATTGGATCCGCCATCTTGTATTTTGCAAATCCGACTTCAAATTCATGATCAGCGACCACCAAAACCCTTACATACCAAATTTGGTCCAAATCGGTGGACTTTGTAAAAATAGTAATTTTTTGCGTAGTTATGGCCGCCATCTTAAAACCGCCATATTGAATTTTGTAAATCTGACTTGAGATTTGTTACCAGCGACTCCGAAAATCCTTATATACAAAATTTTGCGTAAATCAGTTAAAATTTGAAAAATTCGTCCACCATATTGGATTCGCCATCTTGGATTTTGCAAATCCGACTTCAAATCCATGATCAGCGACCCCGAAAACCCTAATATACCAAATTTGGTCCAAATCGGTTGACTTCGTAAAAATCGTATTTTTTGCGTAGTTATGGCCGCCATCTTAAATCCACCATATTGAATTTTCTTACTTTATCGGTCCTATCTTTTAGAAAAATCGATTATTCCACCAGATATGAAGAATTAGCCTCCTACCGTAAGTGCTTCTTGTTCAAATTTACGATTGTTTGGAAAAAAATATTAGAAATTTCACATTTTTTTTGCTTTCAGCGGCCATATTTAAAAAATGGCGGCAGATAGAAAAATTCTGTCGCCGGATTCGGAAATAGCACAAAAAATGACGATAGAAAATGTTTCTTAGAAAGCTTTGGTTGATTGACTCACTGAAAAGCAAACGATTGAAAACAGTAAAAAAAATTATGCCATTTGGCATGAAACGGGTTAATTCTAACTTACGTTCTATATGTTCAGTATAGCAATTATATCATTCGCAATACTAAACTCTGAAATTTCTCATTCCCCTTCCCTATTCCCCGGCTGTACCTGTACCTCTTCAATGCTTACATTTGAGTCTCGCAATTCCCCAATTCTACTCCCGCCACTATGAAACACATCTGCAACCTTTTCTCCTAAATTTCAAATTTGTCCGTTTTATTGTTGAATTATTTTTTTAACAATTAAAATTTTAAATTAAACAATCACTTTTTACTTTTTTCTTGTTGCTATTTTAAGTAACAATGTTCCTTTATATTTTTATATAAATACTTTTAAGATAAACATATTTTACCCTAGTCGCCAAATTGTAATGAATAAAAGACACTTGGAGTTTTATCATTTCCTTTATTTATTGTTGTTATGTATAACCATAATGATACATCTGTACACGGTAACCCGGTTACTGGTGTACTGGTGAAGCAAACTGTACAGCTGATAGAATAGATGTGTCTATCAGTGATACCAACATAAAGGCACCAGTGCTACCATAGAATGTCTATTCATTACATGCACTATTTTATTTGTCGTTATAATATTTATTTAATCACAATACATTAGAAACAAACAATACGATATTTAATATTATCTGTCAAAGTTGTAAAATTACACTCTATTGTTTTTCATTAATATAAACAGCGTTAACTATCATAATTTATATCATATGAATAGTTAGTAGTGTATATACGGATTATGGCCGGTTTACACGCTCAAACTTATCGTCAGTCTTGCATGATTAAATCAGATTTTTCAAACAAAACGTTAAGTGTGGACAGCAAGTTTGACTCCGATTTCAAGATTATTACCGGTAACCATCTTTATTTTTATTTGTAGATTTGAACGAAAGTTTGAATGTTGGAGACGTGCAATCTGTATCAGTTTTATCGTTGCATGATCATATCCATTTGTCATATTCATTTTGTTATTCCAAGACTAAATCAGCTATTGTTTTTTTCAGAATCTCTCAAAAAACTGAATTGATGTGGTTCCTTTTTTAACCATTTTTTTTTTATTTTGGTAATTTAAGTTTCTGAATTTTTGCATTTTTAACAGCGTCATGAGGTACTATACATTGTATACCTCACATGTAGTGAAATGTATCTCGCCCATTAAAAGTATTTACATTGTGATCAGCATTATCATATACAAACTGGCCAAAAACTTTTTCAAAAATAGGCTCTGGTTGAAATTTTATAGAAGAGGCTTGAAAAAGTAACTTTTGAGTATAGCTTGAACAGAAACCAAGGGTTGAAAGTATATTTAACATATCCTTAAAGCCAACACTGAAAAAAAATTGTTGTGAACAAATAAATATTAAGTGGTTCAAATAAATAAATTACTTGAGCAGCAGCCAATAATTTCGTATTAGGATCAAATAAATATTTATTTGATAGAAATATTTTGCTTTAATAGGATCAAATTGAAAATTATTTATTAGAATTACGATTTATTCAAAGCTATAAATCGATTCGATGCATCAAATAAATAATTCTTTGAACCAAGTCTTCCAATATTTCATTTGAAAAATTATTTCTTCCGTTCAACTCAATATTTGTTGGAACTTATCGAAAGGGGAGGAAGGGGGGGGGGGGGGTAAACGGGGATTCTCGAGTTAAAAACGTGTACTTGTGTTATCTTTTCTAAAGGTATGGTAACAAATTTGCTAACTAGCAAGCACTCTCAAATGCGATATAACTTATAGACAGCCCCTCCTATATTATTTCTATTTTATAAACTATTAAACAGCAATACCTCAAAATTTTATGAAAACCGTACCTTTTTTCAAATTTCGTACCTTTTTGGTAAGCCGGTCGTACTTTTTACGGTATTCATAATGGCAACACTGTTTCTTCCTCTCCAATTTATACGACTGGTTTATCTCAAGTCGATTAGAATTTGGCGTACCTATATACGAAGCAGAAACACTTCCCTAGTGAATATTTTTGAATATAAATATACTTTTGTAACCTTTGTTATTACTTAAACATTACAGTTCCTAGTATATAAACGTAAGTAAATTCAGCAAAAAAAAACTGATTAAGTACAGGTATGTTTTTCTTAGAATCAATAGGTACTTAAGATATGTGTCTAATAATATAATTGACATAATTAATTTATAAAATAAAACAATACGGCTAATGTATATTTTAGATAAAAGTAGACCAAAAATATTAGACATCTATAATACGATAAGATAATTTGGAAAAAAAATTACAAAAAAACCGTATAAATAACAGAAAATAACAAAATTAAAATCAAATATATTGAAGAGATTACTTCGAAGCTGCAAATCATTTTTACTTTGTTTGTATTAAGAATATATCGGTAAGTTAATTTATTTATTACCAGTGGAGTAAAATGTGTCTTCTACTTCATTATTTAAATTAAATATTTTGTTTCAATATCTAATATCACTTTTAACCTTTTAAGGACGGGGATTTTTACGTTGAATTCGACCTTTTTTTTTACAAAATTTGTACATAATATCAATTAATTTCTTACGTGGAGTACCCGACTAAGTTGCTGGTCGATATATCGACCAGTCTCGTCCGTAACGGATAGCTCACTGTAAAAAAATCAGTTTGGACGATTTGAGGGGGTTTCCGTACATAATTTGATGCGCGAAATACGAAAAAAATTATTAAAAAAATCTTGGAGGCAAACTTAACCTTGAAAATCACATTTCAAGATCCAATTTATTTTAGTTGCTATTTTGGCCTCAAAATTGGTAAGCCCACGTTTCACGACACGTTGAGAATGGAAAAAATATCCATATCGGTCACAAATGTAATCATAAAAAATAATTGAAAGATACCAATTATTATAGAAAAATATTCAGCAGTAAACTTACTTACTGCCTAAAGTAGGTATGTATGTCACGAAGCGACTGTTGAATATTATGTACATTACTTTCAAGTCCTTTAACTTCTTTTTTGCTCGTCTATTTATCAAATAGTGTAGTAGCATCATCGGATTCTACGAAAGAAGTACTCCAGCTCTTATCGTAACCCAGGATCAACAACGTGGATGTGGCGAAAATATTATCCCTTTGGAGTGTTTGATTTTCGTGAGTCCTCTTGCTACTCACGTCGAAATACCTGACATTATAGTAATAGTTAGAGATGAGACTGCTATTGAGAACACTGTTATTTGTACTGAGCAGAGAGCGCTCTTTAACATACCTACTATCACTGCTATCCTGTTCTTGATTGTTTTTTTTTTAATATAAGAAATAAACAAAAAAAATTTGATTTCAATTTTCTTAAGCTTATTTATTTATCATAAATAGTGTTTTGGACAAAAAAAGAGACATTACTTTTTTTTTATTTTCCCATTTTAAAACATTTTTCGTGCACCAAACAAAGATAGACATATCGATAATGCTACTGCTACTGCGATCGCTGCTATTAATTCAGATGAAACGATACGAGTAAATACGAGTACTTACTCGATACTTTTCTTCCGATACCAAGTACTTTTTGTATCGATACTTTGAAACTAAGTATCAAGTAGGTATCGGTCAAAAATACTCGTATCGGTAATCGGTATACTGATGAAAATGATTTTTGTGAATTGAATATTGAAATTTTTGAACGCACCGTCATGTACAAAAACAAACAACTGTCAAATATATGAATTAAGATCTACGCTATATAAGCGTCTATCCCATTTTTTACATGTCGTCAAGTATACGTTGTACTCATTTTAATGGACTTTATATTCAACTGAGCTGAGTGCGCTATTGCTACATTTAACACGTTTCAAGTTAAAATAAAAAATTAATTCTTTTACCCTTAGATTTTTTATTAGAAGTATTGGATGAACTGCATGCATATATAATAAGAGTGAAAATATTTTTTTTAAATAAATTATTAGCCACTAACAACTTATTTTAAAGGTTACAAAATTATTTTTATGCGATTGGCAAATTTTACAAAAAAAATCGATCGATACGAGTATGTATCGATACTTTTCAATCAATACCGAGTAAGTATCGATACTTTACGACCGATACTGTATCGAGTAAAAGTATCGATACCTCAGCGGTATCGTTTCATCCCTAGGTGGGCCTGCTATTGCGATCGCTGCGTTGTTATTAATAACAGTGTTCTTAAAAGGCGCCCCCCCCCCTCCCCCCCGTTACTACTCCACTGCCTTATGTAAATAAATTTGAGTACTCGAAATGCCTACAGATTTAAAAAAAAAAACTTTGATCTAAACAAACTGTGATTATATCACTGCTACTGTTAACTGCTATTTGTCTTAACTGCTCTCTGTGATCACTGCTATCTATAAATCGCTATTAAGCCCATCTCTAGTAATAGTAAATCCTCCACAAGAATAAAATAACCAAGTGCTAACCTGCTGATAGGAACTAACGATAATTTCACCTTGAAAATGATTTTTGTGAGACGTAATACTGTTCTTTTCGTATTCAGTGCATTAAATTACGTAGGGAAACAACATATTTTCTGTCCTATGGGTGGTCGATATTTCGACTACTCCCATCTTTAAAAGTTTAATGTCGTAACAATGTGATTTTTGATTTCCAGTGACCAAAATGAAATGGATCTTAGTAACCATTATATTGGTCTACAGCAGTCCAATGTTCTGCAATGCTAAATGTACACTAGAACTCAGTGAAGAAAGTCTCTACTGCGAGAACACGTCGTTTGAAGAATACAAGAACTTTATATTGAACGAAGTCAAGCAGCCAATCATTCGTATATCATTTAGCAACACCACAATAACATCACTAAATAATACATTTTTCGATTTCGAACAAATCAAAGATGTCAGAACCTTTGATACAAAGTATTGCAGTATAGAAAAAGTGGAGGCATTCACATTTTCAAATTTAAAAAAATTACAATATTTGTATTTTCAATATAATGAGGTTCCTTTGGAAATCAACCAGAATGCACTTCAAGGTCTTGACTCACTTGAACAGTTCGATACATAAAGTTGCAAAATAACTCATATACAGGGTGACCCATTTTAAGTGCACACCTCTAATAACTTTTTATGGTGAAATGTTATCAAAAAACTTTTCAGTTAAAAGTTACACGGTTTGGAGGGGGACATAGACGTACTCGGATGAAATTTTTTTTAGGTGGTGTTTTTAGGGTGATATGAAGGTCAACATCATTTTTTTAAATAGGAACCTATAGTTTTAATCAAGTAATTTTATTTTACGTGAAAAAACACGTATCTTTCATTGAAAACTTTTTTTTAAAAACTTAAACCTTTCAAGATATCTAACAAAATAATTCGAGATTTTGAACTTTCAATATTTTTTTACTCCCAAACCATCAGGTTTAGGGAAAAAGTATAAAATACCAAAAGTGTTTATTTTGGTCTAATAAAATTTAAAAAATTATTCTAATTTTTTTTTAACAATTTTTTTTTTGCTTAAATAAAATGAATTGAAAAAGTTTTAAAATTTTAAAATAAATTTTTTAATAAGTCTTATTAGATCAAAATAAACATTTTTTGTATTTGGTACTTTTTCTCTAAAGTCGATGGTTTCTTGGTAAAAAAATATTGAAAGTTCAAAATCACGAATTATTTTGTTAGATATCTTGGAAAGGTTTAAGTTTTTCAAAAAAAGTTTTCAATGAAAGATTCGTGTTTTTTCACGTAAAATAAAATAACTTAATTAAAACTATAGGTTCCTATTTAAAAAAATGATGTTGACCTTCATATCATCCTGAAAACACCACCTAAAAAAATTTCATCCTCATACGTCTATGTCCCCCTCCAAACCGTGTAACTTTTATCTGAAAAGTTTTTTAATAACAATTCACCATAAAAAGTTATTAGAGGTGTGCACTTAAAATGGGTCACCCTGTAGAACCGGGAACTTTTGCAGGTTTAACAAAACTACGAATAATATACTGGTATTACAACAATATTACAACTCTTAAAGCAGGTACATTCTTAGGGGCAACTCATCTTACTGATTTGTGGTTACAGGAATCACAAATAAGTCACATAGAACCAAATGCATTCGATGGTTTAGATAATTTAGTGGGACTACGTTTATGGGGCAATAAAATAAAAACTCTACCACTTGGTTTGTTTAAGAATTTAAATAAATAAGTATCTTTAGAGTTGTATAATAATTGGTTGGATAGTTTAAATTTTGAAGCATTAGAAGGTTTATCTAGTCTTGAAAATCTCGTAATAGGTGGTAATAATATTGAAGTATTGGATGTTACTGATATCCATAAATACACACCTAATTTAAAGACAATACCTATACAGTAGTTCTAATTGTAATGTTTTGAAATTTTGTATTATAAACATAAACGAAACTGTCGCGCATTTTGTCATTTAAAATAAGATTTTGAAAAAAAAAAAAAACGCTCGAACATGTCGATTTTGCTTTCAAGGGGGACATCTTTTGCTGTAAAATTTTTGCAAGAATATTTTAAACCCTTATGGAGCACAAACCTTAAAATTATAAGTAGCATGATAGGGTAAGTGATGCTTCATTTGCAAGTTTTTTTCATTCTGAATAAGGCACTTTTTATTTTTTTCAAATATGTCTAATTTTAGTCAAGTTATTTACATTTTTAATTCCATAAATTCATTGATTTTCTGATCAAAGAAACAAACATTTACAACTAAAATTCAAAACAAAGTAGGCTTATTTTCTTATCAAATAATTCAAAAAAATTATCAGCATCCAAAACTTTAATTAATTCAATAAATGTCCAAATTGAATGTTAGTAATTTTTTTGAATTATTTGGTAAGAAAATAAACCTACTTTGTTTTGAATATTAGTTGTTAATATGTATTTGTTATGTAAAATATATGTATCTCAAAGAGGAACACTCTGTATATTATCAAAAAAATTATTATTTGTATATTAAGACAAAATATTGCTAAATAAATAAGTTGTTGAGTTAATAAAATACATTTTAATTATCTTGTAAGTGTTGGGACACCTTGCATTCTTAACCAGTGACGCAGAAAACTATTTACACTCGACAAATTAATTAAGGGGACACCTAAAAAATAGCATGTTTTCAAATGCATTTTTGACTTCTTAAACATTCCATGACCTTATTTTACGAAAAATTTTTAACAATTTGTAATTTTTTTGGGTTTTCTGATGTTGAGACATCAAAGTTGAATATCTTCGCGTAATATGGTCCTATTTAAAAAAATAAAAATGAATTATAAAGAACATGTATTGTTAATGAGACCTCTAGCTCGGGCCACCTAAAATGGAATGTTTAGGGTATGTATTCTTTCTTTTAATTTTACTGTCTAATTACTCATATTTTCTATTCTGTTTAAAGTTTGAATATTTTTTGTAATTCATAAAAAAATCTTTCATTACATTGCATAATCTGAAAGGTGATACTTTGAGCTTCATTTTTATTTTTATTTATTTTCTGTACCACCAAAATTACTCCGGTTATATTCATTTGAATTATTTTTTCCTGATTTTCACTAAAACTGTAATACCTTTGCGAATTTTCGTCACATTTTTCCGCACGAATATAAATTTGAAGGTATTAAAATTCTCTACAAAAAGGTTATTTCAAAATTTCATTTTCTACATAAATGCACTCTACATCAAGTGTCAAAATATGCAGTTTTTCTTTTAATTTATATAATTACATAAAAAAGTTAAAAAATGAAAAGATGTTGAGGAACGAATTAGACCATCATATAGTAGAGTAAATTTGCTCAATTTAATAATAAAAAAGTTTTGAAAAAAGTTGATTTTTGACCAAGTTACAAGCATTTGAAAACATGCTATTTTTTAGGTGTCCCCTTAATTAATTTGTTGAGTGTATATTAAAAAATAAAAAAATATTGAAAAATATAGTGCCATAATAATTACACCTTTATATGTTAGTAACCTCTGCATTAGAATAATAATTTATTTACAGAAATATACCAGTTTGAATAATTCAATTAAATAAGTAGAAAAAATATATAGGCTTGTTTTTCTTAGAATTAATAATAGGTACTTAAGATTGTATGTAATAATTGACATAATTAATTGATAAAATAAAACAATTTTGCTAATGTATATTTTAGATAAAATTATACCAAAAATATTAGACATTTTTAATTAGATAAGATACGGTAATTTGGAAAAGAATGATAAAAAAATCATATAAATAACAGAAAAAAAAATGTATTGAAGAGAGATTACTTCGAAGTAGCAAATCATTTTTACTTTGTTTATATTAAGAATATAGCGGTAAGTATTTCATTTATTCATTTTATTTATTACCAGTGGCTCAATGCTATAAAATAAATGAAGATTTTTTGATTCTCATAGCGCCGACAGCTAAATGTAAATGAATTTTCTAGGCATTTCGATATGAAATCGATTAATCGAAAAATAGATTATTTCGAGTAAAATAATCGATTTTTTAGATCGATTTGAAACACTACATCGATTCGATGAATCTATCCAGAAACGTCTCGAACAGGGGTTGATTCAAGAACTAGCGATAAAGTTCCTAAACTGACTGTATTATCTTAGTTTTTTAATTTTTTGCTATTGTTGGACGCAAGAACAACCAGTCGTACTTCGTTAATATTTTGAACGCATAAAATAAATATCTATGAACGTATCCAAAGATGTCGTTACTTGCGTTACTTACTAATAAAAAAGTTGTCATTGTCATTTCCAGACATGTTTGAAAATGTCGCGATTAATCGAAAATCGATCTTTAATCGAGAATCAATTCTAGTATGTTCGATTTGAATCGAATCGGAGATCGATTTTTTTCTTAAGTGAATCGACATGCCTAGTATATTCTAATACGTACAAACAAATCTATGAGTTAGACACTACCTAACGACGTCAAAGTGATTCTGGTCGACCACGTCTCTACGCTTCAAAGGACGAAGAAGAAATTATTACACTTTTTCAAGAAGCCCTTACACTATCCACTAATATGGAAGCAAACCACCTGGGTATTAGTCAATGAAAATTATACACCTATTCAAGTTATACATGAAGGTCATCCAGTACAGCGACAAGATTTTTGCAGATTTATGCTCCATAGGGATACCGAAGACCCATTTTTTTTGAGTTAGATACTCTGGATAGTATTACCAACTACCACAATATTTATTTCTGGGCTCCGAAAGAACAACAAAATCCCAACAAAAAGAAAGAACGTGGGTCTCATCGAATATGTGGATGGGCATCGTAAACAATTGTCTTATCGGATCGCACTTTTTGTCAAATAATTTAAACGGGGAAGCTTACCAGGTTTTTCCTACGGGAGGAATTGTTTTTCTTGTTAGAGGACATCCCGCTGCATACCAGACAACAGATTATTTAGCCGTGCGTCAGTGATCAGACGAGTATTTTCCAAGTCAATGGATTGACAGAGGAGGTCCAATTCCGTGGCCGGCAAGGACCTGTAATATCACAATAAGTCCTTAGGTAGCGAATAATCGAAGCAGCAAACCAAATTAAAAACAATGAAATCAAGAGTCACCAAGACTGAAGTACGGCGCAGATGTAGAACCTAAATTAGAAATAGGGGTTCTCAAATTGAGCAGGATTTGTGAAAATGGTAAAAGTATTTTTTAAAGAATGATTTGCGACTTGTTTCGTTTCTGAGTCATTCTTCCTAAGTAGTTTTTTTTTTTAACTTTTGTATCTCATTTTGGATAGCTGGAAAGATAAGGAGGTTTTTAAAAGAGTTTGTACGAAATAGTTATTTGTGTAACTAGGGTGTAAAGTAACTGTTTTTCGCACGAGTGGGAATGTTTGTTAATCGAGGCACTAGCCGAGATTAACAATCACACGAGTGCGAAAAACGCACTTTACACCCGAGGTGCACACAACATTTTTTCTAAAACCTTATTATAATATTAATAATAATGTAATTTGATTTTTTAATTAAATAATAATAACTTGTCATATTAATTATTAATATTGAAATTTAAATCAAGTACTTACATTTTGAAAAAAAAAATGAATCTTGTTATTGTTTGACATTTATATTCAGATTATTTTCACTCACGTATTTTATTCTGTGAATTTATTATTGTAACTTTATAATAATATGGAGTGATAATGAAAATTGCACGCCGCCAGAAATATCGGAAGCTGCAAAATCGGTAATTTCAAATCTACTACCGACAAAATCCAAATTAATATATGAAAATACATATATTAAATTCCGTGAATGGTGCCAGAAGAAAGAAGTTAGAAAAATAACTGAAAATGTATTACTCGTTTATTTTGTTGAAAAATCTAAAAATGTACAGTCTTCAACTCTGTAGTCCTTATATTCAAAGTTAAAATCTACTATTAATATAAAAGAAAACATTGATATAAGCAAATTTTCTAAATTGGTACCATTTCTAAAAAAAAAATCAGTAGGATATCAAGCTAAAAAGTCCAAAATTTTGACAAGAGAACAGATTAATAAATTTCTAATAGAAGCTGACGATGAAAAATATTTATTAAGCAAGGTAACTATGTACATATATTTTTACAATATTTAAAAAATAATATAAATTGTTTTATTATTTTAGGTTGCTTTAATTATGGGAATATCTGGAGCATGTCGGCGCGACGAAGTAGTGAAAATGACAATCAATGATATCGAAAATGCAAGTTTTATTTTAATAGTACGAGTACCAGATACAAAAACGGGTATTCAGCGGACATTTATAATTAACAACTTAAATTTTATTGAAATTTATCAAAAGTACCTTGCACTACGACCAGTGCCGGATTAAGGGGGGGCTAAGGGGGCTACAGCCCCGGACCCCACTTACTCCAGGGGCCCCGCATGCCTTTGGAATAACCCAAGTAACTCAAGTAACTTCAAGCGACCCAGCTAGAGCAATTTTTTACAACTTTTAATCTACAAACCCAAGTAACCGAATCGACCCAAGTTGATTCAATTGTTTGGGTCATTGAGCATGCTTTGGAAGTAAGCTAATCGACCCAACTCAATTAACTAATTAGACTTCGGATAAACAATCATAAGAAACTGAATCAGTGAGAAAAATGTAGACTTCGTCCAGGCTGTTGCAGCACCGGGGTACAGCCGACGCCTATTCACTTGTTTTTCAAGCCCTTGTTTAGCTAGTGTCATAATAAGTATAACTTTAAAAAATATAGGGATATTTTCGATTCAGTATCCCCAGGAAAATATCGAACCGATTCCACAACACAAAACTGTCTTTGCTAGTACCATTCTTATGCCACTTTCTGATTGAGATCCATTAAAGGTATTAGATTGGATTGTTAATTTTGATATGCAACAAATTTTTTCAAATGTTTTCGTAGCCTTTAGATTATTATTAACGATTCCGATTGTTAACTGCGAAACGGAGAGATCGTTTTCTGTTTTAAAACGCGTTAAGAATATGTATAGATCTACAATGACTGATTATAGATTGTTGTCATTAGCCAGACTTAGTATTGAAAGCGAAATTCTCCGATCACTCAATTTTGATGATGTTATTAGTGAATTCGCTGAATCGAAATCAAGAAAAAAGTATTTTTAATTGTTAATTTGTTTTAATAAAAACTATTTGTTCTATTCATGCAACGTAAAAATTGTTTTATTTTTTTTTACTTTCGTTCCTCTATTCTACTGATTTACTTAGGATGTTTTCAAGCTCTCTTTCCTACTGGACTACTTGGGTTATGATAGGTTACGTGGGTTACTTAATGTTCTTGGGATGCTGTTGCGTAATCATAGGGCCCCATTTTACTTTTAGCCCCAGGCCCCACGAAGGCTTAATCCGGCGTTGACTACGACCAACTAATTATAATAATCGAAGACTGTTTTTAAAATACCAAAATGGAAAGTGCACGAGACAGGTTGTTGGTATAAATTATATTGGATCGATTCCTAGTGTAATAGCTAGATTTTTAAAATTACCAGATGCCAATGCTTACACTGGACACTGTTTAAGACGTTGTTCAGCTACACTGCTTGCCGATGCAGGAGCTGATATTAATATTTTAAAGCGTCACGGAGGTTGGAAATCTTCAACTGTGGCAGAAGGATATACAGGGTGGCCCATGTAAAACGAAACGGGCACGCTTTTGGTCATTTAAAATAAAATTTTGAAAAAAAAAAACTCGAACACGTCGATTTTGCTTTCAAGGGGGACATATTTTGCTATAAAATTTTTGGAAGAATCTTTTCAACCCTCAGCGCTATGAGCACAACCCTTAAAATTTTAAATAGCATGATAGGGCAAGTGATACCTCATTTGAAAGGGTTTTTCATTCTGAATAGTTTTAGTCAAGTTATTTACATTTTGAATTCCATAAATGTAATGATTTTCTGATCAAAAAACAAATATTTACAGCTAAAATTCAAAACAAAGTTGGCTTATTTTCTTATCAAATAATTCAAAAACACCCAAAAATTAATTCAATAACGACTTTGGAGAGCAAATATATCGTGATTAAAGGGTTAAAATCAAAAAGTTCTGATACATTTTTTGTTGCATTTTAGAAGACCTTTCTAATGACACCCCACTCAATGGGGTAGGTGATTTTTTTTTTTGAAAACACTTTTCATTTTATGGAAAGGGGGCCTAATTTTTTTTTTACAAAAATCTTATCATTTCTGTTTTTGGGTCATTAAAATCTACGACCGTATACCAAATTTCATCTTATTATCTAAAAATTTTTGAAGACGGACGGACATGGAGAAACTATAAGGGTTCCTTATGTTACCCGGGGATATTAAGTTATACTATATTTAACATATAATATTTTTCTAGTTTTTTTTTTTTACTTAATCATTTCTATATTGGAATAAAATCATTTTTGGATGTTAGGAGTAAAATAAATTTAAAAATTCATGAATATCTGTGCTCTAGGTTTTATATAGAAGTTATAGATGTCATAAATGACTATTGTGATGAAATTTTTCTGAATGTTTTAATATAATGTATTATGTTTTTTTTTTCATTGTCATTATCTTTACTGACGTCAAATATCTAATACAACGCTGCAAACATTTTTAGGTTGATAAAAAATAATATAACTGTCAAACAAATTTAAACAATAATATAATATTTTGATATTTTATTATTTACGAACATTTATTTGCATGTCTTTATTATGTAAGTATTAAACGTTTTTCTAATTTTATATAAGAAACAAAATATGAACAAATTATAAAAAACAAATAGAGATTTTTTATAATCGTTTTTTATTAAAAAAAAACTGATCATGTTGTCAATATCTCGTATTAACAGCATTTTTATGATTTTGTAATATTTAATTTGTACTTCTGTGATTGTATGTATTGTTAAAATGTCAAAAAATATGAAAAAATTTATGAATTAAAGAATGTTTTTGCAATTATACAT
The DNA here is from genome assembly GCA_949319165.1 of Sialis lutaria. NCBI lineage: Eukaryota > Metazoa > Arthropoda > Insecta > Megaloptera > Sialidae > Sialis > Sialis lutaria. The sequence continues at coordinate 2,712,408 of OX439244.1, forward strand.
CTATAATATTTGAATACATCCGTCTGGTGACGTCAATTCCCGCGTCAACGCTGATTGGTCAACGACCGTATGGCACTACCTAGTTTCAAACCAATGATATACTTATGTTTTGAAACATGAATAATCAAAATTATAAGTGGATGAAAGGTATCGTTTTAAAAAAAATACAGAACAAATGAAATTTGTTATAAAACTTTATTATCTGCTAAAATGGATTCTACACAACACGTTGAAGTGGAGGTCAGGGACCAAAATATGCCGGACATGTAAGTTTTAATAATTATATTTATTTATATAGTTCATAATTATTTATTAATGATAGAATGTTTACCTATTTAAAATTTATTTTTCAGAAACGAAAAAAAAATGTCGACATAGAAAAACCTGTCGACGTAGAAAAAAATATGAGCCAGATATTGTAAAGTATGTATTTTTTTGTAATTTTTTTTATAAGTACAGTTAGTAATATTTATATTTCCTTGTTTCAGAAAATCTACAAATAAAGAAAACAAAATTAAATATTGGCAGAACGTTAGAAGTGGCCGCGGTGCGTATCGCGGCTAAATGCGTGGGGCCCGCGGTGGGCATCGCGGCTCCAAACGTCGTGGTCGCTATTCAAAACGTGTGATATTTACAAAGCCTTAAGTTGTAAATATTAATTTTTATTAATTAAATAAATTAAATAAATCGATATTCAACTCCTAATGGCGAGGGTAGACAGGGGGTTAGTTTTACAATTTTTAACTAAGATCTGTAGTCCGGTCAATTTAGACAAAAAAATAAGAGTAAAGCTACATAAATTCCCACCAAGCTGAAAATCAGTAAAATTTGTATTCAAGGTCAAAGGTCAAAAAAATGAGTTTTTCGCGATTTTCAGCAAAACGGTAAGTTTTATCATAAAAATACTTCAGAGAAAAATTGTAGATCATAAAATTATCTACAGAAAATGTATCAATACTTTTTTCCTACGAGCCACCGTTTTTGAGATATAACGATTCAAAAAGTTGTAAAAGTTGTAATCGTCATAATATGCATGAGTACGCCACGTATATACATCTCTATAGTTGTAATATATGTTAAAATATTTTTCTATCGGTCATTGTAACTTACACTTATAATATTAAATATACATAAGATATAACTATAAAAATATCAGGTAAAATGAAACCCAGTCCCTTAATTTATACGTCATTGTAACCTTGAGACAACATCTGTCCCTTGTTCAATTGTATGTGTGGCTAGGGTCTTATACCTGCTATAATAAATGAGCGTAATGGGGATTGGAAAGCTCATTTAAACTGCGTCAAAGAAATGCTTCCTTATTTTCACGCGTCTGGACATTTTCCTTATGCTAAGTCTGCACACCTTTACTTGCAGGATATGCAACAATTACAAAATTCGATAGATCCTGAAGTTAACGAAAGATATTGAGAAGGATTTTTCACAGTTAGACGTTCAGACAAATTAAATTGTGGAACTTCAACGGACATGGTAATCAAGCAGTCTATGATGAAAGCTATGAAGACAGATGGAGGTATTGCTCGAGGGAGAAGTACAAAAGAGAGTGTCATAAGTAAATGGGTTTATAGTATGCATGCTATGAATACAGTTTGTGAAAAATTAGAAGATCTCGCTAATGTTAGGATGGATACGACCGAGCAGCATGTTGATGCAAGTGATTCGCGAATGAAAAAAGATGCTAAAGATATACGAAAACTTTTAGAGTGGTTCTCAACGCATGATCCTTTTCCAGAGGTTAGCAAAATTGTTTCTATTGCGAGTGGTGTCGTTGGTGATGATAAAATCAATTGTTATAAAGCTCGTGAAGTTGGGATTGCTTCTATGGCAAAAATGACAGGACTGACATTCAATAATATTAAATTAAAACGCACTGACAAAGTTGTTCCTCTTTTAGCTATGACTAGTACCATAAAAGTTCATGAAAAAAAGTACCTGTTGACCCTGTATTGTTGTTCCAACGCATGAGTATTACTGCAGCATTTCAAGATGAAATAGAAAAATATTTTGAATATGAATTATCTCCCTACCCTTTATCGTTGTTTGATGACATCGGGATGCGTAAAACACAGAAGTCTGCCATTTACGATTGTTTCGAAAAGGTAGATTTTGATATTAACAACACAAATGCGACATACATCATTGACGGAGGATATTTACTACATCGCGTTGTGTGGGATAGCGAAGAAACATTTAACGTTATCTTAGATAAATACGTACAGTATGTACGTCGACATTTTGGTTCCAGAGTTACTGTCTATAATGTTTGCACGAGAAATACCAAAGCTACAGAACAACGTCGTCGAACTTTAGCAACATCTACATCAATTGATATTTTATTTGATGAAAATATGACAGTTCCAACAACTTAACAAAAATTTCTTACAAATACTCACAACAAGTCTCGGTTCATTTCAATGTTGAAAGAAAAATTTACTGCTGAAAATATATTGGTAAAACAAGCTAATAATGATGCTGATGTATTCATAATTGAAACAGCAATAGAACATTTCAATTTGACAAATACAACTATTGTTGTTGGTGAAGATGTAGACTTACTCGTATTACTCACTGCTCGAACTCCAACTGAAAAAACTATTTTCTTCTTAAAATCAGGAAAAGCTCAACATCAATCGGAAATATATTCATCAAAAAGTTTATGTACTTTTGCCAAGTATCAAAATCATGTACTATTTTTACACGCAATAACTGGCTGTGATACAACATCTGCATTTTACAGAAGGGGTAAAATAACAGTTTTCTAAATGTTTCAAAAACAAAATTTAGTTCAATGTGCTGAAGTTTTTAAAAATAGTAATTCAACTCGACAAGAAATTATCACTAACGGCATTCGCTTTCTTCTTTCTATGTACGGAGCTCCTAAAAAAACTACCTGCTTAGATAAGTATAGATATGCATGTTTCGTTAAAAATACTAAAAGTAAAAAACAAGTACAATTAGCTTGTCTTCCTCCAACCTCAGTTGCTGCTCATCAACATCTTTTTCGGGTATATTACCAAGTTCAAGTGTGGCTTGGTTATCAGCTAGACTCTACAGACTGGGGTTGGAAGTTGGTCAACAATTCATTAGAACCAGTCCAAACTTTACTTCCACCTGCGCCGGAAAAACTGCTGAACACAATTTTTTGCAACTGCAAAAAGGGGTGCAGTGCTTAATGTGGTTGCAAAAAAGTCGGACTGTTTTGTTCTCTGGCATGTACACATTGTCAAGGCCAGCCGTGCTCTAATATTGAATCACCAACAGTGGAGGATCCGTTTGATTCCTACGAGGCGTTATGCGATACATCGCTATTAACGCAGCTTACATGTACTCAGGATGAAAATGAAGAAGAACAAGAAGAAGACGAACAAGAACATCAAGAAGAAGAACAAGAAGAATTTGAAAGTTACGACTCGGACGATTAAATTTCACTACTTTTTTTTAACTTAAATTGCTTTTATCTTTTCAATCTCTGCTAATATCCATTATTTTGCAATAGTTTCAAATTAAACAGGATCACAACAGACCCGTGGAATAGGCCTACTGGGAAAACCACGTCAAAAAAACGCGCTAAGTACACTACCTCATAGGTGGCGTGGAAACGAAACGTGTGCATATTATGACGATTACAACTTTTTGAATCGTTATATCTCAAAAACGGTGGCTCGTAGGAAAAAAGTATTGATACATTTTTTGTAGATAATTTTATGATCTACAATTTTTCTCTGAAGTATTTTTATGATGAATCTTACTGTTTTGCTGAAAATCGCGAAAAACTCATTTTTTTGACCTTTGACCTTGAATAAACATTTTTCCATACAGGGGAAAGATGGGGAACTTTCAAATTTTATTTTTAATCATATTTTAAACAATCTTACTGATTTTCAGCTTGATGGGAATTTATGTAGCACCGAATGTCTAAATTGACCGGACAACTGGGATATTTACGTTTTTTTATAGATAATGAATAAAAATCAATATAAAAAATGGTAATATGTCATCCCCTATCACATATAGAGGGTTCTAAGTTTCGAAATTTACGCGAGCGAAGCCGCGGGATTCCGCTAGTAAATTTATATGTTAATTTAAATTTTATTTTATTTTTTGACCAACAAATTCATAACTAATTTAAATATAATTAAAATGGTCATTATACATATAGTATACGTAAGTATGGTAAAGCCGACATTTTTCGAAATCCGGATTTTGACTTTCCCTGAATCCATTCTATTTTCGCCATGCTGTCTGTTTGTCTGTCTGTCTGTAAGCGGCTAATTCGAATACACTTTGGCTACTGTATTTCATTTTCGGTTATTCAAACTATTAAACAAAGCTTCAGCTGTAATACGTCCAGGTAGTGAATTACAAAACAAAAAATCTTCTTGAATTTTATTTTCAAACTCGCACTGAATAAATACTAACAAATTAGCATTACTAGAAATATTCGTACTCATACCAATCTTGTAAAGAATGATATTGGCTTTTTAGCACCCTTGAAATTAACTGCTCTTTTATATTAAATTGCCAAACCTTCAATCCTATTCTTCACAGTATCATTTGATAATGAAATGTTTAAATCGTATACCATTTTATCTTCTGGCATTGTTCTTGTTATTATTTTAACAGTGGATAGAATCAGTTGCTCTGCAATGGTGTGGGATTTTCCAGATTTTCCTACTAAAGTGTTTTCCAATAAGGACGGGTAGATGTTAAAATTGAATAAAACAAGATGTGTGTAAGATATCAATAAATTTACTATTTTATTTGAAAGGCCTATCAATGACATTATTTGTGGAATATGACATCGCTCATATGACCGCCGCGGCTTCGCTGGGGTGCGCGCATCCGAGAGGTCCGATTTTCGATGACTCTGGCGCATAGATCAGGTTGAATTTGAGCGATGGTACGGGTTATGTACACTTTGACGGCATCGGACGTTTGCGGCTTATTGGCGTAGACCTGCGACTAAAGAAAACCCCACAAGAAAAAGTCTAACGGGGTCAAATCGCACGATCTTAAATAATACCATGGAAACAAAATACACAAACTTTTCTAAAAAATTATTTACGACTGTCAAATAAAAAGTGTTTGCGTATTTGTATTGCGATGGACAAAATTGAAGACTCTATTAATTGTACACCTCCCGAAATTGTACTACAAGCTGCGGCAACAACATCTACCTTGCTACCGGAAAAATCGAAGTACATTTATAATAAAACGTACGCAAGCTTTAACGAATGGCGTCTTCGAAAGAATACAACCTCATTTTCCGAAAATGTTATGTTGGTTTATTTTGCTGAGTTAAGTGCAAAATACAAATCATCTTCGTTGTGGTCATTTTATTCAATGCTTAAATCTGTGTTGAAAATAAACCATGACGTAGATATGGAAAAATATGGCAAACTACGGGCATTTTTGAAAAGAAAATCTGAAGGATTTGAAGCAAAGAAGTCTTCTACTTTCACACCCGAACAAATTAGGGAATTTATTGACTAAGCACCTGATGATGTTTTTCTTTTGCATAAAGTAAATATACATATACAGGGTCCTCCAATAGTGTGTCCGGCATTGTTTTACGCCCAAACGATTGAAGATAGAGTTTTAGGATAAAAAATTTATTATATATATTGACCCTAAAGAATTTCAGGAAAATATTTTCAACCCCCTAAAACCGCTCCTTGGGGGGTAGTTTGAAGGGTACATACCCGTTTCTCAGTTAAATCAAATGGAATGGTATATCAAAAAGTACATATTTGTAAACATCATAAAAAAACAAGAAACTTTCGTAAAACAAAAATTTTCATACTTTCAATTGTTTAAAAAATATGGCGACTTGTTCTCAAATTTTAAGGTTTCACTAAAAGTGCTCTAATTTCGTTAAAAATTAATGGAATTTTATTATTTTTTCAAATTTAGAAAGTAGAAATAATGAACTTTGTAAAGATGTATGACTATTTGTGATTTTGATAGTTTAAAGTGTCATACGCGATATATCAAAAATTCAAAAGTTCAACTAGGAATAATTCGAAATTTTCAAATACAACGGTACATCAATTAGTACTTTTTCTTAAAAAGGATATGTAAATAAACAACTTTTGTTAATAAAATTTAAAATTTAAAATTATAATTTTAAAATTGAAAACTAAAAATTAAAATTTTTAATTTTAATTTTTTTTATCAAAAACTGTTTATTTACATATCTTCTTTAAGAAAAAGTACTAATTGATATACCATTGTATTTAAAATTTTTGAATTATCCCTAATTGAACTTTTCAATTTTTGGTATGTCGAGTATGACACTTTAAACTATTAAAATCTCAAATAATCATACATCTTTACAAAGTTCATTATTTCTACTTTCTAAATTTAAAATAATAATAAAATTCCATAAATATTTAACGAAATTAGAGCACTTTGAGTAAAACTATAAAATTTGATAACAAGGCGCCATATTTTTTAAACAATTGAAAGTATGAAAATTTTTGTTTTACGAAAGTTTCTTATTTTTTCATTATCTTTACAAATATGTACTTTTTGATATACCATTCCATTTGATTTTACTGAGAAACGGGCATGTACCCCTCAAACTACCCCCCAAGGAGCGGTTTTAGGGTGTTGAAAATATTTTCCTGAAATTCTTTAGGGTCGAGATATATAGTAAAATTTTTATCCTAACTCTCTATCTTCAATAGTTTGGGTGTAAAACAATGCCGGACGCACTCTTGGAGGACCCTGTATAATTGTAGTCGTTTTATTACAAATAAGCTATGTTTTGTTTTCAAATGATGATGGAATTTTACAGGTTTCATACATTCGTTTTGTTAAGTATTTACAAGAACAAGTAAATTAACAACTGCACATGCTGTCCAACGCGGTAAACGCATTGTATTGTTATATTCAATATCGGGTTCAGGTATAGCCACGATGGGTTCACCAATGAGAAAATGTGCAGGTGTAAGTGGACACAATCATTAGGATCTTCTGATAGGTCTTGAATTCAAACAAGCTCCAATTTGTACAACAATTGTGTTGAATTCTTCAATGGTAAAATTTGATGTTACGACACGTTGTAAATGATATGTGGCACTCCGCACAGCTGCCTCCCAGAGACCTCCGAAATGAGGCGAACGTGGTGGAATAAAGGACCACTGAATGCCTTTAAATGAACAATAATCCATAATTTTATTTACATGAGCTTCGGACATGAATTTCTCGTGTAGTGTACGAAGCTTTCTTTGAGTACCAACAAAATAAACCGACGTAAAGCCTCTTAAAATGCATTGGTTGTTAGATCTTCAACAACTTCAAGATGAACGGCTTTTGTAACAAAGCAAATAAATATACAAATATATGATTTTGTCGTCACTTTTGTTCGAATTTTTTACTTCATATAAAAAGGTCCACATAAATCTATTCCAGTATGAAAAATAGGTCGACTTTGTTGCAGACGAGAGGCAGGAAGATGTCCCATTAATTGTTCGATATTTTTATGTTTGGTACGGTTCAGTAATCGAGTCGGCAAATTTTTTTTTATATCTTCTGACCGGGTCGGGCTATTTTTTAAGGCTCGATCTGATCTCTAGATTCGGACCAACACAATTGATCAATATTTGTACACACCTGCGTTCATTATCATCTGTATCAGGTTTCAGATTTCTGAGTTCTAAGTCATTTTCGAATCTTTGTAGGTAAGTATGAATCGAAATTTTTATTCAATTCATGGAAAGATGCTAGTTGCACACCACGTATATTATCACAATATCTGCAACTCTTCGTCTCAATAGTTGTATTTGCTGTTGTTGTAAATTTGTAAGAATATCAGTTAAATTATGTAGAATTTCTTCCATTGTACACGTAGCTTGTAATTGTACATAATATTGTAATAGAGATTTCGTAATTTATTTGTACTTATTCTACTATTTTGTTTTATTTAGTCAAAATAGTATAATTCTATCCTCGTGTGTATTTACAGGAACAATTTATTATAAAACTGTACTGAAAACTAAATATATCATAACTATTATGTTCTATATTTACTTATTATAAATGTGTAGCAAAGTTATCTAAATTCAAGAAAGTTGGGGACGTATTTATTTTAGACTACGGGTTTAGAGATGTGCGAAATGATTTGCAGAAAAAAAAGACGTATAAGTGTTAATGTATGTAGTAGATATGCTAGTGCCCTATCTAACCAACCTGAATGATGCCAATATTTTAAAAACCGTAAAGGATGGTCCTAATGGGTTATCTAAATTCAAGAAAACTGGAGACGTATTTATTTTAGTTAACGGGTTTAGAGATGTGCGAAATGATTTGGAGAAAAAAGGATTTAAATTGTCAATACCCGCATTAAAAGATAATCGTAACCAATTATCAACATAAGAATTTAATGAATCCCGCTTTGTCACTGACTTCGTTGGGTAGTAGAATGGATTCATGGAGTATTAAAACAAAAAAATCGTCTTCTCAATCACACATTCGATAATAAAATGCTTTTTACGACCAATATGACCGATCCCTTCGATGTCGTTATAACCGGTTTCTATTGTTTGATCTGAAAATATCTGTTATGTAACCATTATAGCATTTTTTCCTAGTTAAAAATGAATAATTATCTCAATGGAGATCAAAACTTTAAGCAGATTTTAAATAGAGTTTTAGACTAAAATTCAGTTCAATATACTTTTAGAGAGTAAACTTAATAGAGAGGTTAAATGATTCAAATATAATAGTATTTCATCTCTTAATTAGCACCACAAAATATGTACTCTTTTATAATTTGCGTTAAAAACCAGTCCTTCTTGATGTATTTCATAATTGCAAGTAACAAAATATAATAGGATTGTCAATTTTTTATAATATTCCCCTGTATTATAACTACTTTAAATCTAACATTGTATGTCACATTCTTCTGAAAAAGTACGTCAAGATATGTAGATGTTGTAATCCCTTTGGTAAAGAAAGGCATAAAGGAAAAAAATAACTGTACCGGGTTACAAATTCATTTTTATCCAAGCATACTGATATTTCTGAAAAAGCTGTGATTTGTACAAGGAGAGCTATACTTCCTTAGATTCATCACATGTTCTGATGAATGAAGATGTATCGCAAATTTTTTTACTATATATATTATATTTAGTATTACTATACATTTTTCTAACTAGTCGAATTGATTTTACATACTGAAAATCAACAAAATAAAAAGTATTTTATTTTTATTTTTTATTTACAATGAAGCTTAAACGAATTGAATTAAGCGTATAAAAAAAAGGGAAAGATTTGGCTTCAAAATATTGCAGATTTCTCTAGGCACCGTGCAGTGATCATTCGCTAGGGTTGAAGAAACTTGCAAAAATAACTGTAAATCGCGCATAGGAAGGCCTAAAGCATAGGTGTCCAACCTTTTGACCTTTGTGGGCCACAGAGCGCAAAAAATAGAGAACAAATTTGTTAAGGGCCGCAGAAAATTGAAGACCTTTTTTTTTCGTTGTTCACTTAATTAATTTATTTATATCTACATAAATGTATTATAAAGACCATGCTCCTTGTAAGGCCAATTATTAAAAAGTCGTACTTATTGCCATATGATGACAAATTCCTTCTACTCACACCAACATCCATCTAACTCAAGAACACAGACGCGGCGGCGAGTCACTCAGGCCGCTATTTTGTCTGTGCCGTCCCATCCTTTATTGACTTCGGTCGTCGAGGTTAAAATTATAACTACGCGCACACAGCAGAACGTAACTTTTAAAGAAATATTTTTTTTTTTCATGAAAGACTTGTAGTTAGATATTAAGCAGATATTTTGAATGTCACAACGTTAGTTTTAAGTTAAAAATTTATTTTGGCCTTGTAAGGAGCCGTGTTTCTTGTAAGGTCATTTGGAAGAGTTTAATAAAACTTCAATAAATGATCATTAACTCTGTAATAAAAAAATGTTTTATAAGTTACATAAAAAAAAGTGTTGCTTAATATTTTGTTTGTGTCATTTATCCAGTAAATAAAGGAATAATAACTGTTTATTCCTTAAGGTGGCCTTCCATGGTCAACCCACCTTATATATACTTTATATAACAAAATATCTGAAGACGTTTTTTTTTACCTGATATCGTTAATTATTTTTTTTAATATTATGCGGGCCGCACGAAATGTGCTCGGGGGCCGCGGGTTGGACAAGCCTGGCCTAAAGTAACAACAATGTGTGAAGATAGAAAATTAGTAGTGTTATCAAAGTTGACCGCCGCTGATACAAATAACTCCAGAGAACAACCTGTCTCAATTTAAACTGTAAAGAGATGCCTCAACAATGCAGGGTTATATGGTCGAGTGGCTGCATAAAAAAACCTCTGTGAATAAAATCAAATATTGTTAAAAGACTGAAATGTATTCCCAAATATTAGGGGTAAAGTTAGGTGGAACGCCCTTTTGAAGATCTCCCTACCGACGGGCTGTCACCAATTTGAAATGGAAAAAAGCTTATTAAATTTATCTTGTTAATATAACAATATTTCCTCAATATAATAATAAAAAGCATCTTATTGAGGATATTTTATTTTATTAAAAAATATATCGTGTGCTGAGTGACGTTCTTCTCCACGAGATATTAAGAAAATAATACTATTTTCTTGTAATATATTTGATTAAATAAAATAAATTTATAAAATGTATTTAATATTTTTTTCTTAGGATGAATGTATGATGTATATAATTAATAATATTTTGTACTATTGATTGACAAAACGATCAATATGAAAATTAGATCATTGTTAGTAATATATGTCGGCGCGAGAAAGTTATTTAGTTCAAATTGGTGCTAAATACGTGGAGTAACGCAGACCAATCAGAAGTCTGAAGTTAGAACCAATCAGTAGATCAGGAAACACGCTAAGTGGGGTCGATTTGGAAGGGGACAATCAGAATTTGCGGCTGTGAGAGACAACGAGAGGGCAGTCATCGTTTGGGCCACCTATCGACAACTTATCGTGTTTTTAAATGTGTTAATTTACGCCTGAACTGCAATCTCTTAGTTTGACAATTGCATTATGTTCTGTGTATTTATAATTGTTATAGAAACATTCTATTAATGCCGTTTTCGATAATTGAAAGTATTGTGAAGTTAATAAAAAGACAGTGTGTGATTTTGTTATTGTTACTTAATGATTCATGTTGATTAAAAGACAATATTGTGGATTTGTGCTTGTTTTAATCATGATGACGAAAGTAAAGCAGATTATTGACAGTGCATGTGACGTGTGAAGCCACCATATTTATAATGAAATAACCAACGTGTTTACTTGCTGAACACAGACTGTCCATGATTTTATTTATAATTAGTTATTACATGTTATTATTAATTACATGTTATTATTAACAGATGGCAGCACAGAACTATATTTTGATATATAACAATAACACGACCACTATATCAAAATATGTCATTAATAATTCAATAAACTCTGAATACCTAAAAGTTTCATGAAATAATAATGTTTCATACTACTTAAGGCCTTAGTCAATAAATCAGCTGGCATCTCAGCTGTTTCCAAATATTCGAGTTTCACAATTCTATTATCAACGCAATCTTTACAAAACCGATATCGAACATCTATGTGTTTAGTACGTTTGTGAAACGCTCCATTTACAGACAACTTGAGAGCACCCTGATTGTCGTTAAAAATGGTAATAGTACATGTTTCATTTTTAATTTCACGTAGCAAATTACGTAAGTATATAGCCTCCCTACATGCTTCTGTAATACCAACGAATTCTGCCTCCGTGCTCGATAAAGCTATAGTCTTTTGCTTTTTTGTTTCCCACGAAATTACAGATCCTGATAATGTAAAACATAATCCTGTATATGACTTTCTATCTACTACGTTACTTGCTCAATCGGCATCAACAAACCCTTCTAACTGTGAATTACCATTTTTAGTGTATTTTAAACCAAAATGTTTTCTTCAAATATCTTAATACTCTCTTTGCGTAAGACCAAGTTTCATTGTTAAAACTACTATTAAACTGACTTAAGAATCCGACAGAAAATGTTATATCTGGTCTCGTTAAGACTGCTAAATACATTAAACTACCAATTAGTTTTTGATATGGAACTTGATCCTCACAATTTTTATTATTATTAATATTCAATTTTGCCTCTAAAGGAGTATTAGCTGTTTTACAGTCAGTCATTTGAAATTTATTTAATAACTGATCTATATATTTTTCTTGACTTAATGTTATAACTCCATTTAATTTATCAATATTGACACTCATGCCCAAACATTGCTTAACATTTCCTAAGTCTTTAATTCTAAAATTTGAAGTTAATACACCTTTTAAATGAGAAGTTTCAACAATATCATTACTAAATACAAAAAAATCATCAACATAAATGGTAACAATGGTTTTCTGATTATTTTTAATTTTTGTATACAAACAAGGCTCTAGTTTAGATCGTTTATAACCTATGCTGATAAGACAATTATCTACCTTCTTATACCACGCCCTTGACGATTGTTTCAGTCCATAAATGGCCTTTTTTAATTTTAAAACTTTTCCTAAGCTTTCTGGACTTTGAAAACAATCTGGTTTATGCATATATACCGTCTCGTCAAGGTCGCCGTTTAGGAAAGCTGTCTTAACATCAAGATGTGTTATATATAACCCTAACTGCACTGACAAAGCAAACAATAGTCTCAATGTTGTATGCCTTACGACAGGCGAGAAGGTTTCTAAATAATCAACACCTTGTTCCTGCATAAAACCTTTTGCTACAAGTCTTGCACGAAAACGCACTTTGTTATCAATGTCATATTTCTTTTTTAAAACCCATTTACATTTCACTATTGTACCGTTTTTAGGAACATCTACCAACTCCCACGCATTATTATCTTCGAAGCACTGAAGTTCATCATTCACAGCCTTTAACCATTGCTCTTTCTCCGGTCCTTTCAATGCCTCTTCTAAAGATAGGTTATTTGTATCATCGAGAGATGATTCACTGACACACATGTTTGAAAAACCATACCAATCTGTTTTCTTTCTCTCTCTTACTGTCCTAGAGCTGGGTGAAACAAGTGTATCTTCACTTTCATCATTTTCGCTCTCGCTAGGTACATAAGTTTCGTCCAGAAATTCTTTGGTAGTCTCAGCTTCAGAATCATAATTTTCTTCGGATTCTGATGCATCTCCAACAGTTCTGGTGTCATTTACTTGAAGAGTAATTTCATCATTTTCATGTTCCATTATTATAACATCCCTACTTGTTGTTGTAGTTTTAGTCACTGGATTGTAAAGTCTGTACCCCTTAATATTTTCTGGATAGCCAACCAATATATGTTCCTCAGACTTTTTATCCCATTTCAGCCTTTTCTCTTTCGGACGATGAACCATAACCTTACTTCCAAATATTCTTAAATGGCCAATCTCTGGTTTTGTTCCTGTCCACTTTTCATAAGGCGTTTTACCATTCAATCCAGATGCCACAGTTCGATTATGAAGATATACAACTGTATTTGTTGCTTCTGCCCAAAATTCTTTGCCTAGCCCAGCGTCAAATAACAGACATCTTGCTTTCTCTACTACTGTACCATTGCATCTTTCACATAAGCCATTTTGCTCTGGCGTGTAGGTGTTTGTCTTCTGATGATTAATTCCTTCTTTCTGCAAAAGTAAATCAAACAATTTATTACAAAACTCCAAGCCATTGTCACTTCTCAAAGTTTTTATCTTCTTGTTAGTTTGATTTTCTGCCTTTGCTTTAAATTCTTTGAAGCACTCCAAGGCTTCACTTTTGTTCCTCAGAAAATATACAAATATCATTCTTGAATAATCATCAACAAACAATAAAAAATATTTAGAACCTCCGATCGATGTCACTTCCATTGGCCCACAAATGTCAGTGTGGATTAATTCGAGAACCTCATTAGCTCTAGATCCAACATGCTTAAAAGGAAGTCTTGTTTGCTTACCTTCGCAGCAAGTGGAGCATGTCAACTTGCTTATATTCACCTTTTTATCAATCTTTAAACCTTCCACAGCTTCTGACATTTTATTCAAGTAGTTGCTGTTTACGTGCCCCAATCTTCGATGCCATGTATTGCCTGACACTGTAGAAACCGCCATTGCATATTTAGGCATCCTGACTTTATATACTCCATTGACCACATCAGCCCTGGCCACCAAATGACCAATTTTATTGTATATACTGCAACCATTCTCTGTAAAGACAACTTTATTACCATTTTTCATTAATTAGCTTACAGACAGAAGGTTTGTAGTCAAATCTGGAATGCAAAGTATTCCCTTAATCGGCACTTCATATTCGCAATCATCTGCCATTGTGACAATATTCACTTCACCGGTACATAAAACTTGTAGCTTGTTATTATTTGCAACAACAATCTCATCAGTTTGTTCATAACGCGGGTTCATAACCCAACTTTCATTAGCAGTTAAATGTGCACTCGCCCCTGAGTCAATATACCAGTCGTTTTTATTATAATTTCCATTTAAAAACACAGCACTAAACGCATTTGTTTGTTTTCTTGTCGTTTCCTTTTCTGTTGATTGTTTAAAGTTATTATTAGTGCACTGATTTCGATAATGACCCGGTTGTTTACACTTGTAACACTTGACGTTTGACTTAGTTTTGAAGGTTAAGCAGCCGCCATCTTTATCACCATCCATAGACTTATATTTCTTCTTATGTTGGTACTTCTGATAACTTGCGAATGCTGCGCCATCTTCACGGTTTTCACTGCTAACTTCAGTTCCCGCCATATCCAACAATTTTGATTTAATGGCGTCTGTTGAAATACTAATTCCGGAATGTTCTATAGCCATTATCATCGGTATGTACCTTTCAGTTAGACCAGCCAATAGCAAGCATCCTATCCATTCATCACTGATTTCAAAACCTGTTCCATTTAACTTTTGTCCTGTTTCAATCAGTTGATTCACGTATGACGCCATCGAGTCACTGGTTTCTAGACGAATCGAGGTTAAATTGCGGAGCAGGCTTATCCTTCTGCTAAAGCCCGAATCGTCAAATAAACTTTTCAGTTTATCCCACAGGATTTTAGATGTCGTCACCTCTCTGATATGTACATACAGCGTCGAGTCAATAGTCATTATGAGTTTTGCTTTCGTCCTTTTATCATCTTCGGAGTCAATTACTGTACCACTGTCTGGTTTCACACAATGCAGCATCCCCTCAAGCACAAGGAAGTTTTCGGCAGCAAAAGTCCACTCACTGTAATTTTCTCTGCCTTTCAATTTAGGCACGTTGACAAGATAATTCGCAGCCATCTCAAAATAACTTATTCGAACACCTGATTCCGTCAAAATTACAATAACTATTATTTCTGACTTTATTAAAAGTTATAATACTGGGTACTGGGCCCATAACCTATAATGAAATAACCAACGTGTTTACTTGCTGAACACAGACTGTCCATGATTTTATTTATAATTAGTTATTACATGTTATTATTAATTACATGTTATTATTAACAGATGGCAGCACAGAACTATATTTTGATATATAACAATAACAATATTACGTGTGAACACCCCATACTCCGACATATACATTTATCAATAAGATAAACGTGGATATTTTCATATTGTTAAAAAAAAAGTATATTAAAATCAACCTCTATCGGAGCCAAATCGATCACGGGATTTTTCACATTGATCGTATTTTTTAACACATACACAAATTATTTTTTTCTGTGTAGTTTAATCCAATCTAAGAGGCACTTTTTTATACACATGCCAAATCAACCACTGAACGGGTGGAAACCATTATCAAAAATTTAATTTGAAATACTAATAAATTCATATTGCTTTGGAAACAAGTGCAATTGAATTCAAATGTAAGATAAGTTATTCTACAAATGTGTACTATACAGTTGACATTAGGATATTAGAAAACTAATATTTATAATACAAAAGATCTCGTGGAAATTTTTCTTATACTAAGTAATAAGGAATTTCTGGTTTAAAAATAGATATTGTTTTGGTTAAATAAGATGAATTATTTGTAAGGAAAAGGCTGCAAGCAGTAACACACACTGGCGAACTAGGTACAAGTGTTAGATAAAAATAAATTAAAAAAAAAAGATAAAAATGATTCTTTATGTAGTAATTAATATGCCACAATGAATATTTTCTTTATATACATATTTTATATGTATAATATGGATATTAACGTTATAATATACTTGTATTTAATTATTATTTATTATATTTTTTAGCCAGAAAATGATTCTGTGAATCGAAAGCTTGTACTACCTTTTCTCATTAAATTTTTGACGTTTAAACAATCTAGTTTTTTAAATTTAATGTGGATAATGTTAGAATACAAGGTTTTTAAGTTGTACAAAATTATGTTCAAGAGAGAATATGACCCTATGGATCAAAATGTAGATATCCACATCCATATGAATATGAGATAGACCCTCCTTCATCTATCAGACAAAATTTCATAATTGGACAACAGTCAATTATTATAGATACCCTAAAGGATCTTGCAAAAGATATTTAATCCCTTCAATATAACGAAAAAAGATATTTCAAAGAAGATCATAACTAACTACAAAAGACAATCAAGAGAATCAGAGAGAAATAAACCTCGAACTAGGAGTACTTCATAGAAGATCTAATTCCTCTGAAAGGCCTAAACAGAACATGAATTATGAAACTAGCGTGCAGCTTCACATCGCCCCCCTGTTATATCATCTAGGGGGGGGGGGTCGCCCCCCATAGTCGACGCCAGTGGTACCAACCAATGATTATTTAGACCAGGGATATGGGCCAATTTTTACCTTGTATTTTATGTTCTTAATTTTTTCCTATATTTGGCACTTTCATAAGGTCATATGTCACAAAGTATAAAAAATATATACTTTGTTAATTTATTTTAAGATAAAATTTTTACAAGACGGGCGGACGGACATGGAGAAACTATAAGGGTTCCTAGTTTTCTAAGGATCCCTAAAAACTAGTGTTTTTTTCTTATATAATTTTCCTATATCCGAAAATACAAGAAATATATAAACATTATAGTAAATATAATTTTTTTATCAGAGAACAAATTATTCTTAATAATTACAGACTTATTCCCCTTGATGTTCTTTATTTACTAATATTCCTATAAGTAAAACTATTATTATTATTGACAATAATAATAATAATTTTTCAGTTTAAAAATCAATTTTATTTACAAATATTTGGTGCTCCTATGGGTTCTTCATTACCTGTAATTCTTGGTGATATTGTAATGGAAGATTTACAAGATAAAGTTTTAAATTAAATTCATTTTAAAATTCCTTTTTTCAAAAGATATGTTGATGGCATTAACACATGTGTTCCTGATGATAAAATTAATGACATTTTAGATGCATTTAATTCATATAATTATAGATTAAAATTTATTGTTGATATTAAAAATAATAAATTAATTAATTTCTAAATGTTAAAATAATTGTTATTAAATTTAATAAAATGTAGAAACTATTTGGTTCACAAAAAAATCTTGGATAGGTAGATACTTAAATTATTTCTCTAATTCACCTATAAATTATAAAAGAAATGTTATTATTGGCATTATTGACCGTGTCGTTACGTTTACTAAATATAGAAAATAAATTATTGAAAAAGTTTATAATAAGTAAATATAATTCAAACAATTCTAAAAATCAAAATTTAGTAATGTTTCTGATGATTTAAATCAGATTTTTTTTCCTTCGGTAAGCTTTAATGTTATTTTGTATTTTGTTCATAAATATCAATAATGTATTTGTTATAGCATTGATTAAGGAACAGCAGTTCCGAAACGTCTGCAATTAATAAATTTATATATTAATGTAAATTTTATTTTATTTTTGACCAATAAACCCATTACTAATTTAAATAAATAAATAAGTAGGTATACATTTTCTTTACCAGCTATGCAAATTACACCACAAATGTACCATTCACTCAAAAAAATTACTTACAAAATGTATGGTTGGAAAATATCAACAAGGATTTACTTAAATTACCGAATATGCAATTTAACGATATGTAAAAATCATTTTTCACATCTCAATACAAGGCGTGAAAGATAATTCATATTTATAATTATTGTGGAGGTTCAGGATACCAAGAATTACTAAACCAAGGACAGCCGTTACCATCAATAAGGATGTCCTTGGGAAACCTGGCGAAATCCCATTGTATACAGCCTTACCCCGTATGAGGCAGTCCGGGGAACACTTCAATTAATCGACGGTATCGTACCAGATCAAAATGATAATTGAAAGAAAACTGGTACGTAATGAATACAATTGGTACATAAACATCGTAAAATCGAACCAAAAGTACGTATTCTCTTTTAAATATAATTATTAATAATATAATTGTTATATTATATTAAAAAAGCATTATTTATTCCAGACGGGCATTAAAGAAAACAATAAAAAAATTGAAAAGAAATAAAAAAAAAGTCATAAATAAATACTACGAATTTGTCCTTAGATAAAATATTTTCTAATTCACTAGAAACTAGGTACTTGTAGGTATTAGTAGTTCTAGTGCTCGCTGAAAACTAATCAAACCTGTTGATAATTTCACTGATACTTTTGTGGAAAGTATTCCAAAAGTTGTCAGATATGTATGTACAGTGAAACAATTCAAAACACTTATAGATCTACTAATAGAAAATAAAAGTTGGAGAAGTACTTGTCGTTGCTGACTTTTCTGAAGATAACTTCTTTGTACTTCAGAATAGTGTACAAGGAGTACACTGGAATAATAAGCAATTATACTATACACACATTTGCCAGCAATTATGATTTGCCTAGTGAAGATTAAGCAATGTAATAATAAAAAAAAGCACTGATTTGTTCTTAAAAGAAAATACTTATGTATATTTATTAATGTCTAAAACTAAATGGAAAACATGTAATTTCATTGCACGAATTCAGAATATTGGTAGAAAAAAACATGGAAAATATGATCTATAGTCTATTTCATTTAAGTTTGCAGTGGTGGGCGGGGATTAGACGGTACGATTCACACAGGAACTATTTTATAGCTAACAGAAAAGTTTTTTCACTAGAAATTTATTAAATCTTAAACCTTTCAGTGATTTTTTTTCAAACTTTCACTGTATTTAGATTCATCCTTCATACAAAGTATAGGCTAAAATTTATTTTCAACACATTTATAGTTTTTATGCTGTGATTTTTTTGTTTGGCAAAACGGGAAATAACTCGCATTTTAATTTATTACTGATTGTTGTAAATACTCAATAGTGTTTTTTTTCTTGACGTCAGACGTGTAATTTTTTTTAAAACCACGTAATTTTTGGCATATCTGAACTGTCATATAACTTTTAATGGAATTTACAAGAAATTAAATTCACCTTTGTGTCATAAATATTACTTTTCTTATATCCTAATGTGAACTGTATAAATACATACATTTGTAGAATAACTAATCTGGAAGTTTCAATTTAATTGCAATTATTTCCAAGGCAACATGATGTATTGCATTAGTGAAAATTGTGTTATTGTGAATTTATCTGGCGTTTTGACCAATCAGGAGCGCGTATTATACTTCCTATGCTAGCTACCGCTGCAATCTTAAATGAAATAGACTATAGTCACTTTGACATAAAATTTAAATCATTTTAATTTTATTATGTCAATTTAACAAATATCACACATATTTGTGATATCTTAAATTGATTGTTTATTTTGTCGTTCCCTAGAAAAAGAAAAGTGAATTTATTAAAATTCATAAAGACAAAAACTACATAGTTAAGAAATTAAAACAAGAGATAGCTGAATTAAAGAAAACAATTCATACAGAAATTATATAAATAAATATTAAATCTGTTTAAACTTGCGATAGAGGATATTCTTGAAGATAATCAGCTTACAATTGAAGAGAATCGTTAGAGCATTGCAATTTTTGAAAGATATTTATAATAATTAATAAAATTATGTTATGTTCTTTAAAGAAATTAGAAAATGATTAAAAAAAATTAGCCCAACAAAGTGAGTTTTTTTTTTCAATTAAAATATAGATTTTGTTTTATTTCAAGTTATTCCTACTGTTTTGACGTAACTACCCATCCTTCTTAAGCGTATTTTTATCATTTATAATTTTTCTATTTTGTATATAGATGCAGTAATATTAAAAATAAATAAAAACAAGCAATACTGGCATGGTTACCGGGAGGTGCAGAAAAAAAACTATGAAAAATAAACCAAACAGCTGTCCAAGTAATGAAGATTCCATCTTTAGAACATTTACATAACTGACATCCAACTTTAGCGTAACATACAGAGCTCGTGGTAACTGTATTTATTACAAAGTAATCAAGCATCTTCAGGATGAATTAT
Source organism: Sialis lutaria (assembly GCA_949319165.1). Lineage (NCBI taxonomy): Eukaryota > Metazoa > Arthropoda > Insecta > Megaloptera > Sialidae > Sialis > Sialis lutaria. The sequence continues at coordinate 2,732,822 of OX439244.1, forward strand.
CTCATATTCGACTACAATCAAAATGTTTTTCTTTCAGTTTATTTCAGACCTATCAGAAAAATAAATAAAACATTACCGAATTATCTAAATGAATCCACGTTAGCAAAATTTACCATAGAGCAAAATTATTTTTCTTTTACTTAATTAGATTATTACAATATCCTATGCTCTAATTGTAACAGGACTTACATCGGGCAGACCAAACAATATTTAAGTAAAATAATAAATACGTCAAATAAGATACCGCACTTAAACATGGTATACAATATGGGCAAAGATTTAATTTAGAAAATACAAAAGTCCTAAATTATCAAACGTTTTTAAACAAAGCTACTAGGCACGTGTCAAATTGGCGCCAAACGCGAGACCCCGTCCGTGGACAGTACTGGTTGTATGTACTGAGTATTAATATATTTTATTATTTATTTTTGGTTCTCTAATAAGTAAAGACGCAGAGCACGTGCCCACCAGTAAAAGATGCAAGTCATACATGAACCGAATGAGTCATATGATTGCTAACTTTGATTATGGTAGCACAATATAATAAAATTGTAAGTCTTGCGACGTATGAAAGAGATTCGTACCTGAAATATATTCAAAAGTCGAGAACGGGGGATGACGAAATTATATTATTATCATATTGATATGACGAGCAACCAGGATAGGGTTACAGGCGGGTATAAGAGATTGCAGATTCATCAAAAAGAAATCAAGTGTAATTACTTAAAGTAGAAGCTGTATTAAATGTTAGAATATTATTAATTTATTTATTATGCTTTAGCGCACGTTGCATAATGCTTTGCTTTTAACAAATGTATAAATGACCTAAGGCGGGTTAAGGTACCGCCAGAATGTTGTAACAAATTTCATAATGACTTCAACAAACCCATTTTTTTATACCTACAACCAATAAAATAAAAAAATTGAAAATTTTATTCAAATTACGTGCAATTTTTACAAGCATCAAGAGCATCTAACAAATTGTAGAAAAATGAAATATACAAACACAAAATCGAACCAAATGTACATATTCTCTTTTAAATATAATTATTATTAATATAATTACTATATTATATTAAAAAAAACATTATTCATTCCAGACGGGCATTCATGAAAACAATAAAAAAATTTAATGGAGATAAAAAAAATCATAAATAAATCCTACGAATTTATCCTTAGATAAAATATTTTCTAATTCACTAGAAACTACTTGTAGGTAGTTTTTCGACTACAAGTCTTTTCACACTGATCACACTGTAAAGGTCGTTCATTAGTATGGATGTATCTATGTAAAACCAAATGACTTTTTCGTCTACAAGTGTATTCACACATGTCAATTTTGAAAGGTTTTTTCATTTATAGTCCAGTCATGTTAAAAATTTTGTATATATGACAAATAGGATAAATATTCGCCAGGATAATTTTAGTGCCGATCGATGGGTAATGATGTCCTTAATAAAATATTGAATTTGCAAGGTTGTGGGCCCCCGGGAAATACACCAAAAAAAATAAAAACAAAAAAACTTGACCTCCGCTTATGTTTAAATCATCGATGTAGCGAAAACGATGTGAGCTAGAGCAAAAATGAACTGGATATTTTTTGTGTGATGGTCGTCGAAAATCACATGACTTAAATGTAATTTTTGAAATATGTCGCTATATGCCCCGATCAACTGTAATGAGGTATATTGGTATTTAACGATTAATAAAAAATTTCAAAAAATTCACTGTTTAACTAGATGCTGTAAGGAAGCTATTTATGGATTCAAAAAGGGTTTTCACCTTGAATTGTATTCATAGGGGCAACATCAAGAAATTTTTTTTTGTAAATTTTTGCCTATTTTTGGTATTACGTATTTTAAAAACTATTCAACGTAGAATAATACAATGCAATGCATTTTATATATGATTTTATTCTATACAAATTGAATTTCTTGATATGAAGTTGTAAGTATAACCGTTTGCCCACAATATTTAAATAAACACAAAATTATGCACTTTACAAGTTTAAAGTAATATGAAAAGAAAGATTGGCAGTTGAAGATTCGAATAACAGAACATCTAATGAAATGGACGATGATTCTGCTTATTATTTAAATCAACTAGATAAAAAGGCCAGTTACAAGAGATGAAATCCGCACAGAAACAAAAAAAAATCCGATTGTAAGAAATTATGCATGGAACTTTAAACTGGAGAAGGAAATGTGAAATCATTACACGAATATTCATTACAAGATGGTTGTATATTCTACGGTATTAGAATTGTAATACCTAAAGATATACAAAACAGAATTTTAGAAAAGTGACATACAGCTCATACAGGTATTGTTAAAATGAGGGCATCAGCCAGAAGTTACGTATGGTTGAAAGGAATCGATCAAGATAGAAATTTTTATTTTATAAACCTATTTTTTTCAATCATTACGTACAGTCTGGGTCATTTTAATCGCCTATAATTCGGTAACCACGAGTAACGACACAAAATTAGTCGCTACGAGAGCGGCAGTGCTCTAATATTCAAATTTCCCGCGTTGTCTTTTTTTTAAATTGTAGCCCCCCTAAATGCATATTATTAAGTTAATTTGAGTGCGCACACTATAAGTATTCGAAATCGGTTGATCATAAAGTTTGAAAGGCTGTACGATTCCCTTCAAACTTTATGATCGGCCAACTACTTAATTACCATTGTGCGCTATACGAGTGTGCACATTCGCCGATTAGCACAGAAAAGTATCACTTGTTCTGTCCTCTCTTTTTGGATAAATGTTTAAAAAAGTACATGCCATATCTGCGTTTTTTGTCAACTTTGTTATAATCAGAAAACTAACGCCTTCGACTGTCGGAGCATGGTTTCGCACGGTAAACCTATTGTTTCATTGTCAGATGGTAAAAAAAAGTCAAATAAAAAAAAAAACAAAAAACGAAAATATACAATATCGCAAAAGAAGCCGCAACATGATGAGATATTGATATGAAATATGAAAATATTTCCATAGATTGGGTTTATGGGGGAATTGAGTACTTCATTAAGAAATGTTTCTTGGTATAAGTACCTAATAGAAGAGCGGAATCATTAGAGGCACTTTTATTAACATATATTCTCTCAGATACACTGGTGTATATTTGAAGTTCAATCTACAGAGTTAAATACAGAGATGAAATATCTCAGCATTTTATTGTTGTTTATCAGTACAACATTGTGGATCTGGACGACGACCAAGTACATACCGAAAATATAGAAGATATGTGGATGAGAGATAAGAGAAAATTGAAAAGACAGGCACAAGCTACTAGCTTTTTACCTCATACCTACGAGAATTTGAGTTTCGGTGTAGAACCATTAACGGTAGTGTTTGGAAACTTTTTGGTTTGAGTATCTGAGCAATAACAATTTTAATTTTTACCTTTATCGAAACATCGTGACAGTTTCGTTTTTTTGTGCAATAAATATTGGTTTTGTAGGTAATTTTCTATTGTTCTTATTTGTTCATTTTGTTCAGATTCGTTTTTGTTGGATAATTTAGATGATTCTCACTGGAATGATACTTTAACAGAAGCTACACTTTGTTCATGTTTCATCTCAATGAAATTAAATTCACTGGATATTTCGGTATCATGTTCGATAGCACACCTGATATTTCTCATAGAGACCAAATGACTGAAATAATCCAGTATGTAAAAATTGATAATAGAAAAGTTCAAGCAAAAGAAGTGTTTTTAGGATTCTTTTCCATTCCGAAAATTGAAACAAAAATAAATATAAAAGAGGCGAGAAACAATGGTGTGGTGGCCAAAGGAAGAATGTATACCATTTTTACAGATTATAAACCAAATATTATAAGGTATGGTGGAATAAATAGATATTGGTGCAAATATACAAATGACAACTGTACAACTGTAGGCTGTTGCTCACATATTGTAGTAATTATTATTTACTATTTAGCTGATGCGCGATACTTGACTGAAGTGCTCAGCCTATTATTTAATGAAGATAATATTAATGTAATAATTAGTAAGGACAACGATGATGGTTAGTAGAGTTATTTTTCATCGAATTAAATATTCATTATTATTTCCATGAAAGAACGTTTTTACACATATTATATTGTCGTTGCGTTATTAGTAATTGTTCTTCTGGAACGACGATATTTTCATTAATTTTTTGCCACTACGCAATGTTACAATATCATTTATCAAATAAAAATATTTTATTTAATTTTTTAATTTTTATTTTATTAATAAAATCTGCCATATATTAAGGATGTATGGCAGGTATCTCATTTCACCGAGAAATGGTTTAAATTTGGAGGAGTTATTCCTTAATAAAACTTAAGTACCCACACAAAATTTCAGAAGGTTCTACTACATAGTTTGAGACTAATTATTTTTTTAAAATTAATGAAATTAACATGGGCTCTTATGGCAGAATGATGTATTGACGGTTACATTTTAATAAAACACATGGTTCAAGCACCGAGAAAAATTTGAAATTTTCACAACACGTCACTTACATATTTAGCAACAAGTTTCATAAAAAATTTCATACTCTTTCAGACCTAAATTCCGAGAGAAAAAATAATTATTGCTGAAAAATATTGAAAAAAAAATAAAAAATGGCGTTCTTAAATGTAACGATTTGTTTTATTACATAGTTTTTCATTTATTAAAGCATATAAACTACTAATATTATTGTTTTCGTTGCATTTGTATATTCTACGTATGTTCTAAACAATGTTATTTAATAATATTTGAATTTCTGTCATTCATAATAATAAAATGATTCTTTTGTTTTGAAATCTGACAGATAAATTAAGAATAAAATTTTTTCATGTAATCAACACAAATATTAATTTTTTAAAAATGGGAAATAAGGTTTTAAATATAAGTACTAATATTGTTTATGTAGTTTATAAACGAATTTGACTTTCCTACAAGCATTTAAAGTGAATAATTCATAATTTGATTTTGATCGTCCATTGCATCTAAATTTACATAATTGTTGACTCAGACTGTACGTACCATACATCCTTAATATAGATAAATGTAAATATAAAATTTATTTGAAAGTATTTTCTGAAGAATTTGAAAAAAAAGTTTCATAATTATGGTCCTTTGAATAAACAATAGAAAAAAAAAACATTATTTTATGAAAAAGCACAACTAAGAGATTTTTTTAATGTTCTCTGCTTTTTTTTAATTGTTATTCAGAACCGCATTGAACTTAAGGTCTAAACATTTCAGAATCATTGTAATATTTTAGTACAAACATACCCTGAATGTAACATACAGATATATGTACTCCGATGGCAATTTTAGCATCCTCATCTCCCTATACCCTTTTAATATTAATAAAAATTCATTAATTATAATGTTAATTTAATTATTTATAGTGTTAATATTAAAACGAGTAGATAATAAAATCAGAAGACTAATTTAAACATTGAACATTTACAATTAGTGAATTTCTTACGAAATAATGTTACAGAAACTTCTATAGCTAAAGACCTAATGAGCATGTCAAGAAATTCTATATTTGGTGTTGCCGTAGAAATGTTTAATTCAAACAACAAAAGTGCTATTCAAACAATGTATAAACTCTACAAGAATAATAGATTTGACATTAAACAAAAAGTTGATGGCATTTTGTGGAAACTATTTACCATTTTTGAACATGATTTAGAATTCAAAAATTCTAATACTGATGTTGTAGTCCATCATAAAGATGTAGAATTAAGTATCGTTGACAACGTTAAATCCAAACCAAAGATAATAAGTTTAAAATAAATTCTGAATTCAAGAATATCTTTGGAGTGTTATTTTGAACAGTAGATGAAAAAATATCATTTCATAAAAACATTTATGCCTTATTTTATAAATTGCATCAGTGAAGTTTATAATAAATGTGAATTGGATATCATATCAAAAAGAATAAACATTAAAACTGTTGTAATAATATACTTACAACTAGGGGCTGTGCCCCTGGGCGCTTCGCGCCCCAACCCCCTTTCACGCCATATTTTTTACACAAATTTACTCGGGTCTGCGACCCTCGTATGTGTATATATCATACTCGTTCCACTATTTTTTGATAGTTAATTTTTTAATTTAGCGGAGATAATCAATATTAAAATTTTCAGTAATATTACATGTATAAATTACCCAACCTAAAATGTACTGTTATTTATTAAATGATTAACTTTTTATTTTTATATATTCCGGAAGTTTTTAATTTTTGTTCAATTCTAATCAAAATTAATTTGTTTACGTCACTTTTAAAAAATATCAATTTTAATTATTTTCATGCGACGCCCCTGACTTAATTATAATTTAAAAAAAAATGATTAATATATCAATCTCAACTTTCAAAAAAATAATAATTCATAAATAATTTGTTTTGAGGCGCTACTGATCTATATTATAATTTTCATATTTTTCTGAAATTTCTAATTTTTGAACAATTAAAAAAAAGTTTTGAGACGCTACTGACTTATTTATTTTTAAATGTGAACTTTTGGGTAAATTGCATCAATCTCCTACAACAAAACTATTAAAAATTATATTTTTATACAATTTCATTAAAAAAAAAACACAAATATAAAAATATTTGAAACGCCGTCCCTGATTTAAATGAATAATTTCAACAATTAAAAAAAATTCAACAATTTCACTGAAAATATTTTTTTTACAAACAAAAAATGTCACATGTTAAAAATCACGTAATTTTGGAACTATCAAAACTAACTTTCAAAAAAATAATAATTCATAAATAATTTTTTTTGAGGCGCTACTGATCTATATTATAATTTTCATATTTTTCTGAAATTTCTAATTTTTGAACAATTTTTAAAAAATCTAATATTTTTATAAACGTTAAGAAATGTGACAGTTCCCAAAAATTTCATATATTTAAAACGTCACCAGCCCCTGACTTAATCCCCCTTCAACAAAACGATTAAAAATTATATTTAATTCACTTTATTAAAAAATGCAAATTTAAATACTTTTAAAACGCCGTCCCTGGCTTAATTAGTATTAATTATAAATTTTCAGATAAACTGCATCAATTCTACAACTTTTTTTAACAAATTTGAACAAAATGAACAATTTCAATAAAAATTTAATATTTTTATAAACGTCAAAAACTATGACATATCAAAATGTCAAAAAGCACGTGGTTTTAAGAAAAATGACAGGTCTAACGTCATTTTTAATCAACCAGAGCACGCCGAAATGCTAGAAATTTCGAAACAAAACACTATGGTTCTAAATCGTAAAATCAGTTTTACGGATAAATTTTAGTGAATTTTTTCGTTTCGTCACACGAAAAAAATCATATCCCAAAAACTATTAAAATTTTGAATAAAATAATTAGCCTAAGCACTGTATCAAAGATGAATCTAACTATTGTGAAAAAATGAAAAAAATCTAGTGAAACGTTTATAAATCCATAAATTTATAGTCATCGGTCAGACCCAAATATATATATATATATATATATATATATATATATATATATATATATACGCTGGGTTTATATTATAGTGTGACTAGGGGCTGTGCCCCTGGGCGCTTCGCGCCCCAACCCCCTTTGACGCCATATTTTTTACACAAATTTACTCGGGTCTGCGACCCTCGTATGTGTATATCATACTCGTTCCACTGTTTTTTATAGTTAATTTTTTAATTTGGCGGAGATAATCAATATTAAAATTTTCAGTAATCTTACATGTACACATTACCTAATTACAAATTTACTCGGGTCTGCGACCCTCGTATGTGTATATTATAATAATTTTCCATTCTTTTTGCTGATACTCATTTTTTTCTCAAATTGACGGTGATAATTACATATCATTATTACAATTTTTAGTAATATTACATGTACAAATTACCCAACCTCAAATGTACTCGGGTCGCAGCCAAAGGCTGCGACCCTCGTATGCATGAGTATATTATATTATAAACCTAAAAATGATAATTGAAAACATTTATTATTATTAAAATTTACACATGTTTATCATATTCAAAGAGTACGTTATTTGTATCAAAAAATGGTTAATATAAGTTTTTTTACTTTTTATTTTTATATATTCCTGAAGTTTTTAATTTTTGTTCACTTTCAATCAAAATGAATTTGTCTACGTCACTTTTAAAAATTTTCAATTTTAATTATTTTTATGCGACGCCCCTGACTTAATTATTAAAAAAAAATTATTAATATATCAATCTCAAAACTTAAAAAAAAATAATTCATTAAATAATTTTTTATGGACGCTACTGATCTATATTATAATTTTATATTATAATTTAATTTTTATTCAATTTCAATCAAAATTAATTTTTTTACGTCACTTTTAAAAAAATAACAATTTAAAAAAAATGTATGCGACGCCCCTGACTTAATTATTATTAATTTTTTTAGATAAATTTATATCAATCTTAAATCTTTAAAAAAATTATAATAAATCATTAAATCATTTTTTTTAGACGCTACTGATTTATATTATAATTTTCAAGTTTTTCTGAAATTTATAATTTTTGAATAATTTAAAAAAAAATCTAATAATTTTACAAACGTTACGAAATGTGACAGTTCCCAAAAATTTCATATATTTAAAACGACACCAGCTCCTGACTTAATCCCCCTACCTACAACAAAACGATTAAAAATTATATTTAATTCAATTTTATTCGAAAATGCAAATTTAAATACTTTTAAAACGCCGTCCCTGGCTTAATTATTATAAATTTGAAACTTTGTGAACTATTTCAATAAAAATGTAATATTTTTATAAACGTCACAAAAAATATGACAGCTCAAACGTCAAAAAGCACGTGTTTTTAAGAAAAATGACAGGTCTAACGTCATTTTAATCAACCAGAGCACGCCGAAATGCTAGAAATTTCGAAACAAAACACTATGGTTCTAAATCGTAAAATCAGTTTTACGGATAAATTTTAGTGAATTTTTTCGTTTCGTCACACGAAAAAAATCATATCCCAAAAACTATTAAAATTTTGAATAAAATAATTAGCCTAAGCACTGTATCAAAGATGAATCTAACTATTGTGAAAAAATGAAAAAAATCTAGTGAAACGTTTATAAATCCATAAATTTATAGTCATCGGTCAGACCCAAATATATATATATATATATATATATATACGCTGGGTTTATATTATAGTGTGATGCATATCTACATCAAAACTACCGCAAATCAAAATGCAAATTAGATCAGAAGCTAACATAGAACTACTATTTAAGAAACCTTATGCGTTTCGTAAAGAAAGAATCTCGCAATCCGAGACTACTTTACTTAAGATAACTACTGCAACGGGGTTGGATACAGATGCTACTATAATACCGGGCATTAGACAAATAAACAAATAAAAGTGGAGGCATTGGCACAAAATGATTTGTATAAAGAAATATCAAGGGGATGTATGCATACTCTATTATAGCCAAATTAGATCTACAGCAATAACTTTATATAAAAAAAATTAGCCATAGGACCCGGTGTTACCCGGGGATATTAAGTTATACTATATTTGAGGCGTGTATTTCCAAAATCCGCCAACTCCACTTTTTCCAATAATCGCGGTTAAAAACTTAATTTGGTACATTTTTCAATAAGGAATTCGTTTCTTAGATTGTTTACTTCCAAATAACGCTAAATTCGGAACAAATCTAAATTTAAATTTATTTTTCATTCCAAACGCCGCTAACTTATATTGAGGTTAGTTTCCAGAATCCGCTATATCCATTAGTGACCAATCAGAACCCGTGAATTTGAAAAAAATCAAAATGGCGGAGTGTAAAAATCATGTAAATTTACGCTTGTGGTTTTTATTAATTTTTTACTGAAAACATGTGTGATCTGGCAAATAATGTTGAAAAAGTTCCACCTAATAAAGGTAGAAAGTGGAAAAGTCAACCACATCTTCGGAAGAAGAATGTAGAACGTGAAGAAAGGTGAATCAAAAATTCCATTTTTTATATGAATTAATTACTATGAGTTAATTACCTTCGAGCGAACCTATTGAAGAAAATGATAATTTTGTTTAAAATTGATTAAGATTAATATTATGTACGAACATATGCTCATCATTTTTCATGATATTATGAATTTTATTAAACATCCAATACAATCAAGCAATTACAACCAGAATCTTTTCCTATTCCCGCTAACTCCATAGATGAGATCCAATATCCGCTATCTCCAAATTTACATTCAATTTTCTCAGCCTATAGTAAGTTAATTTGGTATAATCTTGGTTTAATTATATGTATAATTGATGGCAGGCAATACTTTCGAGAAAAAATAAAAGTTAATCTATGGATACACAGACAACGTGTAAAAGATATATTTTGCCCTCCTGCATATTTTTCTATTTTTTTTTTTTTTTTACTTAAACCATTTCTATATTGGAATATAATAATTTTTGGATGAGGTATTAAACGTTTTTCTAATTTTATATAAGAATCTTAAAGTATGAACAAATTATAAAAAACAAATAGATTTTTTACAATCGTTTCTTATTAAAAAAAATTCTGATCATATGCAATATTGAATTTGTACTTCTGTGATTGTATGTATTGATAAAATGTCAAAAAATATGAAAATATTCATGAATTAAAGAATGTTTTTGTAATTATACATCTATAACATTTGAATACATCCGTCTGGTGACGTCAACGCTGATTGGTCAACGACCGTATGGCACTACCTAGTTTCAAACCAATATTTATAATTGGTTTGAAACTTGAATATTTAAAATCAAAATTAAAATGGATCAAAAGTATCGTTTTAAAAAAATTCAGAACAATTGAAATTTGTTATAAAATTTTATTATCTGAAAAAATGGATTCAGCACATGTTGCACCGGTGGTCGGGGACCAAAATATGCCGGACATGTAAGTTTCAATAATTTTATTTATTTATATAGTTCATAATTAATGATAGAATTTTTACCTATTTAAAATTTATTTTTCAGAAACGAACAAAAAAATCTAAGAAAAAGTGGTTGAAAAAGCGGTTGAAAAAACGGAATCAGATATTGTAAAGTATGTATTTTTTTGTAATTTAAGTATAGTAAGTAATATTTATATTTCCTTGTTTCAGAAAATGTACGAATAAAGAAAATAATAATTTTAATTATTGGCAGAACATACACGGTGCGTATCGCGGCTCCAAGCGTGGTGCCCGCGATGCGGATCGTGGCTCCAAGCGTGGGGGCCACGGTGCGGATCGCGTAATATTGACTAAGCCCCGCGTAGTTAATATTAATTTTTATTAATTAAATAATATAATTTAAATAAATTTTTTTATATATTTTGAAACGTAAATGAAAAACATAAAAAATTTAAAGACGAACGCCTCAAGTCTTCTATATATAACAGCCCTACTAAAAACATTATTTATTCCAGACAGGCATTAAAGAAAAAACAAAAAAAAATAAGAGTTAAAAAAAATCATAAATAAATCCCACGAATTTGTCCTTGAATAAAATATTTTCTAATTCACTAGAAACTACTTGTAGGTAGTTTTTCTCCTACAAGTGTATTAACACTGATCACATTGTAAAGGTCGTTCATTACCATGGATGTATTTATGTAAAACCAAATGACTTTTTCGTCTACAAGTGTATTCACACTTGTCAATTTTGAAAAGTTTTTCAATAGAAAATTTTACAGATGAATTACTCCAATCCTATTTTCATTTATCTGGAGTATGCAAAACAAAATTAAACAAATCAGAAAAGAATATAAATTATATAAAACTTTCCGCCCTTTCGTTTCCAAGTACAATTGCATAATGTATTTTGTTTTATAGATCGAAAATGAAATATACCATCCAAAAATAAAGAGAAAAAGAGACAAATCGCACCAAAGACATCGGTATCAAAAAACAAAGTCGCTTAATGCAGTAATTTACGTATTTTATTATTTATTTAATTGGAATAAAAACCTGTAGTTAATGTATGAACCTTTATAGTTCAGTCGTCAGATAATTTTTTAAAATGGTGGAGTTAGAAATAAATGCCTTTCAAAGGAGGGTGTATAATTTTCTAATAAAAAATACACTCCATATTAGTCCATGTGCCTTGGCTATTTCAATATTTCACCTGAATGTAACTGCAATTCCAGCACAACGGTTATAGGTACTAAATATTCTATAACTTTTAATGATATGATGAAAATATGGGACTCAAAAGTACTTGAACAAGGGTACAAATATGAGGTTTACAGAGAAACTCTCCTAATAATTGGTATGGGATGTTTAGACCATACATGAGCTTCTCTGCATTCAGACTTATTGTTAGATTAAAATAGTTAAGAATGGGCCATCACACAATGCCAATACAGAAACAAAATGAAGGGATACAATCATTCCCAGTCAAGAATTATAGATTACACAAGGGAACAAATTTCAAACATTTTGATACAACTGACAAAATTTTATTTGTTTCGGATTACATTTGCCTGACATAACTAGAAACTGAAAGTGAATTTATTGTAGCAGGTCTTATTTGAGATACAGCGATACTTAAAAATATGAAAAAAGAACAAAAAAAATAGTTTAAACAATTAATATAAATTAAAAGCATAACAAATTTTTACATAATGGCATTAATTTTAAATTGTCCACTATTATATAGTATTTTATACTTAAAGATACAGGTATAATTTCGTTAGTGACTTTTCTTTTGCCTTTTATGTGACGTTGAATTTTCTTTTTTGAGGAACCAACAAAAATCTGCCATCATAGCTGGATCCCATCGTCCCTGGTATCTTATTTCTGTTGTTCGCACATCCTGATGAAACCTCTCTCCTTGTTTTTCACTTACTGCGCCAAGATTATCAGGAAAAAAGTCTAAATGAGAGACATTCTGCACCCAAAGTTTTGGTACGACTGAAGCAGTTCATTTACTAAAAGTTGATAGTTTTCTGATTTTTTATTGCCTAGAAAGCCTCTTACGACTGCAACAAAGCATTTCCGTGCTTGTAGTTCTTTCTGATTTAATTTTTGGGTAAACAGTTCATCCTTAACAAATTTTCTTACTTGCGGACCTATAAAACTCCTTCTTTCAGCTTAGCATCACTAAACTGAGGGAAAACTGTCTTCAAATACTTGAATCCGCCGCTTTCTTTGTTCATAGCTTTTACAAAATTTTTTATTAATCCCAATTTAATGCGTAGGGGAGGTAAGATTACTTTTTTAGGGTCAACTAAAGGCGTGTTCTTGACATTATTGCTTCCTGGTTGATACGTAACTCTTCCTGGCCAAACTTGTTAATTTGAAATATTTGGGATAATCTGTTGTGAGGATTTGTGTACAGTAGGCTAATTCTAAGGAATTTTTTATTTTTTTTTATATATTTAGAATTAAAACTAGTCTAAAGACTAACGATTAATTTTAATCTGTATTCTTAAATCTAACTATTATAAGCTAAAGTCAATTTCTTTTGTCCTTTAGTTTTTCTCTATTTACACTATATATGTATATGTACAAAATGTACATACATTGCATACACACACTTTTTCTCGCGCACTGTGCTCTGCTTTACCCACTATACTACACTACACCAGGTCAAGTGGTTTGCCTCTGGGTTGGCATGAAGGCGAAGTCTGGCTTCATGCTTGCCAGCAAACTTTTTGATTTCGTCTTTTATAGTTGGGATATCAAGATCTCTATGAATATCTGCGTTGCGAACATACCACGGCGCATCTACAATGTTACGTAACACTTTGTTCTGAAATGTTTGTATAGACTTGGTGTTGCTATCACTGGCGCATCCCCATAGCTGGATACCATATAACCACACTGGTTTTAAGATCTGATTGTAAATCAGTATTTTATTGTCTATTGACAACTTGGAATTTCTGCCAATCAGCCAATAATATTGTCTGTATTTCAGATCAAGCTCAGCTCTTTCTTTCTTCACGTGAGTTTTCCATCTCAGCTTTGTGTCTAGTGCCATGCCTAAATATTTAGCATTCGTTTCATAGGGCACCACTGTGCCATTAATATTTAACGCAACTGAAGGAAATTAGTTTCATAAGGAAATTATGAAACTTTAAATAAAACTGATATTAGATCTGTCCCAACACTTTCATGACTCGATGTGCGAAAGATTAGGGTAGTTTAACAAAAATATATGATTACTGTTCTGGTTGTCAAACCCTTGTTCCCTTGTGTTATTAGGAGGAGCTCAACATGTTCTATTAGAAGGCTGCACTTACCCACCTCAGCGTAGAACATCAATGGCTCAAAGTATTGGTTCAATTACAGCAATGGTCTGCAGGATAAGAAATGAAGGAAGATACAGAGCAAAGTGGGAAAGCGCTGTTAATGTCACACATGTTCTGTATAGATGATTTAATAGAGACCACAAAGATTGTAAAAAGAGCTGACCAATTGAGGGATTTAAAGAGCATATTAGCAGACATAATACTGATCACTACATCTAGACAAGCAACAAGAATGCACTTCCCATTGAACATGGTTGTCCAAGCCTACGTAAATTATGGAAAATGGCCCAAAGTGTTGCTCCAATGACAGCATAATAATAATAAATGTTTATAAGAACTTTTAACTAGAAGTTAATTATTCTTGATGTGGTTGAAAATGACAATAAAACTGACAAATAAAAGTGGAGGCATTGGCACAAAATACTGCAAAATTTCAGACAATGCAAGATAAGTATAAAGAAATGGCAAGGGGATGTATGCATACTTTATTATGGCCAAATTGGATCTACAGCAATGACTATATAAAAAAATAAACATCTTACATCATATATAGATGCAACTGAATCAGTCGCCAGAAAATTAAATGTGAAGGAAAAAAGAGTATTCTATTATGCACATGACATCAGAGTTACATCCGTAAGTATCCTCTCTTTAAAATGACATAAAACGGATTACATCACGTTGTTTCTAACAAACCGTTATTCAATACGTAGAAACAGTTTACCATTTAGCCATGTTGTAACTAATAACAGTTGGGCACCTATAACTGCCACGATTTATTCATTCAATCAATTGAAAATACCGGAATATATTGAGAAATGTTATGAATGCTTAACACAATGTGATGAAACTTTGCTTAAGGTAACAATCCACCTATGTGTTGCCCATTTTCTAAACTGATTGTCAGTGACGCTGTAGAATCAGCAGGTAAAAGAAACAAAGTTTTAAAAATCTTTTTGATTGGTGTACTATTATTTAACCTTCCGTCGCGTCGGGCGCGGCTGATCTATTTGATACACTTCGAATTGATTTTATATGTATCAATAATTCCGAAGGAAGGTTAAATATTTTAGCACAATCAGCTCACGCATCACTCCCCCCACACTCCACCCTGCGTCAAGAGTCTCTACGCACCCTGGTTGTCAAGTTATAGGTATGAGCGGCATTACCCGGTGAGCGCTATTACCCCGTCTTACCCTACTTAAGAAATTAAAACAAGAGATAGCTGAATTAAACAAGTCATACAGAAATTATATAAATAAATAATTCTGTTTAAACTTGCGATAGAAGATATTCTTGAAGATAATCAGCTTACAATTGAAGAGCATCGTTACAGCATTGCAATTTTTGAAAAATGTTTATAATAATTAATAAAATTATGTTATATTCTTTAATTTTCTGAAAATTTATTTAAAATAAAATCTATTTGAATAAACATATTTGTATGGCATAGGGCTGCCATCACCTAAATTGCCGACCCCGGATAAACACGGCAAAAATCCCGGACATTTGGGCGAAATATGGTTTTTTACCCGGACACATCTGAAAAAATATTTTTTGTAACAAAAATAATAGTCGAGTCAATGAAGCTCGAAAATGGCCAAAACTTCGGAACCCTCAGAAACAGCACCGATTTTGATAGAATTTTTTAATATTTGAAATCAGAAACATTCTAGTCGTTGGATTTAACCCCTCCCCCCAAATTTAGAAAATTTGTATAATTGACTGGTTTCATATATTAAGTCCGATTTTCGACGAGATTTTTTTACCTGTAGGGGTTTGAAGGGTCACTGAATAAAAATACCTTGTCAAAATAAGGTTTTTCCGGGAATCTTCCCGAAATTTTCCAAAACTTTTTTTAATTTTTGTCTAAATTTATTGAAAATTTTGATAGAAATGTGTATTCGCGGTGTTTCTTTTCACAAAAAAAGTTGAATTATACAAAAATTTTAAGGAATTTTTCAGAAATTTCCCAATTTTTCCTCAAAAATTTTGAATTTGAAATAAATAACATTGTACCATTTAAAAAAATGAACCTAGAGGGCTGAAAATTTTAGAAACATTAGGTAGATGTATTGTAAATAAGCATAATTTTTTTTATCAAAATTGTTTGTTTATTTACAAAACGGCAAACGTTTATTGTCTTATATGCGGCACGAGCGGATAGTAAAGTTCGTAGCCTAGTTAGTTGTAAAATGAAAAATAATGCTAGTGACTTGCTCTTAATTTTTTTACTACTAAATTAAAGTATTTCAAACAATTATGTAAGATTTCATCAAAATTCAGTAAATATTTTTAACAGAGTAAACGATCTTGTCGACGAACGTGCCGCTGACGCGCGAAAAAACTGAGGAATATACTGCTATAGAATTGAAAATAATAAACCTAGAGTGCTAAAACTTTCAAAAACGATAGGTAAATACATCTCAAATAAGTGCAATTTTTTTGGAAAAATCGTTTGTTTATTTGCAAAAAGGCAAACGTTTATTGTCTATACGCGACACGAGCGGATACTTAATTTCGTAGTTGTAAAATTATATATAATGTTAGTGACGTGCTCTTAATTTGTGTACTGCTAAATTAAAGTAATCTAAAAAATAAAATGCTTTAGAGTTGCAAATAAAAAACCTAGAGGGCTAAAACTTTCAAGAACGTTAGATAAATACATCTCAAATAATTATAATTTTTTTGGACAAAATTGTTTGTTTATTTGCAAAACGGCAAACGTTTATTATTTTATTCGCGGCGCGAGCGAATACGAAATTTCGGAGCAAAACTTGCTGTAAAATGATTATTAATGCAAGTAACGTGCTCTAAAATTTACTACTATAAAATAAGGGTATTTCAAACAGTTTTGCTAAATTCCATCAATATTCAATAAATTCTAAATATGTATATTAATTTATGAATTTTATAATTATTTTTTGAGTCCGACGGCTGGAATGTTTCTGATTTCAAATAGTATGGTATAACGAACATTTAAAAAAAATTCATCAAAATCGGTGCTGTTTCTGAGGGTTCCGAAGTAAAAACCTTCATTGACTCGACTTTAAAAACATCGTTATAATTTTTTTAATTTTTATTCATTTATATAGCTTAGCAACAAACAATAGACATTACAATAATAACTTATTATGGATGAATTTTTTACTAAGATTTATTTCAATTTATCGCTTATTAAAAAAAAAATGGGTTTCCCCTGACAACAAAAGTGTCCGGGTTTTACCCGGACACTTTTTAAAAACCCCTGCCGGACGGTCCCCGGACGCCCTTCAAACTAGGACAAATCCGGGGAAACCCGGACGGATGGCAGCCCTAGTATGGCAGTACTCTTTCAAGTCTTAGAGAAAAAGGCACTGGTTCTTTTGTGGGCCTTTGCTTAGTAAGAATGGAAATCAACTCGGAAATAAGTGAATACTACATACATAGTGACCACTAAGCTATTCGATAGAACATACCATATCATTTGTATGTACTTGCACCCAATAAAAAATACGAGAAATATTGTATACGAAGATGTCCAGCGATAAAATATTTGTCTTGAAAATGAAAAAAAAACACAATAAATAAATAACCTACCAATCAATGATAAATACGCAGCATTCAAACATAAACTAATAAAGCCATTAACTGATTCTGAAGAACGAAAAATTAAAAAAAGAAAACTTACAGGATTAGATAGAGTAACGGGACGCTTGACGCCTAGTTTGTCACTAAACACAGGTATAGCCACGAATTAACGCGTTAATTTTATAACGGCATTGTTAATGCCATTGGGCGTTAAACATTAACTCGGAGGATGTTTATTTTCATTTGTACCACCATGTTTTATTGTATTTTGAATTTATAAATATTTTTAATTGTTAAATATTTTTTGAAACAATTAAACTTTGATTTATTTAATTGTTACCAATTATGACTCATATGTATTGTACACGTGACTGACATGGACGTATTTTATATTTTGATAATACAGGGTGTCCTAAAAGGTTTTTACTATTTCAAAGTTATATTTCACGAGAACTGTTAGGAGTGGGAGGATCTGGCCAGTTGTAATCGTGAGCGTGTCTCTCGGAATTTCAGTAACAATGGAGCGATATACAGGGCCGCAGCGCACTTTTTGTGTAAAAGCATTTTATGAAAACAGCCATTCTTACGTCCAAGTTCGTCGCCTTTACCATGCACATTTTAATTTACACGACATAAATCAAACTCCGACGAGTCCTTTCATCAGATATTGGGTTGTAAAGTTCGAAGCAGAAGGCACAACAGTGAGTGACAACCATATCGGCCGGCCCAGAGCCTGTAGGAGTAGGGAAAACATCGAGCGTGTTCGTGCAGCAGTAAGGCGAACGCTTTGTCGTTCAATAAGAAAACATGCGGCCGCCCTTACTTTATCAAAATCGACTGTTCACACGATCTTACAGAAGGAATTAAACTTTCATCCTTACAAAATTTAAATTGTGCAAGCATTAACAGTGGAAGATTATTCAATTCGTGTCACATATGTTACGGAACTTCGACAATTTCGATAACATTCTGTTTAGTGATGAGGCTCATTTTCATTTTTTTTGTGGGGGTTCCTTAAATCAAAGGTTTACACTGACTTTCCTGCAAATCTGAATCAGTTGAAGCAAAGAATTCGCGATGAAATTCGAGCAATTCCACAAGAACTCTGTGTCCGCGTGTTCGCCAATTTCAGAGACCGTTTGGATAAGATGGTATGCATGGGGGGACACCATCTCGACGGCATAATTTTCGACAAATAAATTTCCACATTTTCTTGTAAATGTTATAAATAAAAAATGTTAATTAAATTTAAAATTGAATGAGTTATAATTGTTTTAAATAGTAAAAACCTTTTAGGACACCCTCTACAATACTATATTAATATTATTGTTCTATTTAATATAAATGATAATAAATAGAAGCCGGGATTATTATAATGTACTGTTTTAAAATTTAAATATGCAGTTATAAAAGTTACTTTGTACAGTGCTAATAAAAATAAATACTCAATTTACGACTGGCCTCTGTTTCTTGTATATTTTTTCATAATTTCTTTAAAACAATCCCTGCATTAAAGAATAAAAAGGAAACGCATATGATAAACTATGATTTAAATTTAAATTATAAAAGTATTTTCTTCCTAAATCCCAAATATGTATGAGACACTGGACACTGTGGGTTAAGATTTTTATAAACATACATATATTCATGTACACTTTTGCAGCAATATAGCTTATTTAGATGTCAACGTTTTTTATGCTCGGAAAGAAATATAGATATTGTTATTTTGCATTTATTTTTATTGTAATTTATAGGTTAGTTGGTAAATTAAATAGAAAGATGTTTCTATAAAATCTGAGAAGCACTGTGTTTTTATAATCATTCTTTCCTCAATCAAACTGCAAAGAATTTATAATTAGATTAAAGTAAATGCCTCAAGTCTTCTATATTTAACAGTCCTACTAAAAACAAAAGGAGCTTGGCTATTTATAATCATTTATATAATATTTATATAATCATTCATTCCTCAAACCGCAAAGAATTTTTAATTACATTAAAGTAAATGCCTCAAGTCTTCTATATTTAACAGTCCTACTAAAAACAAAAGGAGCTTGGCTATTTATAATCATTTATATAATATTTATATAATATTTATATAATAATTCATTCCTTAGTCAAACCGCAAAGAATTTTTAATTACATTAAAGTAAATGTTTTTGTTAAATTGAAAATATTTATGTAGCCGGAACGAGTAAAGTCAAATCGAAAAATAAAACAATTACATTTAGAAATAGAAGCCCCAAGTCTTCTATATTTATCAGTCCTACTTAAAACAAAAGGAGCTATAGCTGTTTTCTATAATATTTTGAATGATTCCAAAAAATCTACTCACCTACTATGAGAAATGTGTAATTCAACGAGTAATTTCTGCGATCATTATTCCTGCAGCGATTGTCATCTAATGTCACCAATTATTGTGCTTAGGATATATTTATAACAACACAATGTAATATTAATATCATTAAAAGTTATTAATGAATGCACATTATATTTTATTTATTTTGACAACTGATTGCTATTGTTTTTATTTAACAATTTTATATTTTTCATAAACAACGTTAGTAGGTGGCGCTGACGACAACTCTGTACGTGAAAATTACAAGTGTCTTTCCAATTGAAGACAATCTATTATAAAAATAATTAATCATTCTAAGGTTAGCTTTGATTAAAAGCACCGATTAATCATAAAACCACGTAACTAATAATATATTAACGGTATAGGAAACCATACATGACTTCCATGTTCTGTAATATTTCAGAAACAACACTGTTCTGTTCGAACGATATTCAAAAAGTAGTTTAAAATTGTCTTTAGCTTCTGAGCTGTCACTCGCTTTTATATCTTACATTGCGTGCAAATTTGAATTTGGCGATGGGGATGCTTTCGGTTAATCGATGTTTTGGTTGATCGGTATTTGGATAATCGATGCTGTACTGCATAACCATAATGACTATTTTTGAATGATATAAGAGGAAATAATACGAACAGCGGTTCCGAGAAAGACAAATGCCTGCTGCGGGTATTTTTTTAATCGGTTAGAAGCCGACACACTAGGTGATACTACACACACCCCCTGGCGGTGCATAATACATTTTTCTCCTCAGAAAAAAAGAAAATATCGTGTTTTTTATTAATAAAAATATAATAATATGTTGTATAGTACTGAATGTAGACAATTAACTCACTCCGGATTTTAATTCATTAAAGACTTCAGTTCCCTCTATCAGTAATATGATTTTAAAGGTACCCGACAGTTGCGCAGTTTATAAAACACCCAAAAAACTCATCTCCATCAATGTTTTGAGATATTTAATCGACAAAACTTAATAAAGCTGTGAAATTATCTACATTTCCTCCAACAGCTCTTTGTCGGACATATTATCAAGTTCAAACATGACTTGGAAATTACGAAATTGATACTAAAAACTGGGGATGGACATAAAAAAAAAATGTCTTGAAGCTAACTACAACTCTGATCCAACCTGCCTCTAAAATATTGTTGAATACAATTTTTCATAAACTGCAAGAAAGGCTGTGGTTCTGATTGTAGATGTTTTCCAAAATATAAATAAATAATATCAAATATTCACTGGTAACTTTCCAGTAATATTTTGTTTCTGATAAATTTAATTATAAATAAGGTAAAAATAAAGTCAGTGACAATATAAAAAGTAAATAAATATCTAAACATAAATAAATATTTATTGTGCATCCAAATGGAAATTAATTAATTAATTATTGCCATTTAGAAAGTTCTTTCTCTTTCTCGTGAAATGAAATCGCATTGTGTTGATAACGATGTAAAAAAGTTAGTAATACCTAAAATTGGATGTGGGCTAGATTTACTTGAATGGAATAGTGTAGGGTGCGTTGTTGAACAGTGAACCACCCTTTTTTCTAAGTCATATAACTTGCTAGAAAATAAAGCTAAGAATTTCGTTTTGGTGTCATCGTTTAGGTAATTTCATAAGATTTTTCTGTTTAAGGTTACAGGAAGCTAGAGGAACAAACTAAGACCCATAAAGGAGGTTTTAAAAAAAATGAAATTTGGCTCACTGTGTACTATGGGTAGTTTACACTGAACCACCCATATTTCAACAGTGAACCATAATTTCATTACCAATAAAAAATGCTTATTTGTGAAAAGAAATCACACAATTTTTCATAATCAACTTTTATTATAAAAAATACAAATAAAAAAATGTTTCTTCTAACAAAAAAAATAATTAAAGTTATCATATAAACTTTTAATTAATAATTAACAACCAGCCTTTCCGATAGTATAATAAACAGTCTTCATTTAAAGAACCGTGAACAGTGGTTTCTTCACTGAAATATCATGATGTTTTTTTTGAAGAAACGAAACCATTCCAAACCTGCCAGTTGATCTCTTTCCCATGAATTTGGTATTTTAATGTCATTACGCTTTGCCATTTCATACGCCACTTTCCTACATTCTTTGACGGTCAAACTAGAGAACATTAATGCACAGTCCTTGTAGTATTTTAATAATATTTGTTCATGTTCTTCAGTAAACATTTTATTAAAATCATATCTAGGTACAAGTGATATATTATCACCATGTTCACGTTTGTTTTTCACGTAACGGCGCAATGTAGAGTACGGTATTTTACAGGTTTTTGCCACCGTCCTAAGAGAATTACCATTTTCTACCATTAGTAAAGCTGACATCATATCCTCTTTTTTGTGTTTTCCTATTTTCCGTTCCTTATTTTTTGGGCTTGGCATCCTAAACCAAACAAAAATATTATTAATTTTCAACCGCATAGTGCATAGTGAACCGGTTCACTGTGTACTATGCGGACCTGGTTCACTGTTCAATACATACACTATTCAACTTATAATTTAAAAAATATATAGTTTATACACTGAATTGTCACAACGCAACATGCTCATAAAACGACTAAAACTACAACAATTTTGATACCATATAGCTTTTGTTCTTAAAATTAATAACAAAGTATACAAAAATCGAGACACTTACTTGAGAATATTACGTTTTTTTGACGAGAAACAAATAAGCTGCTGCCACACGTGACACTAAAGCCAGGGTTGCCGGTTCACTACGGAAGAGGGAAAGGGTGCACACGAGGCAAGTATTAACAAGGTTGGTCAAAGTGGCAACGTCGCAGTTGTCCCAATATGGCGGTGGTTCACTGTATCTGGTTGGTTCACTGTTCAACAACCGACCCTACAAAAAATTATATGTCCTACATATTGGACAGTTGTTTGTTATACAAATATCGCATATAAACAAAAATATTTTTTTTTTTTTAATTTTTGTCTCGCGTTATTTCTTATGATTGCGTAATAACCGTAACCCGCAAAAAAAATTGCCAACAGATCTCAAAACTAGAAACTTAAAGCTTCAAAATAATCTTTTTTAAATCTTCATACGATTATTTTTGACTGAGTTACAACCTTTCAAAAACCACTAAAAAATTTAGGAAATTTTTGTGTTCCTTTAATTTTTTCCAGTAGTATATAAATTAAACATTAAAAAAAAATATTCATTATTTCATTTGTATTAAAAAGATTGGGAAGTTAGTTTTGTGGAGGAGACAGTGGGTTAAGCAAAGTGTTCGATTGCCAAAACTACGTATTAGTTCTCAAAATGGGCAGCCAATTTTTTACGGCTCGAATTGTACAGTAATACAAATTTTATTTTGGACACACGAATATTGATGTAATGTCATGTTTTATTAATTATTTCAATAATTTAAAATTAAAAACATTTAAACATATAAAGAACACCCAACAACAAAAATTTCATACGTTATTAAATAAGAACACTACAAATATCAAATACAACACAAATTGGATCAAAAATTTGGCAGACGTCACACTACTACACAATATTTCTATTTGCTTATGTCTTGGTCCTAATTTCAATTTTTGTAATAAACAAATTAATAATAACGTAGTTAATGAAATAATAAAAAATACACAACTGTTATCATTTGAGAAAGAAAAACCAGAGAAAAGACATTTCTAAAAACATCCAAATTATTAATAATAATACACAGAAAATTAATAGATATCCTAAAGATACATTTTTAAATAAAATAAACACTGAAACTAAATTTTTTTTAAGAAACAACACCAACATTAGTAATAAAGGGAATGTTACAGTCATACAAAATAGAACATATTACCTCAATAAAGCATAACACTAATTAATGATGCCAATACTCACTTAAAAATAAAAAATGATCTACAAACACATTTCAAATTTTTAATAATAACATAAGGATGTATGGTAGGTATCTCATTACATGAGAAATAGTTGACTTTTTCCTTAATAAAACTTAAGGGGGATAGCCACTGTGACGGAAAAAAAATATCATTTTTTTTTTGTTTAGATTTTTTTAAAGTTTACATATTCATAAATATGTATACAAAAAATTTAGTTTAAATTTTGAAAATTGACGGAGTTACAGTCAATTTAGTGAGACGAGGTAGTGCGGCCGGTTATGACAACAAAAACATTAATACACGTTTATCTCAGAATGACATTTTTCGACCTGGTCGACACGATTCCTCAAAGACTAATGAACCGATTTCAATATATTTTTTTAAATAATTTTCGTAATTAAAGTAGCTATCGTTGCACGTAGCCGATTTTTGAAATTTTGATAATAACTATTTTTAAAACCGCTCTAACGAAAAAAAATAGGTCTTAAAAATGAAAAAAAAATTCAAACGATCGCCATTTTGTGAAAAAATAAAATTAAAAAAAACGGCTACGTGCAACGATAGCTACATTCATATAGATGTTGATAAAATTTTTTTTTATTTTTTTCATATAACCCTTCTCGAAATTTCGAGTCGACCATAGAGAAAAAAATTTTTTTTGGTCGCCACATCCAGGCTCATAACTTTGTAAATATTTAATATTTTTCAATAAAAATTGATATTAAATAAGTTGAATATATACTTAATAAAATGTCCTTTACTTGATTAAAAAATAATTAGTTATATATGTGGAAAAAATTCCCAAACATTGACAATTTTTTGACCCGTCACAGTGGCTATCCCCCTTAAATACCCACACAAAATTTTAGCAGGTCTTACAACATAGTATTTTTTTTTTAATTTACGAAATTAACATGGGCTCTTATGGCAGAATGGTGTATTGACGGCCAAATTCCAATAAAACACCCGGTTCCAACAACGAAAAATATCTGGAATTTTCACAACACGTCACTTACCTATTTAGTAACAAGTTTCATAAAAAAATATACTCTTATGCCCGGTATTATAAAGAAATTGCATGCAAAAATTGCATAAAAAAATGTCAGATAACTTTTTGATTTCAACCCTTCAGTCACGAAATATTTGCTTTTTAATGTCGCTGTCAGAGCGTCCCCCCCTCTACTTTCTAAACTATCGATTCAAAAAATCTGAAAAAATTCAGAATGTAGCTTTTAATTAGTACTTTCACTGAAAATTATAACGAACATTGTCAAAAATATTTTGGACCACCCTATCATAGATTGAAAAGTGAAGTCACATTTTTTTCATTTACCCCATTGAGTGGGGTGTCATTTGATAGGTCTCTTAAAATGCAATAATAAAAGCCAAATGACTTTTTGATTTTGACCCTTCGGTCACGTAAATTTTGAAAAAACTCTTTTTTTTATAAATCGTAGTGATAATGACTACGGAACCCTATCATGTGCGTGCCCAAGAAGCACTTGTCTGTTTTATTTTCATATATTAAGCACATAAACTACTATTTCTATTATTATTTTCATTGCATTTGTATATTCTACGTATGTTCTAAACAGTTTTATTTATTAATGTTTGAATATCTGTCATTCATAATAATAAAATGCTTCTTTTGTTTCTAAATCTGATAGATGAATTCAGAATAATTTTTTTTTCATATAACCAACGCAAATATTAATTTTTTGGCTAAAATTGTAAAATAACAGTTACAAAATGGGAAATAAGCTTTTAAACATAAGTAGGTACCTATATTGTTTAAGT
Source organism: Sialis lutaria (assembly GCA_949319165.1). NCBI lineage: Eukaryota > Metazoa > Arthropoda > Insecta > Megaloptera > Sialidae > Sialis > Sialis lutaria. The sequence goes on from OX439244.1 coordinate 2,758,660, forward strand.
AGTTTATTAACGAATTTGACTTTCTATAACTATTTTTACTCAGACTGTACGTGCCATACAACATTAACGCCAAAAGACTAAACAAATATTTGATCATTTCGTGTTTTGTTTCAATGACGTCACAGAGCATACAAATGACATTTATGTAAAAACATAGTAGTTATTGAACAAAGAATTCTATAATTTTATTAATTTAAGGTAGTTGGTCCATCATAATATGATCACATTAGGCCATGAGTACATATTTTTAATTTAGAGAAATGATCATGGCAACGCTGTACATTATCTACTATAATTACTTGTCAAATGATTATATTTTATCATCTTAACTACCACAGAATATATTAATAATTAATGAAATCGATTATAATTCCCTTCAATCCACTTATCATATTTTGTAAAAAATTATTTCATTATTTCGTGTATTTTTTACTATAATCAAATGAATACGTTGTTGCCACATTGTCAACAATACTGTAATTTATGTGATGGTTTGGTAGTTAAATCTGGTTAGATCTTAATAACGGGATGGTCAATGATTCCAATTTTTTGTATACTGTTTTCTTTCATATAAATATACAACATGTCAGTTTTTTTATGAAAAACTGACGCTACGTTTAAATTTTATCTAATAAAACGTTACGTTGGTGTACGATTAGTCCATATAAGCTGTGTTAAAAATATGAACTTTGAGATCGTTTTTCATGACTTTGAGATGGTTAATTTTAATAAAAATGGGCTATTTTTCAGATATTAATCTAGGGAATATTCTTGTGCAATTTAAACAAAATCTGATGAAAACATGTTTACGGACCAACTACCTTAAATAAATAAAATATTCACTTTCCACTACAACTTTGATAATCAGTTAAAATTTTCGTTGTAATTTAAGTATGCTATGGAAGATCAAAAACAATTCAATGATGTCAGAATTATTTAAACACACAATATATTTTTACCACAGAACAAATACAAGTAGAAGCGTCAATTGCATAGGATCTAAGTAGACAATGTATCGTTAGTACTAGACCGATACTTATAGTCGCCGCCACTATACATCTTTTAGGTTTGAATTTCAAATAACCTAACAGAAAGATCACGTTTCAGTTGCTTTGGAAAATTTTGTTGAAATAATTGAGGTTTACGGTTGTTTATTTTTACAAATTGCAAGAAATTATGCAAAGTGCAAGTATGTTTTTTACCAAAAAGTAAATATTATAAAAAGTAAGTAATTATTGTTATTTATTACAAGCTTTTACTTGTATGTAACTACTATATGTATGTACTAGAACACAAATCTTACGACCGATTTTTAACGAACTTCTCGTCGTCGATTTTCGTCAAATTTTCAAATATGGTGTATTCTCCGTGACAACTTTTTAAAAAAACAAGCTTTTACATATAATAAACATACATATGCACTAAAAAGTTAAAAATAAATTTTCAAATTATCACAATATTTCTCAGCTATTACAAAGTATTCCAGAAATCTAGACTAAAAAGCTTGTGGCGTTCATTTAATATTTAATGTAATATTTAGAAATAGAAATAAATGTCTAAAAGGTCACAACAGGAAAAAAGTATACAGGGTGTCTAAATACCAGGGGACACCATGGGGATCTCGGAAACTATAAGAGATAGAGATTCGGTTAAATGAGAGAAAAGTTACCTTTAAGAGGGGACAGTTCAATGGTGCATTTACATTTTACAAAAATTTCATGGCTTACTAGATATTAACCAAAAACCATTTTACTCCGAAATCTTTCATCGTGAATATTTCTTAAGCGACTTGAAATTTAAAAAAATGTTTCAAATAAATGTTTTAGGGTTTAGTATTGTCTAATAGTATTGTATTTTTTAATTTCCAGAAATGTCACGATTTTTGAGATATGACACTAACTTATGTTTTCTTAAATGGAAGCAATATGAAATTTTGTAATTTTTGAACAGAAGATTTTATTACCTTTTCAATGATATGCAACTTGATATACTTATTTTTCAAAATATCTCAAAAATGATCAAAAAGTACTTTTTATTTATTTAATACACTATATCATCCTAAGATGGCTATGACAATTAACAATAAGATTGAAAAACAACTGAAAATTTATTTATAATCTTACATAACATAAATTAACTATTTTATTTATATAAATAAAACATATTTTTATTAATTTAACACAAAATACCAGCCAAAGATGGCTATGGTTATTAACAACAAAAAATCAATAAGCTATTATAAAGCTATTATAAGCTAGTATAAAGGTACTTAATAATGTGTGAAAGTTCCTCATCGATTTGATGTGTGCATGTGTCGAATTTGTGGGGTCAAAGTTCACAAAAACAGTATGTTTCCAATATCAAGAAAACGGTGACGTTTTCGAAAAAAAATGTATCTTACTAATTTCTAGCTGAGATAATTTACTACAAAAACGAACCTACGGGTTTTTATGTAGGAGAAACCGTTCATGAATTATAATGAGTTATTTATAACTCCGCGCACTTTTCCATAGCATACGATATCGTTCTATGTAAAATGTAATATAGAGTTGCAGCTTAAACATATAATTTCAACTCAACCAGCAAGATCGAGATTACTCTTTCTGTTTCATAGGAATCGATAGTACATTAGTTATCAATGCTTTGGACAAAAATTAACCAAAATTACTACGTCGGAACAGAGCAAAATGTGGTCTTCAAGGTACACGACCCTCGCGCGATGTTTTAAGCACATTTTCCACTTATCTGTTTTTAAAAATTGAAATCTATTGCAATACAATCATTCGGCAGACATACGTCTATAAGAATATATACATTTATACATGAAAAATATAATTACAAATAAAGAAACGGCACTTAAAGGATGATTTCTGGAGATTCTTTTTTTATTTTTTTGTTTTACGGTTGAGTGTATTTACTCTAGATACAATAATTTTTATCTTATGATTGTGTGCTATCACTCATTTTTTTCAAAAATATATATTTTACAAATTTTACTTTAAGTATTTTTTATAAGGTTCACATTTTTCACACAATATTAATTAATAACAAAAATTTTCTTTAAAAAATCGTAAAAATTCTTCTGAAATCATCCTTTAAGTGCCGTTTTCTTTATTTGTAATTATATTTTTCATGTATCAATGTATATATTCTTATAGACGTATGTCTGCCGAATGATTGTATTGCAATAGATTTCAATTTTTAAAAACAGATAAGTGGAAAATGTGCTTAAAACATCGCGCGAGGGTCACGTACCTTGAAGACCCCATTTTGCTCTGTTCCGACGTAGTAATTTTGGTTAACTTTTGTCCAAAGCATTGATAACTACTATCGATTCCTATGAAACAGAAAGAGTAATCTCGATCTTGCTGGTTGAGTTGAAATTATATGTTTAAGCTGCAACTCTATATTACATTTTACATAGAACGATATCGTATGCTATGGAAAAGTGCGCGGAGTTATAAATAACTCATTATAATTCATGAACGGTTTCTCCTACATAAAAACCCGTAGGTTCGTTTTTGTAGTAAATTATCTCAGCTAGAAATTAGTAAGATACATTTTTTTTCGAAAAGGTCACCGTTTTCGTGATATTGGAAAAATACTGTTTTTGTGAACTTTGACCCCACAAATTCGACACATGCACACATCAAATCGATGAGGAACTTTCACACATTATTAAGTACCTTTATACTAAGGTGTATGCAAAAATTTAGCCTGTTACAAATTTTTTCCTTGTTGTACGTCTATTTTTCCTGGACTATATGTATATATTTTTTGTATTTCAGCAGATATTGTAAGATTTCATCTTTTATGTGAGCTAGATCATGTATTTTGATTTTGATATGAAAATTAAATATACCTACAAGAACGACTTCATCACTTGAAAAAAAAAAAGATTTTGTGTCGTTTTCTTTATGGCATTGGATGGTTTATTTTAATTGTAAATTACATTTTCTTAAATAATTATGCTCATTATTCATGATAAATGAAATATAATATACCATGAAATATAAAATATTCCATAGTATTTTTATATGTAGTAATGATTGTAAAATAAATATTATACCTTGTTTATGTTAAATAATATGTAAATATGCTTGTCTGTATTATTATTAAAATTATAAAGTGATTGCATTAATATTTGTGTTATTTAATATCAATGTATTTATTTTTATGCATTTAGAAAACGTTAAAGTTATAATATGCATTAAAATAAATATATATAAAATAAATATAACTTGTAGTAAAAAAATTATAAAAATAATAAACAAGTTATCACGCCCTCAAGCCCCTCCATTTTAGTTCCAAACAGGCAAATGTAGAGGGATTTTGTCTTTGGTTTGTGACGTTATTTGTCGGTTCTACTTGTGTATGTTCTGTGATTTTTACATATCATAAATAAACAACAAAAATACAGTCGAAACCGGTTATAACGACATCGATTAATGTTAATACAATATATCGGTTTAAACAATTTAAAAACTAGCTGTCGGATCCAATTTTACCCGGGGATATAAAATTAAACTATATAACGTATAATGCTGTGGGGTACGATCCTTTAGGTCCACACAATCAACTTCCCAACATGGTATGACTAACAATACTTGAATACTGATTACTTATTGTTTCCATAATTAATATTACTATGTTATAGTTAGTAAATATATTTTTTAATATGTATATGAAAAATTTTAATGGAATTTATCAGAAATAAAACTCACCCTTTGTATTATGAATATTAGTTTTCTAATATCCTAATAATGTCAATAATATAATGCACATTTTTAGAAAAACTAATCTGACAGTTTGAATTTTGAATTGTGTTGTTTCCAAGGCAACATGAATTATTAGATGTATTTATTAGTATGAAATTCAAATTTTGATGGTGGTTTTCATCCCTTTAATGGCTGTTTGGACCCATATAAAAAATAAATACTGAAATACACGATTCATTATTTGTATTGTATAGTATTTATTCCAAGTTCCGACTAAATTCGATCAAGAAAAAAAATAAAAATGACAAAACACCCTCTTTACCCCCCTAGGGGTTGAATTTCGAAAAATCCTTTCTTTCAGATCATATTCACGTCAAGACGCTTCGATTAGTACCCCAACGAAGTCAATAGCATTTTTTGTTCACGAGATTTCGTCCCGGAAAAAAATGACACGTACGTACATACACACACACACACAGACATTTTTCTGAAAATAGTGTAAATATACTCTAATGCCCTTGAAACATGAAAATATGTTAAAATTTTTGATTTCGATTTTCGGACCAATTACAATAACTCCCTATTGGGAAGTTAATAAAAGTCCGACTGAATCCCAATACATTTTTATCGATTTTTACGACTATCGGCTTTTACAATCTAAGAAGACTGGTTTCTTCGATTTCGTTAAAATTGGGTTTGACTGTATATAAAAACAATTAACTGTAATCACTTACCTTTCCAAGCGCTTAATAATCTTGACTTCCTTTTGTAGGCTCTAGATGCGCCTGCATCTTACAATTCTATTTGTTTCGTATTCGCTAACTCACGATTCAGCGACTGATAATAAATTCACCCATCGCTGTTCCGAGAATCACTCTCTATAAATAGAAATTTTCAATTTAGTTTAAATACTTTATAAAACCAATCTATATCTATAAAAGAGTTTGTCCTTAACCACTCACTCATTCACTCACTCACTCATATATCAACGTACCGCCCAAACCCCTGGACCTAGAAACGTAAAATTTCGTAGGTGCCTTCCTTTTATGATGTAAGCACCCACTAAGAAAGGATTTTTCGAAATTCAACCCATACGGGGTTAAAACGGGGTGTCAAAGTTTGTATAAAAAAATATTTTTTTTGTTCGTATTTAATTGAAACTTATCATAAATACTCTACAATATAAATTATGAAATAGTTATTTCAGCACTTCCAAAAATTTAACCCCTAAGGTATTAGAGGGGTGGAAAAATTTGTGAGATATTTTTTTGTATTCACCGAATGAAACACGCCATAAGTATGTAGGTACTCTACAAGACAGATAGCATTTACGAAAATTCAACCCCTATGGGAATGGAAGGGGGTAAAATTTTGGTATATTTATATATTCATAACTGTTTATGATTTTAAGGTAAATTCGGACAAATTAATATTCAATTAAAAACGAAAGCTCGACATTCAACCCCGAATAGCATTGGATGGGGACGGGGATGGTTTAAGATATGTTTATCTGTATACCTGCTTAAGTTATAAAGGTAAATTAAGACAAAATAGTCATATATTAAAATAAAAATTTCGACATTCCACTCATAATGGCGGGGGTAGGCAGGGTGTGTGTTTTTGATATGTTTATCTGCATAGCTGCTTAAGTTAAGGGGGATAGCCACTGTGACGGAAAAAAAGAAAAAAAAATTTTTTTGTACATTTTTTTAGAGTATACATATTCATAAATATGTATACAAAAAATTGAGTTTAAATTTTGAAAATTGACGGAGTTACAGTTAATTTAGTGAGACGAGGTAGCACAGCCGGTTATGACAACAAAAACATTAATACACGTTTATCTCGGAATGACATTTTTCGACCTGGTCGACACGATTCCTCAAAGACTAATAAACCGATTTCAATTTTTTTTTTATAATTTTCGTAATTGTAGTAGCTATCGTTGCACGTAGCCGATTTTTGAAATTTTGATAATTACTATTTTTAAAACCGCTCGAATTAAAAAAAATAGGTCTTAAAAATGAAAAAAATTTTCAAACGATCGCCATTTTATGAAAAAATAAAATTAAAAAAAACGGCTACGTGCAACGATAGCTACATTCATATAGATATTGATAAAATTTTTATGAATTTTTTCATACAACCTTTCTCGAAATTTCGAGTCGACCATAGACAAAAATATTTTTTTTGGTCGTCGCATCGAGGCTCATAACTTTGTAAATATTTAATATTTTTCAATAAAAATTTATATTAAATAAGTTGAATATATACTTAATAAAATGTCCTTTACCTGATTCAAAAATATTTAGTTATATCTGTGAAAAAAAATTCCAAACATTGACAAGTTTTTTACCCGTCACAGTGGCTATCCCCCTTAAGTTATCATGGTGGAGTCAGGAAAAACTAGCTGTCGGATCCAATTTTACCCGGGGATATAAAATTAAACTATATAACGTATAATGCTGTGGGGTGCGATCCTTTAGGTCCACACAATCAACTTCCCAACATGGTATAACTTACAATACTTGAATACTGATTACTTATTGTTTCCATAATTAATATTACTATGTTATAGTTTGTAAATATTTGTTTTTTTAATATGTATATGATAAATTTTAATGGAATTTATCAGAAATAAAACTCACCCTTTGTATTATGAATATTAGTTTTCTAATATCCTAATAATGTCAATAATATAATGCGCATTTTTAGAAAAACTAATCTGACAGTTTGAATTTTGAATTGTGTTGTTTCCAAGGCAACATGAATTATTAGATGTATTTATTAGTATGAAATTCAAATTTTGATGGTGGTTTTCATCCCTTTAATGGCTGTTTGGACCCATATAAAAAATAAATACTGAAATACACGTTTCATTATTTGTATTGTATAGTATTTATTCTAAGTTCCGACTAAATTCGACCAAGAAAAAAAATAAAAATGAAAAAAAACACCCTTTTTACCCCCGTAGAGGTTAAATTTCGAAAAATCCTTTCTTTCAGATCATATTTACGTCAAGACGCTTCGATTAGCACCCCAACGAAGTCAATAGCATTTTTTGTTCGCGAGATTTCGTCCCGGAAAAAAATGACAAGTACGTACGTACGTACATACACACACACACACACACACACACACACACACACACACAGACATTTTTCTAAAAATAGTGTCAATATACTCTAATGCCCTTGAAACATGAAAATATGTTAAAATTTTTGATTTCGATTTTCGGACCAATTACAATAACTCCCTATTGGGAAGTTAATAATTTGCAATAAAACAAATTCGATATTCAACCTCTAATGGTCGGGAGTACACAGGGGTTGGGTTTTTGCTATTTTTAACTAAGATCCGAGTATTTATGATTTTTTATAGGTAATGAATAAAAATGTCATCCCCTCGAAATTTACGCGAGCGAAGCCGCGGGATGCCGCTAGTTATACCGGGTGTCCCAGATAACTTTTCCAGCATGGGGATCTCAGTATCTATAAGAGATACAGGTTTGGTTAAATGAGATTAATTATTTGTATGAAAGGGGTGAGTATTATTACAGAAAAAAATATTCATAATTCTATGTGGTTTAGGCGGTACACCCAAAAAACTGAAAATTCGGAATTTCTTTAAATGGCTATAACTTTTTTGTTAAAGTAGATAGGTACTTTTTGTTTGCGGTTTCTTAAAGCACTTTTTTGTGTAGAATTGATTGGTGTATTTAGAATTTTTATATCACTTTTAGTTTCCGAGATACAAGCCCTAACTTTAGTTTTTCTTATGGGCCGCTAAGTTGGCTATGGCATATTTGAATGTGTTTTTTACTCTACTTTACAACGATGTGTCACTTGCCATATTTATTATCGAAAAAAAAAATTATAATATATTTTTTCAAATAGTTAATTGTTTCAAATATTCATTTGTTATTTTGATTGTTGTTATTGTGATTTTTGTTTACAATTTTTGTTTTTCATGGCTCACTTAAAAGTTTGTAATAAAATACTTCATAAATATCACTGATATTTAGTATTTCGACTTTTTTCGATAATAAATATGGCAAGTGACATATCGTTGTAAAGTAGAGTAAAAAATACGTTCAAATATGATATATTCAACTAAGTGGTCCGTAAGAAAAACTAAAGTTAGAGCTTGTAACTCGGAAACTAAAAGTGATATAAAAATTCTAAATACACCAATCAATTCTACACAAAAAAGTGCTTTAAGAAACCGTCTACAAAAAGTACCTATCTACTTTAACAAAAAAGTTATAGCCATTTAAAGAAATTCCGAATTTTCAGTTTTTTGGGTGTACCGCCTAAACCACATAGAATTATGAATATTTTTTTGTGTAATAATACTCACCCCTTTCTTACAAATAATTCATCTCATTTAACCAAACCTGTATCTCTTATAGATACTGAGATCCCCATGCTGGAAAAGTTATCTGGGACACCCGGTATATACCTATTCAATTCTGGAATTTACATCGTAAAATTTCCATGCAATCTTATTATTTCCGGATCAGTTGTTGGCACCTTTAATAGATTTGTATCGGCGCTTGAGTGATTTCATTTTTCAAATACACTTCTTGATTTATATTTCTGGGAGATTCTACAGCATACGTGTTGTATTTGTCATCGCAGCCACAACTGTCTTCCACGTAGCTGATTTAGGAGTTTTTTACTTCCATGTTCGAAGAAATGAAAGTATTGTAATAATGTCCGAGATAAGAGCAGATTCTGATTGTACTAACTTCAAAACGTAAAAAAAGTTGATTTCCGCGTGGCGGCTGTGCGTGTGTCTGTCTGGATGTAGAATTTTCTTCCGTTCATGATAACTACTGTAAATATGTACCGTTTTGAATTATTTTTGGGGAAAATTTTTACTTTAGTGAATACTCCAGACTTATTTATTTTGGTGCTAATCGGATTAGTGGTTTATGAAATATTTGAAATTTTGTACCTATTATCGTCTAAAAAGAGAGTACTATCTCACCAATTTTTATAAGATTTGGTACACTTGTAGTTCAATCCGATCTAAGGGGCACTTATTTCATAAACGTGCTAAAATAGCCACTGAAGGGATAAAAATCACCCTCAAAATTTTAATTTTAAATACAAATGCATGTTGCCATAGAAACAAGCGCAGTTAAATTCAAATGTCACATAATTATTATTTTACAAAAATGTGTATTATAGAACTGACATTAGAAAAAGATATTATAGAACATGGAAGTCATGTATGGTTTTCCATACCGTTAATTCATTTAAATATGCTTCTACAACATCAGAATATATACTTCGTTATTTTTAAACACTTCAAAACTCAAATAAAAATAATTCGAAATCTTTGATTGTCAAAACTAATCATTCGAATAATTTAAATGATTTCAAAAAATCATCAAAAATCAATGAGCCTCATATTTGGAAAGCATGCTTGACAACACATTTATAAATTTTTTCATTGTCACAAAAAATACAACAATTAAAACTTGAATTGAAGAGAATATCGAATATAAATTCAAATGAATAAATTAAATCAACTGATAAACAATCCTTCAATTGTTGGATTCCAAATCATTCGAAAATTTCTATTATAAAAATTCTATTTATTAATACCCTTTATTTTAACTTTTTTTCTTACTAACAAATAACTATTTTCTTTCTTAAATCCTAGCTAACCTAACTAAATACCTACTTATTTATCATAGATATTCTTAAAATATATTCTTAACAACTAATACATAATAATAACAATCTTATCTTAGTTTATAGCTGTATGACCAAATCCAAAAGCCTATCTCCATCTGTATCGATATTGCGTTCCTCCTCCACAACGACGCGTAAATGTTTATCAAAACTAATTTTCACTTCCAACTGACATCTTTTAAATTTGTAATTGTTTATCTTTCTTTTATTCTTGTCACCAACAATTTAATAGTAATTGTCTTTTCTTTTACTTTGTAATAACCAGTCTTTTAATATTTCACTTATTCATTTTTATTTAATTCAGTTATAACGTTCTATTTGATCGTAGTTAAATACACGTATTTTATTATACGCAACAATATCATCTCTCGAAATCGCTTGCTCTCTGTCTTTAACATTCAAGTTCTATGTACTGTCTCTTACTTCGCCGTTTCACTTTTGTTTTAACTGTCGTAATTTTTATAATAATGTCTTATTTTATTTTATACTTGTAAATCTTTTATATTAGAATATTTATGTCTTGTTTATTATTGTCTGATCTTTTATTTATTCACTTTTATTTTTTTTTTGCATATTTCTTTTGTTTGACAAAACTGCACTTGTAAGTTTAAAGCTTAATTGTTTAAATGCTTTCAACGTTTTTTCAACTTCCAGCTTTTTAACGTATTTGTTTATATTTTATTATATTTATTTATGTTAATTCTTCTTTTCTTCAACCTCCGTTTATTTATGTTTCACATTAATTTTATTTATATTTGTTTAAAACATATCTTTACTTTATTTTCTTCTTTAACACTTTATATACCCTTCTTTCTTCCACACTTTATTTTATTTCACTTTATTTTAATATTTTAAATACTATACTTTTCGACGACGTTGCTTTTTATACTTTTCCTTTGTCCTATTAAAATTTCAATTGTTATAACGATGCTATCAGAGCAACTCCTTCTCAGCGACTACTTCAACTTGACCTAATTCGCAGTTTGTTTCTCCCCACCACTACTGTGTTTTTTCACGTATGCCCTTTTACTTTTTACAGTGGTCTTTAAACTAAAAAAACAGGGGTGTACCTACTCGACCTCTTATACTAGGTATATCGACAATTGATGTACAATTTCAGAACTATCACCACTGCCTTACTTGTAACACGTTTATGTTTAATTAAACATATGTTTATTTTGTTATTAGTTGTATTTATTACAATTTATTATTATTAAAGTATTTATACCTGTGTTCGTTCAGCTTCTTGGCGCTGTTGTTTTTCTGACAGCTTGGCCTACTTTGTAATTAAATATACATATTACTTAGCTTGTTCTTACATTCTTAAAGGTCGAAACGCACTAGAGCGGCACGACGCGCGACGCTTCACTACGCTTCGCAACAAAATCGACGGGTTATCTAAGTTATCTTAACTTATCTTATCTTATTAAGTCAGTATTTTATTTAGATTATTACAAACGTGACAGATTCACAAATTTTTCTGTTATAATTCACTGTTTTTTTGTTTGTTCCAAATATGCCATGTTGATGTTCGTCTTCATTTTGTACACTTCTTTAATTTTATATTTGCTAAAAGTTCATTATAAATAAATTCTGTCGAAGGTTCGTTGTCATGTCCACGGACAACGAACGCGTGTAACTTTTCTGTATTTTTTAGCGCAGAGTAAATGTTGGTATAGTCTGTCTGTTCAGTCTTGTCCAATATATTATTCGCTGGGTGCAAGGGAGTGGGGGAAACGAAATCGATCACAGCGCACGACGTGGCGAAAAATAACACTTTGGGTGGACTAACTGTTATTTTTAATAGGCTCGTTTTTAACTGAAAATAGAAAGGTCAACATGGTTAACCCCACTATAGGCTATATGTAAGGGGGTGGAGTTAGAAATAATGTCGATGCAAGTGTTCGTGGTGAACAACATTGCAAAACCATCGGCGCCATAAGTTGAGGTTATGCTGTCAATGTAAACGAATGAATTATTTCTCTATTATACGTCATAATTAAAGAGAAAAAAATACCCAAAGTAAATAATTTTCACGTACCTTTATGCTATGCTATTTATATTATATGCAAACAGCTAAATTAAATGATATTTGTTTAGTAAAAAAATGTCACGATATTCAACAATGATAAAAAGAAAGTTAAATCCATTCAATGATTCAATCCTTCTCTATTACCAGCTAGCGGCGCTAGTAGACTTCGTGCACATAACCAATAGTCATAAATAATAATCGTCTAAAATGTATATATTACGATATTTTATTGAAATTATTTGTTTGTCACATTGTTTGTTAATATGTCAAAGTCCACCCTAGTTGCAACCGCTAGTTGGCGCTGTCATCGCGCACGCTGCGAATAGCTGCAGTGCAACCGTGTTCATTTTTACTCGACGTAGTATATTTGCTAGTAGTTTTTTACTTGAGTTTTTAACTCGTGGACGACTGTTAGTGTAAATTTTGGATGCCTTTCTCATTATCGTCCTTATAGGCTCGCTGAAGATGATGTAAAGCAATCTCTATTTTTAACATTTTATCAAGCATGTTTGATGAAACATTATAGTTCGTTAAATCTTTCATTGATTCTTTATTTTGCTTTTTATATTGTAGCTTTCTTGCTTTCTTTAAATAATTGAGAAATTGATTTGACTGTTTTTTTTTTAAATCATCTCTGGTTACATTAGCTTTCTTCAAAAATTTTCTCAAGTATTTATTTTAAATCATTAAAGCATTATGAGCACTATCAACAGTCTGCCAAATTTTTTTAATTTAGTTTTAACGTGTTAAAACATTTTTTTTCTAAACGGGAATAATATCTACTGTTCGATGTAAATTTACCCCACAGAGCCATAGATTATTTCTTTTTATATCTCTTATTGTTAGGATTAGACGACTGTATAATCCAACTCCATTAAGAGCAACCAACACAACTTTATTGCCAATATTACATAATTTTTTAAAAATTGTTCGAAAGCAGTTTATAGATTTAGAGAAACGACATGTTGTCCATTGTCGAACATTTAACCATCATGAATAGAGTTTTGTTAATTCTGATATTTTTTTTAGTATTCCATTTAATGAAGTTATTAACACGTTCAATACTTCAAATCTTGCTCTAACTTGACAAATTTCCGCATGACTGAACTGAAACCTGTAATTTCTAAATCAAAATAAACGTACTTTATGTCAACAGTTACGGTTTCATCATGTGTAATTAAATCAGTCAACTGGAAAGTTTAAGAAAGATCGTAACCGTTTTGTACCTAACCTAAGTAATACTCTATTTTCTTTCTGTATTATGTTTTAGCGGATTTCAATTTTTTTAATAGTTTTCTTCGACTTTTAAATTATGGTTGTTGAATTCATTCTGATATTGTCTTTCACTGTCCTTTTACTCGAAACATTTTTGTACTTTTCCCTGGTGAAACACCACGTTTTTAAAGTGAAACTTTTATTACATCGTCTCAAAATTTTTGAACTGTGTGTTGCATGTCGCATTACAGTTGGACTGCGCATGCGCGGAACAAGCAGCCATTCATTGTATGATAGTTTATGTACTGTGTGCTATTATACATATTTAGTAAGTTTGTATTGTAATATTACTGTGTTGAAATGTTTCACATTTAAACAGGAAGATATAAAACAAGAAATAGAAGACATAGATTGTACCGGTCAACACGATTTTTGGGTCTAACTTCTACATGTTAAATTTTGGTTTCTCCTACGACAAAAATAAGGAAAAAAATTTTTTTTCCGATTAAAGTTTGCTTTTGTAGAAACTAGAACAATTTTTCAATTTTTCGGCGAAAATGATTGATTTTTATGTTTTTTCTACACTTCTACTCTAAATTATATTTAGAAAATATTTTTTTAGATAGAAGAGTCTTTTTTATTCAAGATTTGTGATAAACAGTAATATATAGATGTAAATAACAAGAAATTAATGTCTAAAAGTGAATATTTTTCGTATTTCTTTTATGCTCGTATCAACATCATTTTTACACTGTTTTGATGCCATTTTCCAACTGAGTAATACACAAATATAGTTGTTACAGCTGTAATAAACAAGTTAACATTCACTACTGTGCCTCTTACGAATAATAATACAGTTTACTTTCGGGTTAATCAAAGTGCTGCCATCTTTTGTTTATGAAATGAATTAAATCATACTTATCGTTGTAAATCAGACCAAAGCAAACTTTATGAACTAAATATGAATATTTAAGTGTTTTTCAATGTCTAGAATCAGAATTTAAACAAGAGAACAGAAACCCAAAAAAAAATATTTTTTTTGTTGACCTGTGTTGTCTTCAGGATATTGAAACCTATGATGAATATTCTAAATATTACAAACAGGAATATGAGGTAAGTAATACATACACGAAATACACGTATTTTTAGCATTATTTATAAAACATTACCTACTACATCTAATTCAATTTATTACTGTATTGTGTTACGTATTTCAGGGAGACTTGGATGTTAAAGAGAATACTTACCAGAAACTAGAAACAAACAACTAGGAAACGAAGATCCTTTAAAAACAGATTGTGATAGTGAAATAGTGATCGGTTTACAGGGAGACTTGGTTATTAACCCTTTAACTACGGGTGTTCTCAATAGACGACGCAACGAAACTTTCGTGAGGTACGGCTATCGTCAATAAGCGATCTATTAGTTGAAACAGGTGTCGACTATTGACGATGTTATTTGTTATAAGAATTTTGAGTTTTTTTGGGTATGCTTATAGAAAAAGGAAAAAAGATCTTGGTGAGTAAACATAGTTTTTATATAGAATTTATTAGAATTATTGCTGGTGCATGTTGTTGTTTATGGTTTTATTTCAATTTTGAGTGCTTGAATTTATTATTCCGAAAATTTTTAGTTAAATGTCTATAATGTGAAAAAAAGTTTCACTTTTACCGTGGTTTCATAAAACCACACAATCCTTTTTTAATTTAGTGAACTAAATATGATGTACCATCATTTTTATGCAGAAAACTGCATCTACTCTCGCATTATACGAGCCACTTCAACCATTCTTAACATGAACTACATGTAGCTAAATTCTTCGCATTTTTAAGCATAAACCATTTTTCGATGTTGTTCGGTGTCCTTGCTGAAGAGATCAAAATGTACTCGCTTTAGGACCAGTTATTTTTAAACACAGTGATAACACTAATTGATTTAAATAATTTCCTTCGATAGAGTAGCGATTGGTATTAAAAAAATTATATAACTTAACTCGATGAAGATCTTTCACGGACTTAATGACTTCAATTAATTCAGAACTGAACCACAAATGTATTTAAATTTCATACATTACATTCCTTTTCCACACACATTTTTTCTAATATATTTTTCCAACTTATTATAAAACAAAAAAAAATCAATACCTATTTTTTATATTGGCAAAGCCAATTAATAATAAATAGTACATGTTTCAGAGGTACTCAACAGATATAATGTAATCTTTCTCTGCGTACAGCATTTTTAGCATAAACTTCATAGATAGATTGAAGGATAGCTTTCAAAGCATCACCCTTCAATCCTTTTCCGCCCGGCAATCCATGGTGTTTTCAATTTTCTTTTTCTTCATGGTACCTACACCATTCAGCACTGTTATTTTACTGATAGAACGCTTGAGCAACAATATACCTTATGGACTTTTCAACACATTCTGCGTCACCATTATTTTTTTCAATAGCGCAAGTAAAACAATGTTTCAGGTACTCAATCACTTTTATATACAATTAGGCGACCCAAAGTGATTTACTAAGACACTGTGGTATGGTTAATATCAGACCATTTTTCGATATAATGTAGGCTTTCTCTACTTATAGCTGCTATAGTGGAACTGTCGTCATCTCCAACTAGGGTTCCAACTACTGAGATAATCAAGAAATCATTCCATGCTTTGTCGTTGCTCAAAATATTTCAAACCGTCGACGGCAGCAGGCCCGGATTTACCGTGCAGGCAAAGTAGGCACGTGCCTAGGGCGGCAAATTTTGGCAGAAACTTTGAAACTTGTTTTATTCATGGAAATTGAATTTCCCGCTTATTTCGTTGGCACGCGTACCAACATAATAACGATATTAGGCCAATGCCTAATATCGAATATTCGATAAGTTTCTATATCAAAATCATCTTAATTTCTTTTACATTGGCAAGTGAAAAACTACTTGAGATCAAAACTGGTTGCAGAACGATTGAACGCACTCGATTTGTTAATTATAGAGTCAGATTTGCTCATGTCTTTAGATTGTGATGACATTATCAATGATTTGCCATCCGAAAATAAAGACGTAAACATTTCAACCAATAAGCAATAATTTTTCCAGAAAACCCAATCGCATACATAATGGTAATTATCAAATACATCATGATTATAAGGCTACCGACTATAATAAAATATTTACTCTCAGAAAGGTGCATTTTATTGACTGAAAAACTTTTCGTACCAAACATTTCCACCATTTAAGAAGTTTTGAATGGGGAAGGCAATTTTCGCAACTGTCTAGGGGCGGCAAATTTCTAAATTCGGACCTGATAACGACAACAGCTGCTGTCTACTTCTACTGTCTACGTGAATCTGGGTTGTGAGCCAGAAATCCTGTCTGTATGCCAATATTGACGGCTTGATATCGCCGAGCTCGTCTAGCATAGGCTCGTCAACATCTCCAGTAGAACATGAGGCAATGGCATGTTTTATTCGCTGATGAGTCGCGGTTTAGTCTGTACGGTATCAAAAGAAGGTTCCCAACCATTATTACGGGAAAAGTTTTTGTTGAATATTAACAAGCTCTCCAAAAATTAATTGATAGTGCAAAAATTAAATTGTAATATAGCCAGGGATCTATTCTAAAATACTTACACATGAGTATATCCGGAAGGCAGAAGGAATTCAGTGTTGCCAGAACGTACTTTTTAGTACGGTTTTCGTACTATTCATGACTCGACCGTACCAAAATCGTACCTCGGCTGAATTCTACTCTTTCCGTACCTTTTTGCCCCACAAAGATTGTTGTCTGTAAAACTAATAATACTTTATATTGCATTGAAAATGTAACTTTAACACCTCATTTTACTTTTACAGAACCATGTCACTAAAATAGAAAACATTACACAAACAAAATAACGTCATAGTCATCATAACGTTCACCACAAATTACCTGCTTAATGCAACAAATATACAATAAAAAAACATTTCAAATTGTCTTTAACAAATTTACTAGCTAGCAATCACTCTCAAATGAGATATAACTTATAGACAGTCCCTCCTATATTTTTTTTTCTATTTTATAAATTATTAAACAGCAATACCTCTAAATTTTATGAAAACCGTACCTTTTTTTCAAATTTCGTACCTTTTTGGTAAGCCTGTCGTACTTTTTACGGAATTCATACTGGCAACACTGAGAAGGATAGACATTCCTGCTGCTCTGGGTACCCAAACGGAGGTACTCATGATGGGATAAATATTTTAAGTGAATTTTTAAGTTAACTTACTATTTTTTCCAAGGAAATAAATTTATTAGAAAAGGGAGATTTAGAGAAAGGGAGTTCAATTCAGTCATTAAACCATTTTTGGATGAGACTGGTATTTTGCGTTTGGGGAGTAGAATTAATCATGCGAAGATTAGATATGAGCAAATTTCTTACCAGCAAGAAATTATTTAACTAATCTTTTAATAGAAAATGAACATGCCGGTCCGCAATTTATTTTAGCTAATTTAAGACTTCGTCTTAAATTATACGAGAAAAAATAAATAAAAAAATCGATGTATTATTTGTTATCGTTTTAAAAGTGTTGGCTCGCAGCAATTAATAGCATCGCTACCTCCAGACAGAGTTTATGTCACGACCATTTCAAAATTGCGGAATTTATTTTTCGGGACCAATATACGAATCAAAATAAATAAAATTTCGATCCAGAAAAAAAAAATTACAAAAAGAACATAGCGCCTTGCGGTAATAAACGCGGTGTGGAAACGAGCAAGCCGTAGAGCTGCTCAAAAATGAGCAGCCATGAATTTTTTTTTGTGTTTTTATTAAAGTTTTATTAATTAATTAAAATAAAAAAAAGTTTCCGTTATAACTTTGTTAAATATTAAATGGAATTATAAATTCTTTAATCATTCATGAAGTTGAAAATCAAGTGAATTAGGTCGGTAATTTAGTATAAGATGAACATTTACTTCAGTTCCAGCAAGATGGAGCATCACTTCAATACAAAAAGTTGACTAATATTGATCTCTTCATCACACAGCCTGTAATGTTAAGAAAATACCTGGCAATGTTTATTATAATATTTAATGCTTGTTGTTTCAAAAATGTCATTTAAAAATAAATTATAAATACAAAATTGTAAAACTAATTCATATTTAGCATACTTGCTCTGCGATCACTTGTAATTTGTTAGAAGTCGTAGCTAATACATAAGAATAAGCTCTTCCAATTTCCATGGCAAGTTCAACGAGATCATCACATTTTTTTTGCTATTCACTAGAGTGATTCCTCCTGAATGATCATTTCTTTCCACTAATGGAACTGATTAAATAAATACAAAATAATTTATTTTTATATTATTTCAATAGTATCTTTAATAGATACATTACCTTTCTTATTTGAAAACTCACAATTACTACCAGTTGTAAACATTGCTATTTTCATAATGTTAACGATAATAATATAGCATATAAATAAATATCTATTTTTAAGTTATGACTATTTCGGAAACTCAAAATACATCTTTTGATTCGTTGTTTATACATATATTGCGTATAGGAAACATGAAAATGAACTACACTCATCACTCGATTTAATCACGTTGTTGGTAATTCAACCGCTTTATTTAAGAACGTCGAGAAGGGCCCCCACCACCGTGCCGACCTCAACGTTAATTGGTAAATTTAAATTTCGTACAGAAATATAGCAATCACGGTAGTATTATGGTGATGATAGGGGAAGGTTACTTAATCGCGCGTTTGGCCCGTTAATAAATCAAGCGGTGATTAAATCGAAGGTTACTAAATCGAGAGATGAGCGTATATAAGTTTATATATTACTGTATCCACTATATCTATCTCACTAAAGCCGTGGTCATATTAGGCTGGGTTACCAGCGTTAGTAGCAGCCGACTAGCAGCGTATAGTGTGAACCCAGTACTAGCGCTGTTTTACTAGCCAACTGGTGATTTTAGCAGTTGCTGGTAAAGTAGTGCATGTCCAACTTTACCAGCCGACCACGTGACTCCGTTCTCACCTTCTATTAGCTGGCAACTAACCTTCTTTAATTAATTACTTTTAATTTGTTCACAGACAAATTATTATTATACAAATTATAAAAGACAAAATACAAAGCCTTGTCACAACAGAGAGAATATCATGCATGGATTCATTAACATATCTTACTCAACAGAAACAACCGTCATCAATGACAATGACTGACACATTATTATTTATATTATAAACATACTATTTATATAAATATGCGTCGACGCATAGGAAATCGTTTCATTCTGCAACAGGATAACGCTCGTCCTCATATCGCAAGGCACATGACAATTTTTTTTGTTGCTAGCAACGTGACAACACTCAATCATTCACCTATGAGTCCTGATTTAAATCCGATTGAGCATGTTTAGGACATAGTCGGGTGTCAATTGCGACGAGACTATCCGCTCTACAAAATCATCGCCAATTGATCCAGGCGCTTCTAAGAATTTGGCAGGGAATCTCGCAACGGATATCCCGCACTGCATAAATATGCCAAACCGCTTGAAATCGGTGATGTTAAAACGGTGACCCCTCATAATACCTTTGTATTAAAAATTCAACTTAAATCTTACTATATTAATAAGAAATTGTATCACTGTTTAATTCAATATAGTCTTGAAAGTATAGAATATTCAGCAATAAAGAGACTTCTGCTAGCGCGCAATTGGCGCTCCTGTTAACCTATAGCTGTTCTCATTCATTCAGGGCAATACTTGTAAAAAATTCCAAGACCAACTAAAAATTAAAGTAAAATATTTCAATAGGAAAACTTCACCACGGCTGTAACTGATAATAATAGTAATGAATGTCATTCTGGAAATTACTTTATTACTTCAACTCTTAAAGTAATGTAGATCAATACACTAGATATCTGATGATTAATAGAGGTCGCTGTTAATAATGTTTGTGTTACGGTAAGTGTGATTAATTGAAAATTATTAATAATTGTCAATCATTATTAATAATTACCAAAAGTCGAGGTAAAAGTAAGAAATTAATCACATTTATCGGTGATTATTAATAATGTAACCTTAGTACTGATAAATGTAATAAATGTAACATAATCGGTGTTATTATGTTTGTTACTGATAAAAACCTATACAAGCTGGGAACAAAGTATGGCGTTTTATATCAACTATATTCACGAAATGAGTTTACCATTTGTAAGGAAAAGTTTATTACTGTTAACGAAGTTCCTAATACAACTTGCAGTCTGTGAGAATGTGCCCGCAAAGACTCAAATTTGGGAGGACAAGGCTTTCAACACTGCAATTGTACTGGCGAATGCAACTCCAACCGCTGTAAATGCAGAAAAATGTGCGTTCTTTGCAATTTTTAAGTGGCAATAAAAAAGTCTTTCCTGCAAAAACAAATAATACTTAATGATTGTGATGAGTTTATAATTGTTTCATTTTATATTTTTTGAATTAGTATTCCAGTTCAGCAAAGAATAAATGATGTTGCATGTCAGTTTCTATTAATTATGTAATAGTAATACTGTGATATTACAAATAAACACCAGCTGGACAAATAACTTTAGGTCTAATTTTATTTTATTAATTTTACCGACGAGAGTAGTGAATTATTAATAACAACTGCTACAAGTGATGAATTTCACTTTTACATTCACATTTACCAAATCACGAGGTAGTTATTAATAATTTTTAATTAATCAAACTTACCGTAACATATGTATGTAATTATTCAAAGTAGAGAAGTAGAGACCTCAGCAACCGCATTGTTTTCGTCTCAGTAAGCACTTTCGAACGAGCTCTCATTCAACCCCACGTATCATTTAAGATTTATTGACTCCCCCCTCCCACCGGGGATATGCCGATGGGTGTTTTTCTGGTTAAATAATGGCCAAAAAAATCTGGATGATTTTACTCCCGCTGAAGTAATTGATCTAACTAAATTGCTGTGGAAGAAAATGCTCAATGGCGTAAAAATGCCATCAGCATCGCTCAGAATAACAATATATAAATTATAAATTTTTCTTCAATAACTTTTAAAACAACTTAACATCGCTGCTCATAACTTAAAATTTGATGGACTAAGATTATGTATGTAATTTTTGTGTAGGAGCTTCCAACAATGCAAACGAAAGTTTAAATGAAACAATGGCCAGCAAAGCTCCAAAGTCTAAATGATTCAGCTTATCTAAATCAGCAGATTTTTGTTTTACGTGCGCTGTAGGCTAATAAAATCTAGGCGAAGATAACATTTGAAGCGTCATTGTCAAGCTTTTATCGTTTGGAAAACAACATTCAAAGTATTCTGAAAGAACATGAAGGCGTATTCAAATAAGACAATCAGAATTCAAAGAGTCGTATGGCTTAAAATAAATTAAGTATAGAAGAGAACATAAAGAGAGTATTTAGTACAAAATTTTATCCTGAACCACCTACACAAAAAAATCATAATGAAAAGGAAAATAAATAAGCATAAGAAACTTCAAAGGATTAGGTTGTTTATTTTTTATATTATATACAGGATGTCCTAATTTCAAAGGACCTGCATTACTATAGAAAGATTTGTTAATATATGTATATCGGTGAATGATATGCCGTACTTTAATATACTATATTAGATTGGATACTTTTAAAAACATTTTTAATCGATTGGTTTTTTATAATGCTTTGAAAACAACTTATTAACTAATCGATAATTATTTTGCTTTGTGTAACCCGAGGTAAATGTTTCAGCTTATCTCAATAAACAGACTTTTGTTTACGTGCGCAGTGGGTAAATAAAATCTAGAATATTTGTCTGCCGGTGAAGTAATATATGTAACTAAACTGCTGTTGAAGTTAAATGCTCAATGGCGTAAAAATGTCATCAGCACCGCTCAGAATAGCAAAACACAAATTGCATACCTTAGCTTTCATAATTTTAACAAAAAAATTACATCGCTGCACATAACATAAAATTTAATGGGTTAAGATTATACAATGCGACACTCTCTTGCTGTTCTTGAAGAGGTGTTGGCTGGATTTATAGATAGACACATGACCTGTTATACGCAAACTAACAAAACGAACAGAGAAAAGTATCTTTATCGGTTCGACCACGTGGTTGAACATTTCATGTTCTGGAGACAGCATACAGGCTGAGTTCCAAACATAAATCAAGAGTCTAGACGAACCATTAAAACGACAACGAAACGAAAATAGAAATATCTATAATTGCTGTTGTGGTAAATGACGGAGACATTGGAATCCATTTACACCGTATCGGTAAAGCAATTAATAATTGCACTACTTGTCTTCCCCCTGACTCACCCATCCACCGACTACTCTTTTGTATAAATTACCAAAAAGAACAAAATTCTTATGCTGGCCACACACGCTACGGTCCACTGTGTCTTCAGTTCTTTTCGCGATGGAATCGATTGAGGACGATGACGCACTGGTATTCATAGGCCTCGCGTTAATTTTGAAGAAAAAAGACACAAAAACAGTGAAAAGTAAGCGAAAAAAGTGGTGTAAGCATTAGTTATTGAAAAGGGAAACTTATAGTCACTTATTGAACGAATTAAAATTCGAACCTGAAGATTTTAAAAACTATCTCAGAATGGATGAGAAAACATACCTAAAATTACTTGCGATGGTTACTCCTATGATAAAAAAAAAGATATAGTTATGAGAAATAGTATTTCTACGCACGAAAGATTATCAATTACTTTGAGATTCCTCGCTACCGGCAGATGATTTGATGACGAGGCCTGCACAGGCGACCGGAGTACATGCACACACGCACAGGTAGGGTCAGGCGGGGTAATTGTAAAAAGGGGGTAATTGTAAACAAATTATATCAGCGCCCGTGTGTACATTTTCTGAACTAAAAAACAGTCAAAAGCGAAGACTGACAACACAAGAGATGCGTTACAACTGTTCTCGCGTTTTTCAGAACAGTTGTTGTCACCGGTTTTCACACTTAGATATGAGGTTATCTTCAAATTTGAAAATCTTACTATGCGTGCTTGTTACTTCTTCAGATTCCCGTGATGGAAATTGAAAGTAAATATATTTTATCATTTATTCTCGTAGGCTATTCATGTCTCTAACGAAATATTCTTTCTTTATGCTTCCAAGTATTTTCTTCTTCCAGCAGTTTCTTGTTTACAATTACCCCCTGGATTTAGAAGCCTGGGGTAATTGTAAACATAATTTTGTGATTATGTTCAACCTAACATTTATTTATTTTTTTCTACATTTGATTGGTTTTTACAAGTTGCATCATGTCTAATAACTGTGACGTGTGTATTGATGTAAGTATCTACAACACAGGATGCATCGCACATATGTCAAGAAACCTTCCCTTCCTATAACGTGCAGGACTTGAAAAATGTTTTGAACCAAAATAAAAATTACCGAGAAGCTGAAGAAGCTTATAGAGTTCCAATATCGGTAATATATCATAGAATAAATAAGAGAAAGTGCAGTTCAACGAAAATGAGTGCCAGGCGCCCGACTGCTCTACCTCATAATATTCTGCTGTTTTGGCGAAATACCTCAAGATCGCGAATGGGTTTTCCTTGCCACAAAGAGGAATTCAAATCTCTCGTTCATGTATATGTTGAAGCTAATTGTCGGAAAGTAGAAGAAAGACGTCTCATTACCTTATGTGAGCAGAGTCGATGTTAAAATGATTGACATTAAAGTCATTAGTCTAAAAAGTGTGGACAGTGGAAAAACAAAATTTGTTCTTGTGGAAAAAGACAAATTTTCAGTTTCAAAACGTAAAGTCAAGGCACTTTTACCCTCTCTTCTCTCCTACCCAGAAAGAAGGAAGGAAATATATAAATTTGAGGGCAGAGTTAACGTGAGAGATTTAAAAAAAAAAAAAAAAACGTTATTCTAATTAGGATTATTTTATATGATCATACTATTTTTCGTTTGTTTAATGCATATCTACTGCTTCTACCAACTGATTTTTTTCTTCAAATAAATACCTATATTTATACTAGAATACCTAATCCATTCTAGCAGCCAAACTACTTCTTAACCCTACGACATGTTTTTAAAGCTTACATGACTACTAGTTTTGTAAAGAAATGTATTTTGGAATAAAAATATAAACAAATATGGTAGTGGGGGAAATGGAAACATCAAATCGGGGTAATTGTAAACATGGGATTAGGACATCCATATTCTTAATGGACTATCTCTTCCATGTACGATGAATGTTAATGGTGTCGTCCTCCATAAATTTGGAAAAATAATAGAGAACGGTGTTTACAATTACCCCTATATAACAGGGGTAATTGTAAAAACGTGGGGTAATTGTAAACAGCCTCAATTATGCAGTAAAAACATATGGGATGATTTCTGGCAACACAGTATGAAAGAAGGGATGTAGACTAATAAGAATGTCAAAAAAAGTTTTGGATAATCGCTACTGGGGGACAACCAGCAGAGTAAGAAAGTGAAACATGCAATTTCTGTTTACAATTACCCCGCCTGACCCTACACCGTACGATGACACTAAAAAGAATTGATTTTCGATCTTGCTCCGGTCGCCTGTGCAGGTTAAAAATCTGCACAAGTCTATTCCCACACACGCTCCGGCCTACCTGTGCAGGCAGACCTCTCCGGTAGACCGTAGCGTGTATGGCTTACATTATAGGCAAATAATTGGTTTTTATACCGAACGAGCGCACGAAGCCATAATTCTCGATCGATTCAAAGAACTCCGAGAATATCTCTACCCTTCCCCATAAGCTTAGTTTAGTAAAATAATATAATATAATATACTTTTAATAACGGTTGATATACATATAACTAACATACCTAATTGACGGGTTTATGGTACCGTCAAAAATTGTATAAATTATATTTATTAATAAACGAGAAATGCTCTACTACTAATTCAGTAGTAGAGCCTTTATTATACAGGCTGAGTTCCAAACATAAATCTAGACCAGTGGTTCCCAACCGGTGGTCCGTGAGGGGTAAAATATGGTCCCTGTTAAAGATTTGCAACTTTGAATGAACTTAGAATTATGTAAAAGCACGTAAAATTGCTGGTGAGGTTAGGTTAGGTTAGGTCTTCAGAATTATAAGGTGCCTTATATTCGTAAACTGAGTGTACTTCAGCAAATGAAGGTGGAGAGCCAAAATGTTGAACATCTATCCATTCTATGAGCGAAATTTAACTTGATTCGGAGGGAAACCGTGAATTATGGTATTACGAGGGAGTATGGGAAACAAAAGATCTGGACTATGTGTCTGAGTTCGATACAGGATGAAAATTCCCCTCTTGTTTCTCATCTTTCAAACTTGCGGGAGAGGAATCTATTGTCTAACATTGAGCGGAATTATGGCATAGAGATTGAGGTAACTCCGTTATATTTGAGGATTTTTCCGATACTGTTGGATAACTTAGAATCTAGAAAAAAATTTTTGTTAACCTTCTGGTCCCTGCTAATAATTATGAAACCATAGTGGTCCCTGGTCATAAAAAGGTTGGGAACCACTGATCTAGACCAGTGGTTCCCAAACTCTTTTGGCCCATGGACCCCTTTTCATAGTCAAAACTTGCTCACGGACCCCCTTTCATAGTCAAAACTTTCCCACGGACCCTGGGTGAAAAACTACTAAATTTTGACACGCGCAGTTGATTTTAGTACCACTTCGCCAATTTTTATTCGATTACGTTGAAATTTTAACACAATGAAGAAGATAGATAAAGCTACTAATTTAGTGAATAACATTAAAATTGGACAAAAATTGTTTGTGTTAATGCGCTTTTGAAAATTGCCGAATTATTGCTAAAAAATAGATTTTTTTTCGTTTAAAAAATGATTTTCGAAGGGAATAACTTTATGAATGTATATAATTTAAGGCTTTTTAGTTCAATTAGGTCCCATAACTTCATTCTGAATGATCTTTGGTTGAAGTCATTGATTCAAAAAATATATATACGAATTTGAATGTTTGCATATCGAAAAAAACATTTTTTTGCAATATTGCAAAAACAAGAGCTGATTGAGCAAAATGGTCCAAATTACCCTTAAAAAGTTGTTGCATGCCCTGCTTCAAAATGCTGTCGGCCAGTGTAATTTATTCATTGTTATTTATTTTAACTTCCATATTAATAAAAATGTGCGCGGACCCCCTGACGTTGTTCAGGGACCCCCAAATCGATTTTAATTTTCCACGGACCCCTTAAGCGATGCCAGAGACCCCTTGGGGTCCGTAGGGACCACTTTGGGAACCACTGATCTAGACGAACCGTTAAAAAAGCAACGAAACGAAAATAGAAATTTCTATAATTATTGCAGCTGTGGTAAATAACCATAATATTAGTTTGAACACATTAGATTATCATTAGAACAAAATACTGGCGTTAGTAGGACTACAGTTTTTATATAAATCATACAAATATTCCTGACATCGAGAGTTGATAAATAACGGCATTTCTAAAAGAGCAGAATTTTGTGAATGAATGATGAACGAAGCAAATAACGATGAACATTTCATAAATAATATATTATGCTACAAATTTAATTTTATTATAGTTACAAGATTTCATTATTGACATTTTTAAATTTAATTATTGTGGTTAAAATTTTGATTGTTGTAAATTTATAATTTAAATGTGTTAATTATTTTAATTGTTAAATAATTATTATTTGATTGTTACTAATTGTAATTAATGAAGTTGATTTCAATTTATTGAAGAATTATCGAATTTGTGAGATTTTTTTTTAAATTGCTTTTTGAGCTGTATCGTTTTGTATTTATACCTACAGCTGAAAATAATGAATTGTAAGCTACTAATGTGTTAAAATAAATATCAATTGTTTTAAACTATAAAATTAATTAATCATACATGTTTTATATGTATTGTCTTTAAAAGTATTTAACTCAGCGTTTCTCAACCTTTTAGTAATTGCGACTAGAGCTGTAGCAAACCGTATGTATTCGGTACTGAGTAACGTGTGCGCCATCTAGTACCGAGTAACGAAACGTTACACACAAATACATTTCGTTACTCGCATTTTTCGTACCTAGTAGATATTTTTGCTTTTTTGCAGATTGCAGACATATAATTTTATTATTGACTTTTTTTATTTTTTGTCAGTGCAAATTTTTTTACCGCCAAGGCCTCGCAAAATGTACAGGGCAAATACGATTCGATTCGTTGCTCTAACATACTATAGCATGTTATGAGGTATCAGATGTAACGAGCAGTGGCGGCTTTAGGGGGGGGGGCGACCCTGGGTAACCGCCCGGGGCGCCAAGGTAGCAGGGGCAGCAAGAAGCGAAAAAGAATGAAAATAATAAGAACATGAAAAAATTGTGGTAGAAATTAATTATATATTCGAGTCAACCAAAAAAAAAGGTCGGGAGGGCGGAAAAAAATATTTCGCCCGGGGCGCCGAGCTTGTAAAGGCCGGCTCTGGTAACGAGTAACGTAACGATACGAAAGTAACGAGTACTAGTTGTTATAGTAACGAATACATACGGGTACGCTTTTTTCGTTACTTTTACATCTCTACTTGCGACCCAATTTTCAATCAAACTTCTCATCGCGCCCCCCTCCCCCCACCACCATAAAAAATTTTTTTTACTGAAAAATAGATCTCAGTTCAATATAAAAAAATGCTCAGTGTCAAATTCTAATATTAAACCTTCTTTCGAAAAACTTTGCTCCGCAAAACAGGCCCAAGGGAGTCACTAATAATAATCTTGTGTTAAATTAATATTGATATGTTAATTATTAAATACATTGTGCAGTACTGATACATTCCAATTTATAATTGTATTATATCAGTGTAAATGTAAACATGTATTTAATTTTTTATTATGTCAGATTGTATTTTTTGCTTTTCTTTCAGTAAATTAAATACATTTTTTAATATGTTTTCTCATTTTTTCTCAATATGCTCGCGCCCCCCATTCAGTTTTGTCATTGTAAAATGATTGTCAGTTTAATGTATCTGGATTATCTTTATTTTGTGGGTTTTAAATATAACTTTGTGTGGTATAATTTACAAAATCACAGTGTTCTGATCATTGTTATAGAATATTTTTATTTATTGTTAGTTAATTATTTCCTAAATATTTAAAGATTTTTGGTATGTATTCTAATACTATCCTATCGAACTAAACATTCGGGGAGAAATTGGATATGTTCTGTACACGAAAAAAATTGTGGGTTGACAAATTATTCATGCTAATTTGTATTAGCATGAAAAGGAATACTACTCTTGAATGCATTAGAATGAAAAGGAATACTACTCTTGACTGCATTAGCATGAAAAGGAATACTACTCTTGACTGCAAATGGATAAAAAGGAATACTACTCTTGACTGCATTAGCATGAAAAGGAGTACTACTCTTGACTGCATTAGCATGAAAAGGAATACTACTCTTGACTGCAAATGGATAAAAAGGAATACTACTCTTGACTGCATTAGCATGAAAAGGAATACTACTCTTGACTGCATTAGCATGAAAAGGAATACTACTCTTGACTGCAAATGGATAAAAGAATACTACTCTTGACTGCATTAGCATGAAAAGGAATACTACTCTTGACTGCAAATGGATAAAAAGGAATACTACTCTTGACTGCATTAGCATGAAAAGGAATACTACTCTTGAATGCATTAGCATGAAAAGGAATACTACTCTTGACTGCATTAGCATGAAAAAGAATACTACTATTGAATGCATTAGCATGAAAAGGAATACTACTCTTGACTGCAAAAATTTAATACATCATGTTGCCTTGGAAATAATTGCAATTAAATTCAAACTGTCAGATTAGTTATTTTACAATGTATGTATACAGGCTGATTCAGCACTGTCGTGTCAAACTTGAAAAGTAGATTGAGAAAAATATTTTAAGGAAGAAACTTCCAATAAACAATTTTTGTTAATCAGTGTTAATGTTAACATGTATTTTATTTTTTAATTTTTTATTATGTCAGATTGTATTTTTTGCTTTTCTTTCAGTCAATTAAATACATTTTTTAATATGTTTTCTCATTTTTTTCTCAATATGCCCGCGCCCCCCATTCAGTTTTGTCATGCCCCCTAGGTTAGGTATATCATTGTAAAATGATTGTCAGTTTAATGTATCATTGTCAGTTTAATGTATCTGGATTATCTTTATTTTGTGGGTTTTAAATATAACTTTGTGTGGTATAATTTACAAAATCACAGTGTATTCAAACTTTTGAGCGATAGTGTATGTATACAGAGTGATTCAGCACTGTCGTGTCAAACTTGAAAAGTAGATTGAGAAAAATATTTTAAGGAAGAAACTTCCAATAAACATGTGTCCGGAAATTTTTCCTTAGGGAACTACAGGCTTCCAAAGATTTTACTAAAAATTAGTTTTAATTTAATATCTAGAGAACCCTTTGTGATAGAATTATGAAATTTAGTATTTGGTTTAGTAATAATATCTGTTATCGATTTCTAATATTAACCAATTATATTTTAGGCCAGGGCTGTATGGGGCCAGTGGGCCCATCGATTTTGATCTTGTAATTGTTTGTTCCTTAATTTTTTTCCTGAGTTGATACTTT
This sequence comes from Sialis lutaria, assembly GCA_949319165.1. NCBI lineage: Eukaryota > Metazoa > Arthropoda > Insecta > Megaloptera > Sialidae > Sialis > Sialis lutaria. Next base: position 2,788,904 of record OX439244.1, read on the forward strand.
TATAAGATTATATGACACAAAATACACAAAAACATACTCCTTGTTTATTATAGGATAAACCGTTTTCGAGTAATATCGATGGAAAAGAAAGCATGCAGAATTTAACTAAATACGGATGTTTGAAATTACAAAAAATAAATTTATATTCTTATTCTACGATTAAAGGTAAAAATAAAACTCCGAAAATGCATCCTTATCAACAAATAGCCATTTTTAGTTTGTTTTTTTAGTCATGTTAACAAAGTTCATGTAACAGTAAAAGAACTGGCTATAGATCTTACAGGATTCATATTAGGAAGTTTATTTAAATGAACTTTATTTTTACCTTTAATCGTAGAATAAGAATATAAATTTATTTTTTGTAATTTCAAACATCCGTATTTAGTTAAATTCTGCATGCTTTCTTTTCCATCGATATTACTCGAAAACGGTTTATCCTATAATAAACAAGAAGTATGTTTTTGTGTATTTTGTGTCATATAATCTTATAAAAGTATCAACTCAGGAAAAAAATTAAGGAACAAACAATTACAAGATCAAAATCGATGGGCCCACTAGCCCCATAGAGTCCTGGCCTAAAATATAATTGGTTAATATTAGAAATCGATAACAGATATTATTACTAAACCAAATACTAAATTTCATAATTCTATCACAAAGGGTTCTCTAGATATTAAATTAAAACTAATTTTTAGTAAAATCTTTGGAAGCCTGTAGTTCCCTAAAGAAAAATTTCCGGACACATGTTTATTGGAAGTTTCTTCCTTAAAATATTTTTCTCAATCTACTTTTCAAGTTTGACACGACAGTGCTGAATCAGCCTGTATATACAGTTGACATTAGGATATAAGAAAACTAATATTTATGACACAAAGGTGAATATAATTTCTTGTAAATTCCATTAAAAGTTCAGATTGTTGGAATAATGTGTGTGCGTACATTATATTTGAGATATTATATGGATCTGGGTAACCATGATTGTGATGTTAATATTAATTATAGTTTTGTTATTTTGTAAACAGTGATAATAAAATTTTCTAAAGATAAAGACGACGTTATTATTCTCAGAAACTACAAGGAAATTCTAACACAGATATGCCAAAAAACACGTGGTTTTAAAAAAATTACACGTCTGACGTCAAGAAAAAAAACACTTTTGAGTATTTACAACAATCAGTAATAAATTAAAATGCGAGTTATTTCCCTTTTTTCCAAACAAAAAAATCACAGCATAAATACTATAAATGTGTTGAAAATAAATTTTAGCCTATACTTTGTATGAAGGATGAATCTAAATACGGTGAAAGTTTGAAAAAAATTCACTGAAAGGTTTAAGATTTAATAAATTTCTAGTGAAAAAACTTTTCCGTTAGCTATAAAATAGTTCCTGTGTGAATCGTACCGTCTAATCCCCGCCCACCACTGCAAAATGAAATGAAATAGACTATAGACTGCATTAGCATGAAAAGGAATACTACTCTTGACTGCAAATGGATAAAAATGAATACTACTCTTGACTGCATTAGCAATAATTAGCATGAAAAGGAATACTACTCATGAATGCAAATGGAAGAAAAGGAATACTACTTTTGACTGCATTAGCAATAATTAGCATGAAAAGGAATACTACTCATGAATGCAAATGGAAGAAAAGGAATACTACTTTTGACTGCATTAGCAATAATTAGCATGAAAAGGAATACTACTCATGAATGCAAATGGAAGAAAAGGAATACTACTCTTGACTGCAAATGGATAAAAATGAATACTACTCTTGACTGCATTCGCATGAAAAGGAATACTACTCTTGAATGCAAATGGATAAAAAGGAATACTACTCTTGAATGCAAATGGATAAAAAGGAATACTACTCTTGACTGCATTAGCATGAAAAGGAATACTACTCATGAATGCAAATGGAAGAAAAGGAATACTACTTTTGACTGCAAAAGAATACTACTCTTGAATACACTATTTTATGCTGTGGGGATTATTGTCCACTATGCCTTTGATAGTGATTTAGATATTGGAAATAAAAATCTTAAAAATGTAAGTATGAGATGAAAAACCAGAAACAAACAATTGAATACTTTCATGTCAGAATTTTTATAACACGATATAGGTATTTTTACTTTACTAAAATAAATAAACAGTGATGTCTCGCTCAACGAACACCTCGCTTAACGAACGCTGCATACAACGAACTTTCTGTTCGTTCATTACGCGACTCACACAACGAACTGCATCGTATTTCATTTTTCCGCCCGAACGCTCCTACGTATCACGAAGTCGCCCGAACTTCCAAGGTCGCATGCAGTCGATGTTCAATCTTTCACAAACATGTGTCAACGCGCGTCAATCGTTCTTTTCTGCGCTTAATCACACACGTGTTTGTTTTAAAATGTAGTTTTGTGAGTGAGAATTTGACTCTGCAAACCTGGGTAGACTCTCCTAAATCTGAGTCTGACTAAAAAATAAAAAAACGTGTGTACAATCTTTTATGCTACAGAACGAATTAAAATTTTTAACATGTATTGTTATGGGAAAACGCGTTTCACTTAACGAACTTGCTCCTGGAACGAATTGTGTTCGTTATGCGAGGCACCACTGTACTTACAACCAATATAAGTGTCATTGTTATTAATTAGTACTAATCACTAAAAAAAACTATCGACTAGATGAATTGATTGACTTTCATAGTCAATATGTCAATAACTACTCTCAAGTAGCTAAAAATATATAAGTGAAAACAATGCAGACTATTTTAATGGTACTGGACAAATACCATGGCAGTAATGAATAATTCATTAAACATATCAATAATAACACTTAAAATATTGATAATGTATAATCAAATAAACGTCAAAAATATTTAAGCATGCTTCAATAAAACAAGGTCGGCTCGACAGTTAATTTTTTTTATATTGTGATTTTACCGCGACATTTTTCTAATACCGAATTTGTGACAGATGAAATAAAAATAAATAAATGGTCAATACTGTTTTTTTTTTTCGATCAATTATTTGAAACACAACACACATGAAGTTCTTGTTGATGTAATACATCATCGATACGAAATTTATATAAAATGGGTGCTGTCAACGTGTAACAACGAAACATAAATAAATCATATACTTTAAGATGGCTACATACGTAACTGCAAGCTTGACAAGCATGCATGATTGATATTTTTGTACAAGCATACTGTAGTAAGTTAATTGCGCAAACATTTTAATTGTACAAGCCGCTTGGAGATAGATTTAATTTAAATCATGCAAGCTTACACAAGCGAAACTGAACATGTGTAACAAGGACTGCAGGTTTGTCTGTCGTGAGTTAGGGTTGCCACTTTTTTTTGTGCAAACAAAGGTTGATAATTCATACCACTTGCACTGCTCCCACTTTTTGTAGAATTGTCTATTTTTTTAATTTCTTAGTGGTAGGTTGACCATAAGTTTTGTATTTTAGTTTTGATTTGGTGGTTTGTTAATATGATAATTTTTAATCAACATGAAAATAAGTTAGAGCGTATTAACTATCAATTATGATACATTGAACTATCTTGAATATAAACAAAAAGACAAAAAATTTAAAGATTCATTTCTACTGCAAACTGTTTAATAGCATGTTTGATATACTAAATATATGAAAACTTTTCTTCTAAAACTCCAGGACGAAGGCTATTACCAAAGCTGATTTACCAGAAATTAAGAACAAAGTGGATTACATGAAAAAATTTAGAAATTGATGTAACTGTTAATATAAAAAAATAAAAGTTTTTAGTATACAAGCAACAACAAATTCTGATAAAGAAAATGTAACAACAGCTGTTAGAGATAATCATGTACGCACAAAGATTATTCGTAAATCATTTACTATAGATGCCAAAGTGTTAAAACTGGATTTTGCGTACTTATTATTTCCATAAAAATACATTATAAAATAATATTGTTTTATTATGTTTTAACACAGGCCTGGCCAACCCAAACTGCACCACGGGCCGCATTGACGACCCAAAATTTTCCGCGGGCCGCACATAAATATGAATAGTTGTCAAATTTGTTCTATATCAATATAACGAATTTTGACTTATTATTTTTTTTCTAATCGCTTTTATATATACTTTTTTAATTCGATCACTTTAAATCTTAAATAGTTACGACTGCTTCAACTAAAATGTTACTACTAAGCTCTCTTATTGTTGCTGTTTTTTAATATTAATTTTAAAATGGAAAAACAATTATATATTTTTTGGATTTATCACATAAATAGACATAAGATTGAAGAGCTATATACGAAAATGATAATATAAAAATATATAAAATGGTAATTTAGCACACCCACCCTATAGAGAGGGAAACGAGTATTACTAGAGAAAGGGAAAAATGCAATATAAAAAATCCTGTTTAAAAAATAACATTGCGAATAATAATAATGGTTCAAATATCACAAAACTATTGAAGGAATTCTCCCAAAAAGGCGAACAGTCTAAATTGTTTCCAGATGTTAAAAATATTTTTGTTCATAAAATTGCACCCTGTCATATCATCTTCCGTTTTAGTTTTACAGACCATAAAAATGAAAATAAATAAATAAATTTTATTCTTTTTCACTACATAGCATAGGGTGTCCCAGATAACTTTTTCAGCATGGGGATCTCAGTATCTATAAGAGATACAGGTTTGGTTAAATCAGATGAATTATTTGTATGAAAGGGGTGAGTATTATTACACAAAAAAATATTCATAATTCTATGTGGTTTAGGCGGTATACCCAAAAAACTGAAAATTCGGAATTTCTTTAAATGGCTATAACTTTTTTGTTAAAATAGATAGGTACTTTTTGTTTGCGGTTTCTTAAAGCACTTTTTTGTGTAGAATTGATTGGTGTATTTAGAATTTTTATATCACTTTTAGTTTCCGAGATACAAGCCCTAACTTCAGTTTTTCTTATGGGCCGCTAAGTTGGCTATGGCATATTTGAACGTGTTTTTTACTCTACTTTACAACGATGTGTCACTTGCCATATTTATTATCGAAAAAAAAAATTATAATATATTTTTTCAAATAGTTCATTGTTTCAAATATTCATTTGTTATTTTGATTGTTGTTATTGTGATTTTTGTTTACAATTTTTGTTTTTCATAGCTCGCTTAAAAGTTTGTAATAAAATACTTCATAAATATCACTGATATTTAGTATTTCGACTTTTTTTCGATAATAAATATGGCAAGTGACATATCGTTGTAAAGTAGAATAAAAAACACATTCAAATAAGATATATTCAACTAAGTGGCCCATAAGAAAAACTAAAAACTAAAAAACTAAAACTTTAGGGTTTGTAACTCGGAAACTAAAAGTGATATAAAAATTCTAAATACACCATTCAATTCTACACAAAAAAGTGCTTTGAGAAACCGCAAACAAAAAGTACCTATTTATTTTAACAAAAAAGTTATAGCCATTTAAAGAAATTCCGAATTTTCAGTTTTTTTGGTATACCGCCTAAACCACATAAAATTATGAATATTTTTTTGTGTAATAATACTCACCCCTTTCATAAAAATAATTCATCTCATTTAACCAAACCTGTATCTCTTATAGATACTGAGATCCCCATGCTGGAAAAGTTATCTGGGACACCCGGTATAGTATACAGAATAGGTCAATATAAATGTGTTTTCTTTCTCTTATTATTTAAAAATCGCTGTGTCCTAACAACGAATATTTAAACCGGGAAATTTAAACCGACTTAAGACATTCGAAAATACCCAATATTTGAAAATAAACAATATAAAAAAATAATTTGATCATAATAATGTGGTCGCGGGCCGCACAAAAAAGCTCTGCGGGCCGCAGGTTGGCCAGCTCTGTTTTAACACAAAAAAATTCTCAGGATCATGTTAAAATGTCTTTTTGCATTAATTAGGCGTATGAACGGATTTCAATAACAACCCAACTAAATTGATTGTTAGGGGACCAGGGGCGGAGCTCCCCGCATTAGATTTTATCTAATTCTAATGTTTCTTGTAGTCGCTCAAGAAGTGAAGTCCCACATCTTATAAAATATTGTTTTATAAACTTAATAAAAACATTTTTATAGATTGCCTTGACAAACAAACAAATTAAGAACAGTTATTTATTTTCATTAAAATGATGGAGGTTAAAGTGTAGGTATATTTTTGAAAGTTTACTAATAATTAATTAATAATACAAAAAATCAATTGCATAAAAGAGATTGTAATAATAAGTGTTCAGTGTTCTTTAATAATATGGTGATATAAAAGAAGAGAAAAACTAAAACGACAAAACATCGGACGATATAAACTTAAATTGGAGGGAGTGCCTTCAGCGCCAAATACTAAGGCCCTACAATATAACTGTGCAATATTATTATTTCACATTTGTATTGAAATATACCTTACGCCTACACGTTCAATAATATTGAATCTTGAATTATTCGCGTCAATATTTTCGTCGGAGCAACATGTGTGATGATGAAGATTTGGTTGCAGCTATGCTGATGATTTTGCTGACAAAACAAAAAAAAACGAAAGAAGGCCAGTGTACTCATGAACGTCTTTTAAAATAAATTTATAAATATTCGTGCGTGCGTACGGGACCGCTCCGAACAGTAGACTAAAACATATTGTACAATAAGCCCTACAGACGACACAATGAAAAAATATGGCGCAATAAAATTTAAACTCGCTCAAACTTTTCTAAAAGCATTGTGCAATCTTCAATGTGATTCCTAAACGGTCAATAATATTGGACAATCCGTGATATTGCACAATAAAATTGATCGTCTATGGGCCGCCTAACACTGATATTAAAAATATAAATGGTAAAATTAAAACAACAGAAACTAGTTGTCAAAATAAATAAAATATAATGTGCATTCATTAAATTCTTGTATGTTAGGTTAATTCAGTTTAGAACCTCAAACATTCAGGATGAAAAATATCAATCATAGTAAATTTTCAAAGTTTCGATTTTTTGATCATTCGAGCCACCCTTTCACTTGGAACAGCCCTTTCGTAACCCATCCCATTATTAATATAATTAGAAAAATAATAAATAATATTACATTGTGTGGTTATTTATCCGACTCACAATAAAACAAAACTATTAGAATATAGAAGAAGACGTCGTACACGTGTCGAAAACCGAAAAAAGAAAGATACAACAATAGAAAATAAAGAAGGTATTACATATGCAGCTAATAGTGAGCTGGATATGAATACTGATTTTGTCGATCAACCAATCACAAACTCTTCATGTGTTATCGATGTAAACACAAAAATTGTTTTCTTCGATTTAGAAACCACTGGGTTGAGGAATACCGATGAAATTATACAAATAGCAGCAAAAATCCAAGAAAAAACATTCAATGAATACATATTACATAGTTGTCAATTTTCTCGTGATGCATCATTTATAACTGGACTTGAAGTGTGTGATGGAGAATTACATAAACATTCAGTTCCTGTAAAAACAATTCCTCCAAAATATGCAGCTAGCAGATTCATTGACTTTCTCCGTTCTGTCAGTCCGAGTGTAATTTAGGTTAATTCAGTTTAGAACCTCAAACATTCAGGATGAAAAATATCAATCAAAGTAAATTTTCAAAGTTCCGTTTTTTCGATCATTCGAGCCACCCTTTCACTTGGAACTAACCTTTCGTAACCAACCTCCTTATTAATATAATTAGAAAAATAATAAATAATATTACATTGTGTTGTTATTTATCCGACTCACAATAAAACAAAACAGTACAAGAAATAATGAATCTAAAGAACAATGCATACAACGCAAGATTATGGAATGTACAGTCAAGTGTAAATGAAACAAACGAACAAAATGAACTCTGCATTGATAATTTCCTATTAAGTTAAGTATGGGATATACAGCAGCTAATATAACATATTATGATAAATCCCATGATAAGATTGTAAAATACAAGTGATCGGATTAGAAGACTTTTGTTTGGTAAGAATGGATTAAACAAATTTTGTTTCGGAAGTATATTATAAATGAACTTATTGTTGTACTAATATTTTTTGAAACAGATGTTACAAATATTAACAATAAGATTTTTAATATCAAACTTAGTTATTGTTACAAATGCTAACAATAAGATATTAAAATTTTGAAGTGTAATTTTTTATTTAATTCGTTTGCGAAAAGTTATAGTGAGTTTTGTTAAAATACACTACTATTACATTATCGTTTATATTGAATTTGGCGAATTATGTTAACATCATTATAACAAAGTGGATGCGGCAAGTTATGATGAACCGTCATGTCGTTGGATTAGGTTGAGTTTTGTTTTAACACATAATTTTGATAATTGATTTTCTACGGGATTAGACAAGATTAACAAAGTTCAATACAAGGATAGTGTGCCCTTATATACAATATACACAAGAAATAGAACCTGATAGCTACCTCAGTATGTGTATCTGGATGTATAATTTTATTTCGTTTACGATAACTGCAGTAAAAATGTACCGATTTGATTTCTTTTTTGTTGAAAAATTTTTGTCCCAGTGAGTGCTCCATACCTTTTGATTTTGGTGCTAATCGGATTAAGGGTTTTGGTAATATTCGAAATTCGGTATCGTCTAACAAGGAAACGTAGTGAATTTTGTCTCACTAATTTTGATAAGACTTGGTACACTTGTAGTTCAATCAAACCGAAGGTACATTTATTTTTAAACGTGTTTAAACAAACATTGAAGATTAAATGACCCCTAAAATTTTTAAATTTGAATACTAATTAAAATTCATGTTGCCTTGGAAACAAACGCAACTTTCAAAGTGTCAGATTATTTATTCTACAAATGTTATTAACATTAGTACATTAGAAAACTAATATTTATAATATTAAGGTATGTTTTATTGTATTTTATTTAATAATAATTGCATGGGATAATTGAAGAAGTGAAAACCATAAAAATAGCAACAAAAGAACACAACTTTTTTATGCAAATTTAGGGATTCTTCGTTTTAGCGGCGAGATTTGAAATGAAAGCTGACAATTCAAGGAATTCTTCAAGTATGTAAACGTTTTGTTATTATTAAAATCTTCGTTTAACAAAATAAAAAAAAATCATAAAAATATATCTCCGAAAACAACAATGAGACAAATTAATGGTTAAGGTAGTTAATCCGTTAACATGTTTTCGTCAGATTTTATTTAAATTGCACAAGAATATTCCCTAGATTAATATCTGAAAAATAGCCCATTTTTATTAAAATTGACCATCTCAAAGTCATGAAAAACGATCTCAAAGTTTATATTTTTAACACAGCTTATATGGACTAATCGTACACCAACGTAACGTTTTATTAGATAAAATTTAAACGTAGCGTCAGTTTTTCATAAAAAACTGACATGTTGTATATTTATATGAAAGAAAACAGTATACAAAAAATTGGAATTATTGACCATCCCGTTATTAAGATTTAACCAGATTTAACTACTAAACCATCACATAAATTACAGTATTGTTGACAATGTGGCAACAACGTATTCATTCGATTATAGTAAAAAATACACGAAATAATGAAATAATTGTTTACAAAATATGATAAGTGGATTGAAGGGTATTATAATCGATTTCATTAATTATTAATATATTCTGTGGTAGTTTAGATGATAAAATATAATCATTTGACAAGTAGTTAATAGTAGATAATGTACAGCATTGCCATGATCATTTCTCTAAATTAAAAATATGTACTCATGGCCTAATGTGATCATATTATGATGGACCAACCACCTTAATTGGTCAAAAAATTAACATATAAATTAATACATAAATTTATTAATAGTAGCATACGTGTACGTTTTGGAACTACTGTTCCTTCCTCAGTGCATTTTTTAAATTATTATAAAGGTGTTGTATACATTTTTTTAATTTCATTTGACATAATTATTCAAGAGCTAGAAAATTCGTCCTTTTGTTTTGTTTTTTCAAGAAAAAAATCGTCTTTTTTGAAAAAAAGATAATTTTATCCCTGCAAATTTGAAATATTGAGAATATGTCAATTTCACAAGAAAATAATCTGCACTCACCGCACTTAAAATTTTAAATACAATTGTAGTTAAATTTAAATTCAATTGTAGTAAAGTTTTAAATCCAATTGTTAAATTTAAAATCAATTGTAGTAAAGTTTCAAAACCAATTGTTAAATTTGCAGTTGTCTCGTGACATTAACAGTGTTGCCAACTATAATTTTAAAATTCCGTCCAGTGTAACAAAAAATTCCGTCAAAAAATTTTTTTCGTCGATTTTTACTGTTAGAAGACGTGGGTGACAATTCACATAGTCCCTAATGGTCATCGGTTGTTATAATACCGGATCTCTGATTGGTGGTCGTTAAAGTTCATACTCAATTGTTTCAATATGTAATTAAAATTGAATATTTTAGCTGATTTTAGCCTTGATTTTAGCACTGCGACAGTAACGAGGCGTGAAATTTTTACTAAGGGAAGCATGTTTATTGTTGGAATGTAGATATATAAATTTATTTAACATTTATATTATATATTTTTTATTATTCAATTTTACCAATAAAAAAACTACTTTCCGCTAAAGAATCCGTTAGCTGTTAAATGGCATTTTCTCCCGTTTTCATTATACCCGAATCCGCTAGATCTGACGGAAAATCCGTCAAGTTGGCAACACTGGACATTAATTGCTTGGGTTCACAATTACAATAATTTGTGTTTTAGTCTTTATCATTATTTGTTTACTTTTTAGGGGTGGAAAACCTTAGTTTCTCCATGTCCGTCCGTCTTGTAAAAATTTTGACATAATAAGATGAAATTAGGTATACGGTCGTAGATTGGTGACTCAAAAACAGAAATGATAAGATTTAAAAAAAATAATAATTTAAACCCCTTCTATAAAATGAAGTGTCAAAAAAATTCACATATCCCATTGAGTGGGGTGTCGGTAGAAAGATCTTCTAAAATGCAACAAAAAAATGTATCAGAACCTTTTGATTTTAACACTTCAATCACGATGTACTTGTTCTCCAATGTCATTATGAAAGCGTCCCCCCCTCTATTTGATAGGTCTCCTAAAATGCAGTTAAAAATGTCAAATAACTTTGGGATTGATTTCAACCCTTCAGTCACGATAAATTTGCTTTTGGATGTCGTTGTCAGAGCCCCCCCCCCCCCACTATTTTCTAAACTATCGATTCAAAAAATCTGGAAAAATTTCAGAATGTTGCTTTTAATTAGTACTTTCATTGAAAACTAGAACGAATATTGTCAAAACTATTTTGGATCCCCCTTCTATAGACTGAAAAGTGAACCCACATTTTTTCCCACTTACCCCATTGAATGGGGTGTCATTTGATAAGTCTTCTAAAATGCAATAATAAAAGTCTAATAAAAACCCTTTAGTCACGAAAAATTTGAAATAACTATTTTTTATAAATCGTAGTGAGAATGACTACGCACATGATAGGGTTCATGTGCGTGCCCAACACGCACTTACCCATTTTATTATTTTGTTTATTTTTAAGCTTTATAAAAACTTATTTCAGATTTTCGAACTAATTTTTTTGTTTGTGATTTTTAAGGCATTCTTATTTGTTTATTTTCTAAAATCTTTCTTATGCGATTTTCGGCCTATTTTAATTGATTGATTTGGTTTTACATGGTTTTACCGTATCCCTAATTTTATAATGCAGTAAAAAATAATAATAAAATTTTTGTTTAGTAGCAATCCATTATGCAAGACATGCAAAATAAAGGTTGATTTCAAACTTGAGAGGGCTGGCTGGCTGGTCATTTGAATTTTTATCATTTATTGTTAGTACCCATTAGATTATATCAAACAGTCTAAGGGTTCTGCCACCTGCTTTTTGCATAAACTTTAGTATTTAATAATAAAAGTTCCTCATCCATTTCACCGCTGCAAGAGTCAACTTTGTAATATAAAAAAATATAGAAAAATCGTTATTATAGAGAATAAAACAACCGATTTAGTATCGACCAATAAAAAATGAAACTTGGAACCAGATAGCCAATGAGTTTAATAAAATAACTACAACAGGCCACGTAATGGCATACAATTAAAAATCCTGTACGAGTCAATAAAAAAAAGCCAAGAAAGATCATACGGATGACAGGGTAATTTAATTATTATTATAAGTTTTGCAAACAAATGAATTGAATTGAATGGTGGAATTATACAAAACGGGAGGAGGCCGATACAAGAAGAAAATAGATTTGATCGGAGAAAAATATTTGGAAACAAACGGAAATAGTGGCTTACGCTTATAAATCTGCTTCCTCCACTTTTCATATTCTATCCCGACCACATTCTTCTACATCTTTTCAAACATCTACCGTTTCCCAACCATCTTCAGGTGCTTTTTCTCAGCCACCATCTTGTATTATTTCTTCTCCTGTACCTCTACTTTCTAAATCTTGACCTTCATCAAGAGTTTCATCATCTAAAAAATTAAATTATTTTAATAAATAGATACGTTATAGGCAAAAAAGTGATCAATTAAAATTAGAAATTTTAGAAATAAGAAAACAAAGGCAACAAGTAAAATTACAGAAACAAACTAAACTTTCTGAAATTATGATAAAAATGGAGCAGTAGAGTTAGAATATTTAGAATGTGAACTAAATAAAAAAAATGGAATAAAAATATATAAAAGTAATTATGTTTTTCTTTTCATGTCTATTTATGACATACCTTCCAAAAACAGTATTTATCACTGTATTTCGAACAGCAAAATTGTGCTAGTCTGATGCATGTTCTATTGGTAACACTGCAATATCCGGCACAGCTATTTCTTGTTCAATGTCCTCTATGTCATTAAAATTTATCGCCATGTTATGAAGTACACAAGTAGCTATTATGAGAACAATTTTATCAGTAGCTACTTTTATAACTACTGACAGGCATGCGAAGCGCCTTTTTAGAACTCCAAAAGTTCTTTCTATAACATTAGGTGTCGGGTTTAACAGCGGTGTTAGTAAATAGGGTCTGCATGGGTAACCGCTATCTCCTAATCACTTGTTATCAAATTCGTTGCAAGATTCGCGTGCAAATCCAGGCCATCGTGCAACGACATCAAAAATTTTCATTTTGGCATCACATATTGCTTGCACATTTAAAGAAAAGAAACCGTTTCTGTTTCTATATGTTTCGGCATCTTCCCCACCCGGAGATTGGATTTTAATGTGCGTACGATCCACTGCACCACAAACGTTTGGAAATCCAGCAACATTGAAAAATTCTGTACATGTGTTACTAAGTTATTCTGCAGTACGTGGCATATTTATAAACTGCCCTCTCAACAGAGCCAAATAATATGTTACTTTGTGGATTATTCTGTCTGTAGTTGACTTAGTTACATTAAAATGATCTCCTAATATAATTTGAAAGGATCCACAAGCATAAAATAGCAAATCGATTACATTATTATGTGTCTATTTATTACCACTGCTTTAAAATATCAAGAAATTTCATGACAATTTGACTCCTAGTAGATAACGTTTGCAATTCGCAAATTTGCATGCAAGCAAATTTGCTTGCATGCAATTTCTTTATAATACCGGGCATTAGAGTTGTGTATTAAACTAAAAAAGTTCTATTCTAACGGTATTGGTTATTTTACATTATGTAACACTCCGATTTTATATTTGTCAATCTCTTACTTACCTCCGTTGCTTTTCTTCCAAACTCTGAAACTTTTGTACCAAACATTTTCCCTGAAAAACCTTAGTTTTCGAGATATTTACTTGTCTCAATTTAAATAGACCACCCGGGTTATTATATTAACTATATAATATATAAATATTGTCTCATCTCTTCAAGAGATCTTGGTTTGGTTGCATAGACCCGACTTTTCAAATGTCCCCAAAGAAAAAAAAATCAAGTGGAGTAAGATCCGGAGATCTAGCTGGCTATTCTACGTCCGATCCATTGTTGTCAGGAAAAGCAAAGTTTCACTTCTTTGGAATTCCATGGCGAGCAAAAATATTTAAAAACACTTATAGCGTTGTTTTAGCTAAAGTATTTTTCAAACGTATTTCACGTTCAACAAGAGTTTCTGTTTAATAAAGGATGTTGGTAAGCCTGTGCTACAACATACATATACATTATAAATATATGTAATCTATGACATAATTATAAGAATCATATTGTAACGTGTAACCACCTCTTCAGTATAAAATAAAATATAATATTTTAAAATAATTATTATTTATAAAACAGTTTCTGCCTCTTTTCATTGCGAATTGAAAAACTAGGTTTCTAAATTCAGTGTGTTGATGAGTCAGTCACTTAGATCAGCGTTGGTTTTAGTGAAAAAGTAGTCAATGTCGCTTCTACAGTTTCAATAATGAATCTCCTATTATAACATATAAATGATTAAATTTATAAGATAAAAGGAATGTATTAATAAAATGCCAGGTTAGTAAATTCTGTATGTTGATGAGTCAGTCACTTAGATCAGGGTCCGTTTTAGCAAAAAAAATAGTAGTCAAAGTCGCTTCTACAGTTCCACTAATGGATTATCCTAATATAACATATAAATGACTATATCACAACTAATTATAACTGACTCATGGATTACCTGAGAAGCAACAGACTACCGTGAGTATAGAATCGAATCCCTCTATATAAGGCTCGAATTTGAAATTACGTTGCATATGAGAGATAGTTTATATCGCTGATTTTTTTTTTCAAAAATAAAAATCATTAAAGAAATTATGTTAATAAATTGTGACGCCTCATTCTGTAAGATTAATATTTCTTGCGAGATCTTGTAAACTCATCAGATTTTACGTAATCCATCATGTTCGGTGTAACTAGATCCATCCAGTTTAAAAATGGCAAATAGTCTTTATTGTATCTTCTCCTAGATTGTATACTGTGAGTTTGGTTGTGCATCTTAAACTTCAGAAGTCTCTACATGGCATCCAGTGCACTGATAATTTGCATGTTCTTTCTCGTGTTTGCACTCGTTGTGGTGTTAAATTTGCTAGAGTTCTTTATTTATTTTGACTATTTCGACCCATGTTTATATGTACGTCGTCGTGCAGGCATTTTTGTATTATTTCACTGTATTGAAACAATAAAAATAAACTTTATTATAGGTTATGTGTCTCACTTATCCATAGACATATAGTACTGGACAGCGCGATCTGTATCGTATGAGTCTAATAAAGTGGTAATCAAACAGTAAAGATAGAGATATTGGCTGCACCGATTCTGTCTCCTTCTATGTTCGTGACACGCACTGTGTACGGTAGAGATATAACATGCTGAAGCCACTTACTCTTACTCTTGACGACCATTTGAAAATGCGGATCACGCTGTCCAGTACTATATGTCTATGCACTTACCGAATAAATTAAAAAAATATTTTTTTACGTAGTAGACCTTTTCAAATTTTAAATTGAATACAGTTGAATTTAAAAAATACTACAAAACTTACTGATATACGTGAAAACTTAAGATTTAACGCCAAAAAACTAAACAAATATTCTATCATTTCGTGTTTTGTTTCCATGACGTCACAGAGCATACAAATGACATTTATTTAAAAACATAGTAGTTAATGAATAAAGAATTCTATAAGCACTGTTTGAATATTTTATTAATTTGAATTACTATGATTTTGTGGATATTAACTCGAGTAACTCCGGGTACATGCGCTAGTAGTCTATAAAAATGTGGGGGCTACTTTCCAATACAATTTTGATAATCATTTAAAATTTTCATTGTAATTTAAGTACGCTGTGGAGGCTATGTGAACTTGGCAACTGACATTGGAAATTTAAATTTTTTTTATATGCATTCGTTTGTACCTCGTTTGTACCCGTTTGTACCACAAAAATTTTCGTTTGTACCTCAAAGGGCTAAGAGATAAAAAAAAATTAAAAAAGGGTAGCAACCAACATTATGATATTAAAAATCCGTGAATGGCATCGGTTTTGCTATCGTTTGTACCCGTTTGTACCGAAAATATTATTGTTTTTATAACAAAGGGCTAAATAATATAAACAAAAAAAGGGCGACATACAGTTAAATTAATATTCTAAAGTAGGTAATTCTAATTTGGATTGTTTAAAAAATTGTTTATCGTAAGCAATTGTTTGTACCTTTTGTGTGTTCGTTTGTACCACCAATAGTTATTTTTTAACTCTAAGGGCTCGAAGGGAAAATCGAAAATAACATCATAGATCATGCAGTTTTCAAAATATTTAAAATCTGTAAACGGCATTGGATTCAGCGTCGTTTGTACTCGTTTGTACCACAAATATTTTTGTTTGTACTTCAAAGGGCCAAAAGGTACAAACGATTGGACTTTTGAAAATCTTATTTCAACGTTATTTCAATGTTGGTATATTAAATAAATTAATTTACATATCCATTCGTTTGTACCTATTATGTGTTCGTTTGTACCGCCAAAAGTTATTTTTTAACTCTAAGGGCTCGAAGGGAAAATCGAAAATAACATCATAGATCATGCAGTTTTCAAAATATTTAAAATCTGTTAACGGCATTGGATTCAGCGTCGTTTGTACTAGTTTGTACCGCAAATATTTTTGTTTGTACCTCAAAGGGCCAAAAGGTACAAACGATTGGACTTTTGAAAATCTTATTTCAACGTTATTTCAATGTTGGTATATTAAATAAATTAATTTACATATCCATTCGTTTGTACCTTTTATGTGTTCGTTTGTACCGCCAAAAGTTATTTTTTAACTCTAAGGGCTCGAAGGGAAAATCGAAAATAACATCATAGATCATGCAGTTTTCAAAATATTTAAAATCTGTTAACGGCATTGGATTCAGCGTCGTTTGTACTCGTTTGTACCGCAAATATTTTTGTTTGTACCTCAAAGGGCCAAAAGGTACAAACGATTGGACTTTTGAAAATCTTATTTCAACGTTATTTCAATGTTGGTATATTAAATAAATTGTTTAACATATCCATTCGTTTGTACCTTTTATGTGTTCGTTTGTACCGCCAAAAGTTATTTTTTAACTCTAAGGGCTCGAAGGGAAAATCGAAAATAACATCATAGATCATGCAGTTCTCAAAATATTTAAAATCTGTTAACGGCATTGGATTCAGCGTCGTTTGTACTCGTTTGTACCGCAAATATTTTTGTTTGTACCTCAAAGGGCCAAAAGGTACAAACGATTGGACTTTTGAAAATCTTATTTCAACGTTATTTCAATGTTGGTATATTAAATAAATTGTTTAACATATCCATTCGTTTGTACCTTTTATGTGTTCGTTTGTACCGCCAAAAGTTATTTTTTAACTCTAAGGGCTCGAAGGGAAAATCGAAAATAACATCATAGATCATGCAGTTTTCAAAATATTTAAAATCTGTTAACGGCATTGGATTCAGCGTCGTTTGTACTCGTTTGTACCACAAATATTTTTGTTTGTACTTCAAAGGGCCAAAAGGTACAAACGAATGGACTTTTGAAAATCTTATTTCAACGTTATTTCAATGTTGGTATATTAAATAAATTAATTTACATATCCAGTCGTTTGTACCTTTTGTGTGTTCGTTCGTACCACCAATAGTTATTTTTTAACTCTAAGGGCTCGAAGGGAAAATCGAAAATAACATCATAGATCATGCAGTTTTCAAAATATTTAAAATCTGTTAACGGCATTGGATTCAGCGTCATTTGTACTCGTTTGTACCACAAATATTTTTGTTTGTACCTCAAAGGGCCAAAAGGTACAAACGATTGGACTTTTGAAAATCTTATTTCAACGTTATTTCAATGTTGGTATATTAAATAAATTAATTTACATATCCATTCGTTTGTACCTTTTATGTGTTCGTTTGTACCGCCAAAAGTTATTTTTTAACTCTAAGGGCTCGAAGGGAAAATCGAAAATAACACCATAGATCATGCAGTTTTCAAAATATTTAAAATCTGTTAACGGCATTGGATTCAGCGTCGTTTGTATTCGTTTGTACTGAAAATATTTTTGTTTGTACCTTAAAGGGCCAAAAGGTACAAACAATTGGACATTTGAAAACCTTATTTAAACGTTATTTCAATGATGGTAAATTAAATAAATTAATTTACATATCCAGTCGTTTGTACCTTTTGTGTGTTCGTTTGTACCACCAATAGTTGTTTTTTAACTCTAAGGGCTCGAAGGGAAAATCGAAAATAACGTCATAGACCATGCAGTTTTCAAAATATTTAAAATCTGTTAACGGCATTGGATTCAGCGTCCTTTGTACTCATTTCTACTGAAAATATTTTTGTTTGTACCTCAAAGGGCCAAAAGGTACAAACGATTGGACATTTGAAAACCTTATTTCAACGTTATTTCAATGATGGTTTATTAAATAAATTAATTTACATATCTAGTCGTTTGTACCTTTTGTGTGTTCGTTTGTACCACCAATAGTTATTTTTTAACTCTAAGGGCTCGAAGGGAAAATCGAAAATAACATCATAGATCATGCAGTTTTCAAAATATTTAAAATCTGTTAACGGCATTGGATTCAGCGTCGTTTGTACTCATTTCTACTGAAAATATTTTTGTTTGTACCTCAAAGGGCCAAAAGGTACAAACGATTGGACATTTGAAAATCTTATGTCAACGTTATTTCAATGTTGGTATATTAAATAAATTGTTTAACATATCCAGTCGTTTGTACCTTTTGTGTACAAACGAAAAAGTTATTTTTGAACTATAAGGGCTCGAAGGGAAAATCGAAAATATCATAGACTATGTAGTTTTCAAAATATTTTAAATCTGTTTACGACATTGGATTCAGTGTCGTTTGTTCTTGTTTATACCGTAAATATTTTTATAATAAAAAATTATAGAGAAAGAGTGAAGATTGTATTTATTTAATTTATATTTGTTCTTTAACAAATATTAAAACGCTTAATATTTTATTGTCGTTTAGTGTTCGGGATGTCACTGTCAATGGTTTGCCATCCCTCAAGAGGTCATTATGCACTTCCCATTTGCCTGTTATACGACGCACGTATGCAATATAATGCCCAAGTAAATTTTGCTCATTTGATTTTTCAATATTGTCGTTCACCGCGCCAACATATTCTATAACCGAGAGGAGTGCATATGGGATATTTTGAACTAATATTCTTGTAGGAATATCGCGGATTGTAAATTTTCCTGTCCACTGTGTGTAACCCAGGTTTTTTGCGAGTTGAGTCCATTGCAAACATTCTATATCGATTATTATTTGGTTTCCTGTTATAATTGTTGAAGATATATTATTTGATCCACACTGACTGCAAACTTCAGTTTCTTTTAGAGTATCATTAATTATATGTTGTAGATTGTTAATCCCTTGATTATAAAAAAGTTTTACATTAAAATTTAATACAACATCTTTTTTAGTATTGTTGTAACTACAAGTGTTACAGTCTTCATTTTTTTCGTAAGAATAACAATTTTTTAGCAAGTGGTTGCTAATTAGACTGCTCACATTGGTAGCACAATCAAGAGTTCCCTTAATTACCGGTATTATCTTATTCATAATTTGTGCTCTTTGCTGATAAATTTTTTTAGTTGAACCTGATTCGCTAAAGTCTTTAACAAATTTAAATAATGTATTATTACTATTCTCTACGAATTGATGATAATCAGCCCAGTCTCGATAACCAACTAAAATTGATTGAGCGATAGCATCAAACGCGCAAGTATTTCTAATAGATACGTCCTTATTTTTTAATTTAATGCCAGTCAGCATTGAACCATTTTGTAACAGTGGAACAGTGTAAGCCACTTTAGGGCGTTTATGTCGGTTGACAACATCAGGACAGGGCCTCAAATATTTACCTCGTTTATTTGGGTTTTTATTTTTACCCTTCCACATCTCTACTTCATTCAAATAATTTTGAGAAGGAATTGTATTATCGTTGTCGAATATACTCGTAAATGATTCGTGAGTTTTAATAACATCATTAGATGTGTTGATAACTACTGATTCGGGGCTATTAATTTTAATTGTAGCAGGGGAATTTTGTATTTGACATGGTTGAAGATTTAATGTGTCGTGATTTTCACTTTGTTCTATTTGAGTTTCAGCAGTATTTTTCATATCCTTATCAACATGATGCAAAGCTTGTAATAGTTTACTCGTACCTGCAAGAGATTTTATGTGAGTTACTAAAAACTTATCAATACGAGTAGCTTTTTTATTTTTAAAAATTAAATGTTTCACCTCGCGAAAATATTCTTCGCTACATGACGATGTAGCGACAGACGTTTTATCGGCTGGCATTACGGCCGTCCAAAGGGGAAAATGCTTTAAAATTCTAATTAGGTTAGTAGCGAAATCAATACAGTAATAAGGATTTAATCGTTCCCCTTCAGTTAGCAGAGATTTGCAGTTCGAAACAATGTTTTCGATAAATTTTGAATTATATATTGAATCTTCCATGTCGTCATTTAAAAATAAGTCATTTTCAACAAATTCGTCATTGATGTTGTAACAATCTGCATTTTCTTGTATTGCAGTTAGAATACGCTTTTGTGCTGAATAACAAAAGTTGACATCACTTACGGTTTCAGTTTCGGACAATGCAACTGTAAGAACATCACGAACTAACATATTAAAATTGGTTAAATCGTGACATTTCGACAAAATTCCTACACATCTAACAAAAAAATCTTTTACACGTGAATGTTTGTTTACAAAACATTTCCATCGGCAAACTAATTTTATCAAATGTGCTATATCAATACGTATAATGCACTCGGGAACATTATATACAACATCTTGCATATTTTTGATACAATTGTCTACATATTGAGCTAAACTGATATTATTAAATGCTAGAGATACCGCATTCAACAATGCCATTGAATAATCTGTAACCACTTCTGTAGGACATGGTGCCCCATTGCGCATCCATTCTCTCAACCAATAAGTTAAAATATTCGCGTCGTGTTTTTCTGAAATCATTTGACATACTGGCAAAATCTTACTTCCGTGAAATGGTACTACTGCCTGATAGAGAAAAATGGGACTAAAGGAACCATCGGGTTTTATAATTTTTCGAATTAGTGATCCAGTTGCATCAATTGATAAAGAGCCTGTTTTACAATGTTGACATTTAATCCATTGTTTATACAAATATAGTTGTTCGGGGCTCCAGTATAATATATATACTTTATCGATAGCAATTTCTTTGATAAAACCAGCAAACTCAAGTTCGTATTTGAGTTTATAAACAGAATCTATTGGATTAGTAACATTTACTAGTCCTAATTGCGTATCATTTTCTAGTTGTTTTGCCTTTCGTAGGACTGTTTCTTTGTATAGATGAGCTGGTTCTAAATCACCAAATTCCATTGTTAAGTTTGCACGTTCTCTACGCCAGGCATAAACTGAATTTACCTGCAGTTCTTTAACAACAGCCTTACGTTCTGTGCCACGTAATTGTCGTTTTCTCAAATGTACTACATCACGACTATCAAATGTAGAAATGTTAACAGTTACTCCTTCTTCAGATGGTTTAATGTGAGGAAAATACAAATGAATAATATTGCCACATTCAATACATTTTCCTCGAACAGTTAAAAATATTTCTCCTGGATTATCATTGATATTCGCATATTTAAAACTGAAAGGACATGTTAGTTCCATAATATTCCATACCAAAGAATATATTTTATTCGTCCAACCAGGAGCTAACGTAGCTTTATTATATTCATCATAATGTATTAAGTTCGATTTCATTTCTCTCCAGACATCACGCGTTAAAGTAACTGTTTCGCGTAGAGGAGGAAAAGGCAGATTTCTTGATTCATTCATAGACCAATTCGATTCATGGCTCTTGTTGATGTTTTCGCTTTCAGTAGAAATATTAATATTTTGAAGACCTTGTTTCTCCAACAGTTTATCATGAATTCCATTTCTTTTTTGAGATATATATAAGTAAATATATTTTTTAGATAAATGCGGTTGAAGTTTATTAAATGCTTCATCCCATACCGGATGATTGAATTTATGTAACTCACCGTTTTCTTGATAAAACGTAAGATCTTGAATACAACTGTAAATTTGATCAACGTTCAAAACTGGTTTACGAGGCATTGTATTACACTCGTGTTAATGAAGTTTAAAACAAAAACACACAGAAGTAATCTGCATACAATACTAATGACATACACTATAATATTATTTAGTTAAATAGCAACTAAAAGCTACTAGGTACTAAGATTTTTCAATAAATGTATATCAAATTGAAAACGATATAATATAAACTTCCTACAATACTAATCGTATACTTAAAGATACACACATAACTGTATTACAGCGCAGAACTGACGTCAATCTGACGTCACTAACAGAAATTTGATTGTTTGAATTTAAAAGCTACAATCACAATTTAATATTTTTAAATTTTTTATAAAGTAATTCATATTATGATAAACTTTTTTTTCTGCATCAAATATTTACTATAACTTAAATAACCTTACACACATACCTATATTTACGGTACAAACAAGAACAAATGGCGCTGAATCCAAATTCGTTACAAGATTGAAAATATTTTGAAAACTACATAGTTAATAATGTTATTTTCGATTTTCCCTTCGAGCCCTTATAGATAAAAAATATTTTTTGGTGGTACAAATGAACACACAAAAGGTACAAACGACTGGATATGTTAAACAATTTATTTAACAAACCATATTAGAAATAACGTTGACATAAGATTTTCAAATGTCCAATCATTTGTACCTTTTCGCCCTTTGAGGTACAAACAAAAATATTAACGGTACAAACGAGTACAAACGACGCTGAATCCAAATACGTTTATAGATTTAAAATATTTTGTAAAATACATAGTTTATGATGTTATTTTCGATTTTCCCTTCGAGCCCTTATAGTTAAAAAATAACTTTTGACGATACAAACGAACACACAAAAGGTACAAACGACTGGATATGTAAAACAATTTATTTGACAATCCAAATTAGAAATAAAGTTGAAATATGATTTTCAAATGTCCAATCGTTTGTACCTTTTGGGCCTTTGAGGTACAAACAAAAATATTTACAGTACAAACGAGTACAAACGACGCTGAATCCAAATCCGTTTATACATTTAAAATATTTTGAAAACTACATAGTTTATGATGTCATTTTTGATTTTCCCTTCGAGCCCTTATAGTTAAAAAATAACTTTTGGTGGTACAAACGAACACACAAAAGGTACAAACGACTGGATATGTAAATTAATTTATTTAATATACCATCATTGAAATGACGTTGAAATAAGATTTTCAAATGTCCAATCGTTTGTACCTTTTGGCCCTTTGAAGTACAAACAAAAATATTTTCAGTACAAAGGGGTACAAACGACGCTGAATCCAATGCCGTTAACAGATTTAAAATATTTTGAAAACTGCATGATTTATGATATTATTTTCGATTTTCCCTTCAAGCCCTTAGAGTTAAAAAATAACTATTGGTGGTACAAACGAACACACAAAAGGTACAAAGGACTGGATATGTAAATTAATTTATTTAATTTATCATCATTGAAATAACGTTGAAATAAGATTTTCAAATGTCCAGTCGTTTGTACCTTTTGGCCCTTTGAGGTACAAACAAAAATATTTGTGGTACAAACGAGTACAAACGACGCTGAATCCAATGCCGTTTACAGATTTTAAATATTTTGAAAACTGCATGATCTATGATGTTATTTTCGATTTTCCCTTCGAGCCCTTAGAGTTAAAAAATAACTATTGGTGGTACAAACGAACACACAAAAGGTACAAACGCCTGGATATGTAAATTAATTTATTTAATATACCAACATTGAAATAACGTTGAAATAAGATTTTCAAAAGTCCAATCGTGTGTACCTTTTGGCCCTTTAAGGTACAAACAAAAATATTTTCAGTTCAAATGAGTACAAACGACGCTGAATCCAATGCCGTTTACAGATTTAAAATATTTTGAAAACTGCAAGATCTATGATGTTATTTTCGATTTTCCCTTCGAGCCCTTAGAGTTAAAAAATAACTATTGGTGGTACAAACGAACACACAAAAGGTACAAACGACTGGATATGTAAATTAATTTATTTAATATACCATCATTGAAATAACGTTGAAATAAGATTTTCAAAAGTCCAATCGTTTGTACCTTTTGGCCCTTTAAGGTACAAACAAAAATATTTTCAGTACAAATGAGTACAAACGACGCTGAATCCAATGCCGTTTACAGATTTAAAATATTTTGAAAACTGCAAGATCTATGATGTTATTTTCGATTTTCCCTTCGAGCCCTTAGAGTTAAAAAATAACTATTGGTGGTACAAACGAACACACAAAAGGTACAAACGCCTGGATATGTAAATTAATTTATTTAATATACCAACATTGAAATAACGTTGAAATAAGATTTTCAAATGTCCAATCGTTTGTACCTTTTGGCCCTTTGAGTTACAAACAAAAATATTTGTGGTACAAACGAGTACAAACGACGCTGAATCCAATGCCGTTAACAGATTTAAAATATTTTGAAAACTGCATGATTTATGATATTATTTTCGATTTTCCCTTCAAGCCCTTAGAGTTAAAAAATAACTATTGGTGGTACAAACGAACACACAAAAGGTACAAAGGACTGGATATGTAAATTAATTTATTTAATTTATCATCATTGAAATAACGTTGAAATAAGATTTTCAAATGTCCAGTCGTTTGTACCTTTTGGCCCTTTGAGGTACAAACAAAAATATTTGTGGTACAAACGAGTACAAACGACGCTGAATCCAATGCCGTTTACAGATTTTAAATATTTTGAAAACTGCATGATCTATGATGTTATTTTCGATTTTCCCTTCGAGCCCTTAGAGTTAAAAAATAACTATTGGTGGTACAAACGAACACACAAAAGGTACAAACGCCTGGATATGTAAATTAATTTATTTAATATACCAACATTGAAATAACGTTGAAATAAGATTTTCAAAAGTCCAATCGTTTGTACCTTTTGGCCCTTTAAGGTACAAACAAAAATATTTTCAGTACAAATGAGTACAAACGACGCTGAATCCAATGCCGTTTACAGATTTAAAATATTTTGAAAACTGCAAGATCTATGATGTTATTTTCGATTTTCCCTTCGAGCCCTTAGAGTTAAAAAATAACTATTGGTGGTACAAACGAACACACAAAAGGTACCTACAAACGACTTGATATGTAAATTAATTTATTTAATTTATCATCATTGAAATAACGTTGAAATAAGATTTTCAAATGTCCAATCGTTTGTACCTTTTGGCCCTTTGAGTTACAAACAAAAATATTTGTGGTACAAACGAGTACAAACGACGCTGAATCCAATGCCGTTAACAGATTTAAAATATTTTGAAAACTGCATGATTTATGATATTATTTTCGATTTTCCCTTCAAGCCCTTAGAGTTAAAAAATAACTATTGGTGGTACAAACGAACACACAAAAGGTACAAAGGACTGGATATGTAAATTAATTTATTTAATTTATCATCATTGAAATAACGTTGAAATAAGATTTTCAAATGTCCAGTCGTTTGTACCTTTTGGCCCTTTGAGGTACAAACAAAAATATTTGTGGTACAAACGAGTACAAACGACGCTGAATCCAATGCCGTTTACAGATTTTAAATATTTTGAAAACTGCATGATCTATGATGTTATTTTCGATTTTCCCTTCGAGCCCTTAGAGTTAAAAAATAACTATTGGTGGTACAAACGAACACACAAAAGGTACAAACGCCTGGATATGTAAATTAATTTATTTAATATACCAACATTGAAATAACGTTGAAATAAGATTTTCAAAAGTCCAATCGTGTGTACCTTTTGGCCCTTTAAGGTACAAACAAAAATATTTTCAGTTCAAATGAGTACAAACGACGCTGAATCCAATGCCGTTTACAGATTTAAAATATTTTGAAAACTGCAAGATCTATGATGTTATTTTCGATTTTCCCTTCGAGCCCTTAGAGTTAAAAAATAACTATTGGTGGTACAAACGAACACACAAAAGGTACAAACGACTGGATATGTAAATTAATTTATTTAATATACCATCATTGAAATAACGTTGAAATAAGATTTTCAAAAGTCCAATCGTTTGTACCTTTTGGCCCTTTGAGGTACAAACAAAAATATTTGTGGTACAAACGAGTACAAACGACGCTGAATCCAATGCCGTTTACAGATTTAAAATATTTTGAAAACTGCAAGATCTATGATGTTATTTTCGATTTTCCCTTCGAGCCCTTAGAGTTAAAAAATAACTATTGGTGGTACAAACGAACACACAAAAGGTACAAACGACTTGATATGTAAATTAATTTATTTAATATACCATCATTGAAATAACGTTGAAATAAGATTTTCAAATGTCCAATCGTTTGTACCTTTTGGCCCTTTAAGGTACAAACAAAAATATTTTCAGTACAAATGAGTACAAACGACGCTGAATCCAATGCCGTTTGCAGATTTAAAATATTTTGAAAACTGCAAGATCTATGATGTTATTTTCGATTTTCCCTTCGAGCCCTTAGAGTAAAAAAATTACTATTTGTGGTACAAACGAACACACAAAAAGTACAAACGACTGGATATGTAAATTAATTTATTTAATATACCATCATTGAAATAACGTTGAAATAAGATTTTCAAATGTCCAATCGTTTGTACCTTTTGGCCCTTTGAAGTAAAAACAAAAATATTTGTGGTACAAACGAGTACAAACGACGCTGAATCCAATGCCGTTAACAGATTTTAAATATTTTGAAAACTGCATGATCTATGATGTTATTTTCGATTTTCCCTTCGAGCCCTTAGAGTTAAAAAATAACTTTTGGTGGTACAAACGAACACACAAAAGGTACAAACGACTGGATATGTAAATTAATTTATTTAATTTATCATCATTGAAATAACGTTGAAATAAGATTTTCAAAAGTCCAATCGTTTGTACCTTTTGGCCCTTTGAGGTACAAACAAAAATATTTGTGGTACAAACGAGTACAAACGACGCTGAATCCAATGCCGTTTACAGATTTTAAATATTTTGAAAACTGCATGATTTATGATGTTATTTTCGATTTTCCCTTCGAGCCCTTAGAGTTAAAAAATAACTATTGGTGGTACAAACGAACACACAAAAGGTACAAACGACTGGATATGTAAATTAATTTATTTAATTTATCATCATTGAAATAACGTTGAAATAAGATTTTCAAAAGTCCAATCGTTTGTACCTTTTGGCCCTTTGAGGTACAAACAAAAATATTTGTGGTACAAACGAGTACAAACGACGCTGAATCCAATGCCGTTTACAGATTTTAAATATTTTGAAAACTGCATGATCTATGATGTTATTTTCGATTTTCCCTTCGAGCCCTTAGAGTTAAAAAATAACTATTGGTGGTACAAACGAACACACAAAAGGTACAAACGACTGGATATGTAAATTAATTTATTTAATTTATCATCATTGAAATAACGTTGAAATAAAATTTTCAAATGTCCAATCGTTTGTACCTTTTGGCCCTTTGAGGTACAAACAAAAATATTTGTGGTACAAACGAGTACAAACGACGCTGAATCCAATGCCGTTAACAGATTTTAAATATTTTGAAAACTGCATGATCTATGATGTTATTTTCGATTTTCCCTTCGAGCCCTTAGAGTTAAAAAATTACTTTTGGCGGGTCAAACGAACACACAAAAGGTACAAACAATTGCTTTCGATAAACATTTTTTTAAAGAATCCAAATTAGAATTACATACTTTAGAATTTTAATTTAACTGTATGTCGCCCTTTTTTTGTTTATATTATTTAGCCCTTTGTTATAAAAACAATATTATTTTCGGTACAAACGGGTACAAACGATTGCAAAACCGATGACGTTCACCGATTTTTAATATCATAATGTGGGTTGCTACCCTTTTTTAATTTTTTTTTATCTCTTAGCCCTTTGAGGTACAAACGAAAATTTTTGTGGTACAAACGGGTACAAACGAGGTACAAACGAATGCATATAAAAAAAATTTAAATTTCCAATGTCAGTTGCCAAGTTCACATAGCCCGCTGTGGAAGATTAAAAACAATTCAATTTATGTCAGAATTATTCAAACACACGAAAAAAATTCTATCAATTCGTTTTTTTTTGTTTACATGATGTCACAGCATAAAACTGTTATTTATATAAAAACAGTAGCCATTGAATAACGACTTCTATAATAGGTATACGATTTCACATTTAAACAATTACAAATATGAATGTAAATTAATTATACGTCAAAAATTGAACTTTTGAAGCATCCGGATTACAATATCCAGATTTACTTTACATTACTTTATTTTAATAAAGTATTGAAATCTGGATATTGTAAAATTGGAGAAGAAATTAATTTTGTTCTTAATTCTTGTTGTTTTGAACTTCAAATAAGCGGTGACTCAATCGTGAGAAAGATTGTTTGCAATTTCTAATTGTTTTTAAAAGAAGCAATAGTGTTATTGTGTTGGCTCGAAAACCAATACTGGAATATAGGGAAAGTGGACTATATGAGGCTACAATACATTTGAATGAAAATACGATACGGATACAACATGCAAATAGTTGTGCTAAAATAAAGGTTGATCATTTGAGTTTTTATCATTTATTGTTATTGTTAATGTACTACCAGCTCATTTTTGCATAAACTTTAGTATAAGGGTACTTAATAATAAAAGTTCCTCGTCCATTTAACCACTGCAAGTGTCAACTTTGTTGGGTCAAAGTTTGCAAACAGCAGTATTTGGCAATTTGGTTTCTTCTTTTAAAGGTGTTTTTAATTTTTTTGAAGGCTGCCGTTTTCATTAATTCGGTGTGCAAATTTATTTGTTGAGACTCATCTGGAATGTTGTGAGATTTCCGTTCCATCGTGCTGATTGAGGTTAGGGTCATTACATTAGACTTGCCATCTGCCGATGCCTTAACCGCAAATTCAAATCTAAATTTCTCCATTTTCATAACAACAAACAGGACTGTCGTTTTAAAATGATCGTTATCTATCTTAGGGAATTTGACACTTTTCTTTAAATAAAACGAGTCTGAGTTTCTCTGAAATAAGAGTTTAACATTTATTACTAATCTATTATTACACTATTCACATTTTAATTATAAGTCTTACCTGAAATAAGAGAAACGACATTCAAGTTATATTTTCCTGTCAATTTCCCTTTTACAATCTTTTATATTAACAATATAAATGATATAAACCACATGTATAAAAGTTTTGACAAATTCAATTTTTACATAGATTAAACTGATAAAAACTCTATTTTTATCGGGTTTAGGAAACTCCCTGCCTTACCGGACTCGTACAAATTCACACGCGGCAATTACGATTAAAGGAATACTTTTTCTTTACATATATTTCTTATCTGGAACGTAATACCATGAATAATGTTGATCTTTGTCCTCCTAAACCAAGTATTGTCTTCTTCAATAACTATAAATAAAAACACCAAAAACACTTGTATAATACTCTTTTATTTCTGGTAATATTTTTATAGGATTTATAAAAGTGCAAACAAGAACACTTATCTTCACAATAATTATTTTAAAATTTATAAAGATATTTGCAATAATGCAAACGGAATGTTTCATTGACTATATTTTCTGAACACTTAGAAAACACTCAATTGTTTTCCTAACAAACTTATACACTTATATTCTTTCCAACGCCGCCGCTCTATAAAATTATACAATAATTTATGATATTTTTCATTCTCATAATGGTGTTTCAACTTTTTGATGTTTATCTTATCAATGAAGCTACGTAAAATTCTGTTTTTTCGACATTTCAAAATAAATATTTTTCTTTTAACTTCTTTTACTAACTTAATGTTGATGTTTACCATTTCTTTGAATATGCATTGTGATAAAATAACATAAATATCTATAATTTTTCTAAATAAATTATCCATATTCAACTATATGAGTAATGATATATTTATTTCTGTTTTAATTTTTTGCAAATACGTGCCCATTTGCTTTTGCATGTGGTCAATACACATTTCTCCTTGACGATAAAATCTTTATGGTTTGGAGTCGATTATTCTTTTGTAACTTTCGTTGCCTTTGTAACTAGCTGGACCAATGTTTGCAATCACAAACATGTTTGACCAATAAGTTGTTCACTAGGAACACCAGCACGTGGTCAATACATACATTGTCGATAAAATCTTCATGGTTTGGAGTCGATTATTCTTTTGTAACTTTCGTTGCCTTTGTAGCTAGCTGGACCAATGTTTGCAATCACCAACATGCTCCACCAATAAGTTGTTCACTAGGAACACCAGCACGTGGTCAATACATTTCTTCTTGACAATAAAATCAACATGATTTGGAGTCGATTATTCTTTTTTAACTTTCGTTGCCTTTGTAACTAGCTGGACCAATGTTTGCAATCATAAACATGTTTCACCAATAAGTTGTTCACTAGGAACACCAGCACGTGGTCAATACATACATTGTCGATAAAATCTTCATGGTTTGGAGTCGATTATTCTTTTGTAACTTTCGTTGCCTTTGTAACTAGCTGGACCAATGTTTGCAATCATAAACATGTTTCACCAATAAGTTGTTCACTAGGAACACCAGCATGTGGTCAATACATTTCTTCTTGACGATAAAACCTTCATGGTTTGGAGTCGATTATTCATTTGTAACTTTCGTTGCCTTTGTAGCTAGCTGGACCAATGTTTGCAATCACCAACATGCTCCACCAATAAGTTGTTCACTAGGAACACCAGCACGTGGTCAATACATTTCTTCTTGACGATAAAATCTTCATGATTTGGAGTCGATTATTCTTTTTTAACTTTCGTTGCCTTTGTAACTAGCTGGACCAATGTTTGCAATCACAAACATGCTCCACCAATAGGTTGTTCACTAAGAACACCAGCACGTGGTCAGTACATTTCTTCTTGACGTTAAAATCTTTATGGTTTGGAATCGTTTATTCATTTGTAACTTTCGTTGCCTTTGTAACTAGCTGGACCAATGTTTGCAATCACAAACATGCTCCACTAATAAGTTGTTCACTAAGAACACCAGCACGTGGTCAATACATTTCTTCTTGACGATAAAACCTTCATGGTTTGGAGTCGATTGTTCTTTTGTAACTTTCTATTGTTTAGCGAGTAATTTAAAACTGTATACGTGGGTATTTACAAATGTTTAAAAATACCTCCATTACACCTTATGCACTTTTCTAATCTCGCTCTATAACTAGTATTTTACATCTAATATTGTAGTACACTTACATATTCGTTATTTTATATCTTCTACGGTAGCTACACGGTTTATAAAAACTAAGTCCTTAACTTTGCCCCATAAATAAAAGTCTAAAACCTTTAAATCGGGATTATGTGAAGTCCATCACGACCAATCTATATTTCAGGAA
Source organism: Sialis lutaria (assembly GCA_949319165.1). Lineage (NCBI taxonomy): Eukaryota > Metazoa > Arthropoda > Insecta > Megaloptera > Sialidae > Sialis > Sialis lutaria. Next base: position 2,820,401 of record OX439244.1, read on the forward strand.
TATTTTCATTCAATGTGTTCCTTACTGGGCGGGCAAATTGAGCTGGAGCTCCGTTTTGTTGGAAGTGTTTTTTAATAAATCAGGAAGAATATTGTTTACGAAGATATTATAAACTTCTCTTTTTTTGACAAACAAGCAAAAAAAGGAAACGTGTGTACAAAAATACAAAGCGTACTTCTGAGGGTGATATTCTTAGGCATAAAAAATATTCTGTAAGAGTTGATAATGATTTTCACGATAATTACGATTATCCGGTTTCTTTTTGGTGGACGGTTGTCGCCAATAGTCCAACAACCTAATAGTTAAGTTCCTAGTTCTCAGATCTCAACTTGAAATAATTAATGAAAATACAAAATATACTTCAAAACTAGGGATGAAACGATACGAGTAAATACGAGTACTTACTCGATACTTTTCTTCCGATACCAAGTACTTTTTGTATCGGTAATCGGTATACTGATGAAAATGATTTTTTGTGAATTGAATATTGAAATTTTTGAACGCACCGTCATGTACAAAAACAAACAACTGTCAAATATATTAATTAAAATCTACGCTATATAAGCGTCTATCCCATTTTTTACATGTCGTCAAGTATACGTTGTACTCATTTTAATGGACTTTATATTCAACTGAGCTGAGTGCGCTATTGCTACGTTTCAAATTCAAATAAAAAATTAATTCTTTTTCCATTAGATTTTTTATTAGAAGTATTGGATGAACTGCATGCATATATAATAAGAGAGAAAATCAATTTTTTAAAATAAATTATTAGCCACTAACAACTTATTTTAAAGGTTACAAAATTATTTTTATGCGATTGGCAAATTTTACAAAAAAAATCGATCGATACGAGTATGTATCGATACTTTTGAATCGATACCGAATAAGTATCGATACTTTACGACCGATACTGTATCGAGTAAAAGTATCGATACCTCAGCGGTATCGTTTCATCCCTATTCAAAACAATCAGTTAAATTTGATACCGTAAACAGGGGTTACTTTGACTCAAAGGCTGTTATTGATAACTACTCATTGTACACATGCGTTTATAGGAAAGACGGAACGCATCATTGCCTTTTTTACGGTTGACAGAGCACTGATAAAGTGATCCATGTGAATGCGCCGGTATTTTTTGAGAAAAAAATTTAAACAATGTTTAATTGAATTTTCAAGATTGCAAAACTCGGAATATGTAATTCGAAATTTTCGTTCGAGATTTTAAATCTCGCATGGCCAGGAGCAGTCAAGATTTTTCATCTGACATTAATATAGAAAAAAAGTCGCATCGAGATTCGAGTATACGGTATAATTTACACAATCGAGATTCTAGTAAATAACTTATGACTTTTAGTCTAGTAATCTCGAATGAGAAAAAGTCGAACGAACTCGAGAATAGGGGCCTTCATCCGAGTTGTGCTACCGCCGCACTATGTGTCCAAATCACGATTTCGTGCGATTAAATCAATTTTCAAAATTTTAGTTTCTACTATTTTTTATTGGATATTATCAATCTTTAATAAAATTCTGAATAAAATCCATAACTATAATTTTTTTGAATAATTTCTTATGGATAAAGTAAGCCATCGAAGTTGTCACTTAGAGAAATTATTTTCGGATATTATAAACACAAGAAAACAATGCAGGATTTCATAATTTTTTTTTCAAAACTGCCAGTAGAAAGAGAATTTTTGTTTATACTACTGTTATATGTATAGTCTTAAGATAGTTATATATATTTTTGGGGTATTGAAAAAGTACCCAATTAGTAATTAGTAATTATTAAACATTTGCAGTTGTTTTTTTAAAGAAAATAGCGTTATATGGCTGTGGTACTCATATAGGCAGAGTGATAAAAAGTTTGCCTGGTTTGGTAAATAAACAAACTAATATGCTATCTAAATCAGAAGCATTTTCTCAAGTCACTCTGCCTTTGTGGGAGATATAGCTAAAAAAGAAGATCAAGTTGAATGTAATGAACCACGCCGATAAATTTGTTTTGTAATTATGAGTGGTTTGAACAATGAGAGTGGTAAGATTGGCATGTATATTAATTGGCATGAGCAGTGGTGTACGCAGGAAGGTGTTAGGGGGGGGGGGGGTCAGACCCCCCCCCATGACATCTGTGATCTTTTTTAAAATATTTTTTTAGTCATTAACTTTTCTATTTTGGTAACCTTTTTTTTAATTTTATTCTCTTTGAATCCCCCCCCCCCATGACACAATCCTGCGTACGCCACTGGGCATGAGTGTTATGAATTGCTTGAGTAATATGAGTAATATGAGATATATGGCATGAAGTATATGAGTTTGAGAGTAGACTTTGGTTTTTCTTAAAATTGTGAAAAAAGTACTGTTTTAAGTACTGTGTTAAGGCACGTTTTTGAAGGTGGTTATGAAAGTAGATCTATTAATTTATTTTTATGACATTTACGTTTCACTAAGGAGTTGAAATTCGACTGCAAAAGTGACCTAGTGATAAAAAAAGTGATAACTTTATTAATATACACTGAGAAAAGAGTTTCTTTCTACCAACTAAGATTTGGTTGTAGTAACAAAATGGCAGAGTTGCTTATGGCGAATTAAATAATTAGTTACGAATAATAAACTATATGTTTGACCCTTCAAGTTGAGACAAGTGTTTATTTAGTTATAGTTACCAAACCATTATCTTGGTTGTACTGTATTAGAATGAATCATTATATAGCTGACTCAAGATATGATTTAGTAATTATTACTAAATCTATATTTATTATAACCAAAGTTAAAAATTGAAAATTTTAATGTATACCAAAGCAATATTTATTTACGTCAACCAAATCCCGACTAAATAGGTGGCAATTTCATCACGATGCTATCGAAATGTTCGAAATTGAAAACATTATAAATAGAGATGATACAAGAGATTCAGATTAAATTTTTATAACAGATTTCCGCTGATTTTATTTGTTTTATTTATATTTTTTATGTAAAATATTACTATTACACATTATTCTTACTATTTCACAGCATTTATCCTCATAAAATATCGTAATTTGCGTAGAAAAAAATATTATAAAAATGAAATAATTTATCGCACGAAATCGTCATTTGGACACATAGTGCGCCGCCATCTCCATAAAACGTCTCTGACAATATCAAATACCTATTTAATGGTGTTGATGTATTATATTTTCAAAATTTAATAAAATATCATTATAATTTGAACATTTTACATCAATTATGTAGTAGGAATAAATCTTATTCTGGTACACACTAATGTGGGGGTTAAGAATATTAACCCTTATTTCCGTTACCATTACATAAATCTTCATGTTTTTTATCTTATTATATGCACAAATTATGATATTTTATAATGTTTCTATATAAAATTTTGGCAGTAGCATCGAGTTTCGAGAGTCATGTAAAATTGAAACAAAATGTGAAAAATTATTTTTGAAAACCAGTATTCTTTGACTGAATTCGTAAAATGAACAGTTTCAGAGAAAAACACGAAAAACTATGGAAAAACGTGATCCAATTGGCATTTTTTCAATCTTCCTCTAGACAAGTAATTTCTGGTATTTTCATAAACTTTTTCAGGTTGAGATCTTAGTTCATTAGAACTAGAAACTTGACTGTTAGGTTGTCGGACTATTGACGACAACCGTCTACAAAAAAAAAAAAAAACAGATGTCATAACTATCGCAAAAATTATTATCGACTTTTACAGAATGTTTTTTATGTCTAGGAATATCATACTCAGGAGAAGTACTTTTTTTTTGTTCACATGTCGATTGTCGGTCAAAATACAACTATCGGAATCGGTGCTGATAATAATAACTCTTGCATTTTTTGTTTATAATACAATCTTCCTCTAGACAAGTGTTTATATCCTACAGCTGTATAAATCTCAATCAGACAAACGAGGATGCATGATTGTTTAGTAATGTTTGTGCAGCAGTTATTTTTTGTTGATCATCGAAACGTGCTACTTAATATCATTATGATTGTTTATTTTTTCCTCTTCGCTGTTACAACTTTCCAGTTCAAATATTGTATCGTTATTCATCTTCTTTTTCAATTTCTTTTTAACGATATTTCCGATTAGTAATTATTTGTTTTCCTTTTGTTTTACTTCCGACTGAATCACATATACTTTGGTATTTTAGATTTTTCTAAATGTTGTTTTCAGTTGTATTATTCTTCTGTTTGCTCGATCCAGGAATTGCGTTAATTTCGTAATAATCGGAAATCTTCCTTCTTCTTGATTTCTCAATTGTACATTAGCTATTTTTGATCCTCTTTCCTTTCAGGATCAGATTCTTCTAAATTATCATTTGTTATTGTTTTTGATTTAGGCTGAATTATTTCCAGCATCTGATTTTTCTACACTACAATTCTTTATATCGTTTTCTTCATCAGATAATTAAATTATTTCATTGAAATCGTCAGATAAGAAGTCGAAAGAAATTGAAGCCCAAGTGAGAAACAAAGTATAAGAAATCGAATTAGAAGATTACTATCAAATTAATTACTGACAACAGAAACAATGTTTCATTGAGTTCAAAGTTTAATGTAATACTATCAAATAAAAAAGCATTTTTTTGAGATTCTAAATATAATAAGTGGGCGGTCATTTTCAGATTCACACATTGCTTCCAATTTGCAATCAGCTTTTAAGAAAACTGAAAAGGCGTAAAAGGCTTTTGACAATATTAATGACGAGTTTTCAGTCCTCATAAGACTTGATGAAAAAATGAAGAAGAAATAATGATTAACGTCAAAGAGAAACAAAGGCTCTATCCGGAATACCTTGTCACGTTGAATGTTGCTTATCACATATTATACAGGATGTTTAAAAAAGCCCGGTACCCCGGAATAACTCTTTTCCTTTGCCTTGAACCAAAAAATGTTCAAGAAAAAAGTTGCTTGGTTTTGAGGAGAGGATCGTTTGCATACCAAACCACCCTTCAGCCACTCACCCCCTTACGGGGGGTGGGTTAAAATTTTCAAATGGGAACCCTTATTTTTTATTAGCTTATCAAGTTCTACGATCAAACGTAAATATCTTTTGACCGAAACTTTTTTTTGTTGGGGCTAATCCTTTGCCACTAATGAGCATGAAACAGCAATTAAAAAATGTTCAACAATCAACTTTCACTCCCCGGAATAACTATTTTTCTTTGCCTTGAACCAAAAAATGTTCGGACAAAAGTTGCTTGCTTTCAGGGGGAGGATCGTTTGCACCCCCCCCCCCCCTCCTCTCCCAATCCGGGGTGTGGGTGAGTTTTTTATATGGAATTCTTCGAATAAAAATAAATATTTTTTGTCCCATTTTTTTTCTGGGACAAAATATTTATTTTTATTCGAAGAATTCCATGAAAGAATAAAAAATAGGAATTTTCATTTGAAAATTTTAACTCACCCACACCCCCCGGATTGGGAGAGGAGGGGGGGTGCAAACGATCCTCCCCCTGAAACCAAGCAACTTTTGTCCGAACATTTTTTGGTTCAAGGCAAAGGAAAAGAGTTATTCCGGGGTACCGGGCTTTTTTAAACACTCTGTATAAAATCCAAAATAGCTTGAGATGATTTGAGGTTTTGATCAGAGAAAACAAGATGGAAGAGGTATCTCCGTACATTGATTTTACATTACGTATGTTCAGCTGCACAATAGTGATAAATTACAGTGCAGAATGTTCATTCTCCGTGCTACGACGAATTTTTCGTTATGGTTTTGAAATTTTGAAGCACTGAAAAAAATACACTACTGTTACAGAACAGAATAGAATAAGCGTCATTTCTGTAGTCAATTAACTTATATAACTTTTAATACCATAAACATTTTAAATATGATAAGTTTTATCGAACTATATTACGTAAGTCCTAGTATATAAGCTAGCGTAAAATCAAAGTAAAGTGACAGTGAGTGTATTGGCACTTCAATAGCTAGTGTCTTCGTCTGCAGTATAAAACGGTCCACTGACGATACAATTAGTTGTACTACAGGTCGTACAATAAGTTGAACTGTAAATCGAAAAGACGGATCGTAGAAAGTTTTGTCCACAGACGTGAACATATTCCAAAGCGATCAGTCGTACAACTAGTTTAGAATATTGTTCGCGATGGCACCAACCGTTTCAAGAAAAGAAATATCTGCTCCAGTAGTCGCTTTGTTTTCAGTAGATAATGCCAATGAGAAAGTGAAAAAGCAATGGTGCAAAAATTGGTTGCTGAAAATACATATTTATTCACATATGAATTTGCTTCACGAACTACGTACCAGTGAACCAATAGATTTTAAAAATGATTTACCAATGGACGACGATTCATTCAACACATTATTAGAATTACAACGGCCAGCAATTACGAAACAAAATACAGTTATGAGAGATCTTTTAAATAATCAACTATATATTTTTTAAATCCTAAACAATAATTCCGTAGTCCACGCGAGCGAAGCCGCGCGGGCCAAGCTAGTATTTAATAAAGATATTTAATGGTATGATGAAGAAAAATACACCATACTACCTTATGATAAATATTTGTATCATTAAACATTGTCGATAAAAATGACGACATATTGTACTACACAGTGCATACATATGTATATTTTACTAATCTAATGATATGTTAAATATCAAATAAGATTATATAATTGTTCATTAATAAAACATTGTAAAAAGATCAAAATAAAATGTAATTATACATAGTCTACACTATTCGACTCAACAGAACCTGGACACAATATGTTAGAAAACATTTAATTTGTGTTAATATTGATAATAAAAGCAATATTTTAATGATTGGAAATCTATCTTCAAATTGCGAAAAAAGAATACAAAGTTTCGAACAGTTTTTAATTGCGACTGACATAAACGAATAAGTTGGGACATTTATGTACATTATATAAAAGAAGGAAAAATCAAGGTACTAGTTCAAATCAAAGAAAAATACAATATATGAGAAATATAAAATTATCTCAAGAAAGCAAGAAACTGTAAGTACTCCTTGAATGTTTTATTGTTAATATTATAACATTATTGAAGTTTTGTTATCCTCTCAAAGAAAAGGTTAAACGCATCGTTCTGTGGCTGCTTGTGTCAACTAGAGCAGTGATACTCAACATTTTTAAATCGTCTCCTTTGTTTTGACCTGACTGTCTTTTTTTCTAAATTGGAGATGATTGAAATTTCACAATAAATTTGTATTAATAATTAATTATTCTTTAGAAAATGGGTGCATGATTATAAATATTTATTACAGTAAAATACCATATAAAGAAGAGGGGTATTAGGGAGATACTCCCCCTTTTGAAATCAAGTAAATTGATGCAATATTTTATTCATTAATCTACTTGTGAAAAAAAACAAATAACAAAAACTAAATATATAATAGTATATTATACCACGAGTCAATAATGATAGCTATTATTACCGAGGAATAATTTTCGAACCGAGCCGCGTAGCGGCGAGGGAGAAAAAAAATTCCGAGGTTATAATAGCCATTATTGCGAGTAGTATACTGTACTTTATCTACGACTATTTTATTTACTTTCATAAACACAACTGAATACAAGGAATGCAAGCTTCAATACAAAAATTTTTGTTCTAATCTCAAATTAATAAAAATTAAATAATACCATGGAAACAAAATACAAACTCTGTTATTATAAATTATGCATTTTGATTTTTCCAGTAGCTGCAGCTTGTAGTACAATTTCGGGAGGTGTACAAGTAATAGACTCTTCATTTTTATCCATCTCAATACAAATACACAAACACTAGGTGTTTTATTTGACAGTCGCAAATAAATTTTTTAGACTTTAGAATTTGTGTATTTTGTTTCCATGGTATTATTTAATTTGAGAAATTTTGTGATTGGTGCATTTAGAGGGAATAATGACCATTATTCCCTCTGATGCACCAATCAGAAACGTTCTTTTTTCATTATTCCCTCTGAGAGATATAAGTCGTGGATAAAAGTTAATTTGTGTGCTAGTTTTGTATTTGTTATTGTATTCAAATATAAATTATAACTATTCTTAACAGTGGCGTAGTAACGGGAGGGGAGGGGGTTGGGGACACCCCCCTCCGAAGTGTTCAGAGCTCTAAAAAAACGTATGTTTTGAGAAAAGACCAGTTCAAAATACCTTCAAAAATTTAACACACACATATATATATATATATATATATATATATATATACAGGGTGTCTAAATACCAGGGGACACCATGGGGATCTCGGAAACTATAAGAGATAGAGGTTCGGTTAAATGAGAGAAAAGTTACCTTTAAGAGGGGACAGTTCATTGGTGCATTTACATTTTACAAAATTTTCATAGCTTACTAGATATTAGCCAAAAACCATTTTACTCTGAAATCTTTCATCGTGAATATTTCTTAAGCGACTTTAAATTTAAAAAAATGTTTCAAATAAAGGCTGTAGGGTTTAGTATTGTCTATTTAAATATATTTTTTTAATTTCCAGAAACCTCATTGTTTTTGAGATATGACACTAACTTATGTTTTCTTAAATAGAAGCAATATGAAATTTTGTAATTTTTGAATAGAAGATTTTACTACCTTTTCAATGATATGCAGCTTGATATACTTATTTTTCAAAATATTTCAAGAAATGATGAAAAAGTACTTTTTATTAATTTAATACACTGGATCATCCTAAGATGGCTATGCCAATTATCAATAAGATTAAAAAACAACTGAAATTTTACTTATAAGCTTACATAGCATGAATTAACTACTTTATTTATAAAAAGAAAACACATTTCTATTTATTTAATACAAAATATCAGCCAAAGATGGCTATGGTTATTAACAAAAAAAAACACAGATATTTTTTTAATACAGAATACCAGTGTTATCGTTTAAACTTAATCTTTAACAATAGGTACCCCATATGAAAAAAATCCAACGAAGTTATGTCTGGTGAATAATATTGCATTTTTAAATTGTAAAAAAAAGTTAGCAACAAATACGTATCACAAATAATTATAAGTTACTTTTTAGTATTCTTACAAACAAGCAAAATAACAATTTCTCAATTGATTTAAAAATCTCATTGTTGACAGCCACAACCATTTATGACTGGAAATAAAAATAATGTGTTTTTTTTTTAAATAAAATAGCTTATTGTTTTTTTTTTGTATTGTTGTCGATAGCCATAGCCATCTTTGACTGGTATTTTGTATTAAATAAATAGAAATATGTTTTCTTTTTATAAATAACGTAGTTAATTCATGCTATGTAAGCTTATAAGTAAATTTTCAGTTGTTTTTTATTCTTATTGTTAATTATCATAGCCATCTTAGGATGATTAATGATTCAGTGTATTAAATAAATAAAAAGTAATTTTTCATCATTTTTTGAGATATTTTGAAAAATAAGTATATGAAGCTGCATATCATTGAAAAGGTAATAAAATCTTCTATTCAAAAATTACAAAATTTCATATTGCTTCTATTTAAGAAAACATAAGTTAGTGTCATATCTCAAAAACAATGAGGTTTCTGGAAATTAAAAAAATATTTTTAAATAGACAATACTAAACCCTACAGTATTTATTTGAAACATTTTTTTAAATTTCAAGTTGCTTAAGAAATATTCACGATGAAAGATTTCGGAGTAAAATGATTTTTGGCTAATATCTAGTAAGCTATGAAAATTTTGTAAAATGTAAATGCACTATTGAACTGTTCCCTCTTAAAGGTAACTTTTCTCTCATTTAACCGAATCTCTATCTCTTATAGTTTCCGAGATCCCCATGGTGTCCCCTGGTATTTAGACACCCTGTATATATATATATATATATATATATATATATATATATATATATATATATATATATATATATATACCGGGTGTCCCAGATAACTTTTCCAGCATGGGGATCTCAGTATCTATAAGAGATACAGGTTTGGTTAAATGAGATCAATTATTTGTAAGAAAGGGGTGAGTATTACTACACAAAAAAATATTCATAATTCTATGTGGTTTAGGCGGTATACCCAAAAAACTGAAAATTCGGAATTTCTTTAAATGGCTATAACTTTTTTGTTAAAGTAGATAGGTATTTTTTGTTTGCGGTTTCTTAAAGCACTTTTTTGTGCAGAATTGATTGGTGTATTTAGATTTTTAATATCACATTTAGATTCCGAGATACAAGCCCTAACTTCAGTTTTTCTTATGGGCCGCTAAGTTGGCTATGGCATATTTGAACGTGTTTTTTACTCTACTTTACAACGATGTGTCACTTGCCATATTTATTATCGAAAAAAAATATTATAATATATTTTTTCAAATAGTTCATTGTTTCAAATATTCATTTGTTATTTTGATTGTTGTTATTGTGATTTTTGTTTACAATTTTTGTTTTTCATGGCTCACTTAAAAGTTTGTAATAAAATACTTCATAAATATCACTGATATTTAGTATTTCGACTTTTTTTCAATAATAAATATGGCAAGTGACATATCGTTGTAAAGTAGAGTAAAAAACACGTTCAAATATGCCATAGCCAACTTAGCGGCCCATAAGAAAAACTGAAGTTAGGGCTTGTATCTCGGAAACTAAAAGTGATATTAAAAATCTAAATACACCAATCAATTCTACACAAAAAAGTGCTTTAAGAAACCGCAAACAAAAAGTACCTATCTATTTTATCAAAAAAGTTATAGCCATTTAAAGAAATTCCGAATTTTCAGTTTTTTGGGTATACCGCCTAAACCACATAGAATTATGAATATTTTTTTGTGTAATAATACTCACCCCTTTCATACAAATAATTGATCTCATTTAACCAAACCTGTATCTCTTATAGATACTGAGATCCCCATGCTGGAAAAGTTATCTGGGACACCCGGTATATATATATATATATATATATATATATATATATATATATATATATATATATATATATATATATGCAGGGTGTCTAAATACCAGGGGACACCATGGGGATCTCGGAAACTATAAGAGATAGAGATTCGGTTAAATGAGAGAAAAGTTACCTTTAAGAGGGGACAGTTCATTGGTGCATTTACATTTTACAAAATTTTCATAGCTTACTAGATATTAGCCAAAAACCATTTTACTCTGAAATCTTTCATCGTGAATATTTCTTAAGCGACTTTAAATTTAAAAAAATGTTTCAAATAAAGGCTGTAGGGTTTAGTATTGTCTATTTAAATATATTTTTTTAATTTCCAGAAACCTCATTGTTTTTGAGATATGACACTAACTTATGTTTTCTTAAATAGAAACAATATGAAGTTTTGTAATTTTTGAATAGAAGATTTTATTACCTTTTCAATGATATGCAACTTGATATACTTATTTTTCAAAATATCTCAAAAAATGCTGAAAAAGTACTTTTTATTTATTTAATACATTGGATCATCATAAGATGGCTATGACAAGTAACAATTTATTTATTTATTAAATACAAAATATCAGCCAAAGATGGCTATGGTTATTAACAAAGAAAAACAGATTTTTTTAATTTTAATACAGAATACCAGTCTGTGGAAAATTAAAAAAAAAAAATTGTAATATTGCATTCTTAAAATGTAAAAAAATTATCAACAAATAATTATGAGTTACTTTTTAGTATTCATACAAACAGGCAAAATAACAATTTCTCAATTGATTTAAAAATCTCATTGCTGACAGCCAAGCCATTTTTGACTGGAAATAAAAAAAGTTTTTTTTTTATAAAATTGTTAATTGTTTTTTTTATGTTGTTGTCGATAGCCATAGCCATCTTTGGCTGGAAATTTGTATTAAATAAATAAATGAATGTTTTTTTTTATAAATAAAGTAATTAATTCATGCTATGTAAGCTTATAAGTAAATTTTCAGTTGTTTTTTAATCTTATTGTTAATTGTCATAGCCATCTTATGATGATCCAATGTATTAAATAAATAAAAAGTACTTTTTCAGCATTTTTTGAGATATTTTGAAAAATAAGTATATCAAGTTGCATATCATTGAAAAGGTAATAAAATCTTCTATTCAAAAATTACAAAACTTCATATTGTTTCTATTTAAGAAAACATAAGTTAGTGTCATATCTCAAAAACAATGAGGTTTCTGGAAATTAAAAAAATATATTTAAATAGACAATACTAAACCCTACAGCCTTTATTTGAAACATTTTTTTAAATTTAAAGTCGCTTAAGAAATATTCACGATGAAAGATTTCAGAGTAAAATGGTTTTTGGCTAATATCTAGTAAGCTATGAAAATTTTGTAAAATGTAAATGCACCAATGAACTGTCCCCTCTTAAAGGTAACTTTTCTCTCATTTAACCGAATCTCTATCTCTTATAGTTTCCGAGATCCCCATGGTGTCCCCTGGTATTTAGACACCCTGTATATATATCCCCCCTCCGAAAAGTACTACCCCCATCAAAAAAAATTCTTACTACGCCACTGTTAAACGCTTAAACGTTCGCAGCGAGAGTTATGAAAGTCCTGCGGTGTATTGAACGAGGAAAAATTATGAAGTTAGTGAAACATTGTTTTTGTTGTTAGGATTAAGTTTTTTATTATAAAATAAAAGACAATGTTTTTTTGAGATTCTAAACATAATAAAACCAAAAGGTCAAAAGTTAACCAAGCTAATTTATTATATTTGTTTAATATAATTAGCATTAAAGGTATAATGAGTTTCGAATAAACAACAAATTTATTTATAATAATAGAATAAATAATAGTAGACAGTTGGTTAGAAAAGCTACCTGCAATTAAATTCATTTTCGGTGAAAATGAATTAATCAAAAAATAATTTAAGCTAATTTCAGAGTCGCTGAAGTTCACAAAATAATAGAAGTCACAATAATTGTAAAAGTGTTAATTATTATCTATTCAAATGGAGCAGAGAATCAGAAGTGTTAGAAAAAGGCTTGTTTCATACATATGCGGTTCCATTCGATTCGGTTCGTTTTCGGTTCTTTTTCGGTCTATACCGACAAGTGTGATTCGGTACCTAATAGAAACCGTAGAGCACCGAATACTCTCTCGACATGAACAAGTTTCGGTTTTAACCTGATAGCGAGTGTTATTTTTTTGAAAGTTTTGTCGGGGGGTTTTTCTAATAAAATGAGTGCTTTACCAGATGTTGATGTGGATCGGCTGATTTCTGCAGGGCAATCTAAACCAGCGCTGTGGGGCAAAACTTGTAAAAAAAATAAAGATAAATTTAAGACGCAGGAAGCATGGAAAGACATTTATGTTATGAAAATAGTGTAGAATGCTCCAAATTCCTGCCGTAAAGTGATGAGAGGGTGCTCCCAATGAATTCTAGTATTCCTCCTTCATTTTTTAATTTTTTTTATAGAGAAACAACATGGTAACACTTGCTTTCTCTCCATGATCACTACTGATTGTACGAAAAAAATAAAACCTAATATGATCCGGCAGTCAAATATAAAAAAAATCAAACAGGATGAGTTAAATAACAAGAACAAAATTAAAGTTAAAATTGCTGCTTGGTAAGAGGTTGTAGGTTTAAAAGTAACAGCAACTATTTGCGATCTAGGGGCTACCAATGTAGCTGTTATTAATTCATTAATATCAAATAAACAGCCATATTTTTTTGTTAACGAACAAAAAGCCATAACTTTACTTGATCCCATCTTCTGAAAACCACCAGAAACAACTTTATGAAGTACAATATTTTATTTGGTAATGACAAAATTGCAAAGCGGTCAGACGGTCAGATATTAAAAAAAAATCAAACAGAATGAATTAAATAGAAGCCCCTTTCAGTATTATTTCAAACCCGAAGATTTCCAATTAAATAACTAGAGCAAAATGAAAGTTAAAATTGCTGCTTGGTAACTCAGTTATAAAATACATTGCGATATATTGGTTTATGCTCACAATAATAAATATATGCTCAAGATAATATTCAATACTGCAGAGTTTGTTGGAAACATTGACACACTTTTTGGCGCATGAATGGTAAGAGTACATCTTTTTATTGGCAATGTTTTACGTAGTGCTATAACTAACCGTTCACCTCATAAAGCTTATTGAGAAGAAATGCTGATGTCTCCATATGTTACTCCGTAATTCTCTTGAACATAATCGGATAACAGAAGAAAAATAACTTTATTTGGTTCTCCTCATGTTTTGAAAACCACTAGAAACCAGGGCTTCGAACCGTTATTTTTTTCGTTTCGGTTTTCGTTCCGCTCCGAGTGAAAAAATATATATCGGTTCGGTTCCGGTTTTCGTTCCGAAAAAATAACGGTTTTTTCGGTTCAGTTCCGGGTGATTCATTAAAAAAAAATTTTTTTTAAAGGCTAAGAACCAAAACGTAAGACGTGTTGCGCGAACGACAACTAAACGACAATTGGACAACAATTGAACGACAATTGAAGTGGGAAGTAAGATCATGTAAACGGGCGAATTTTAAAATGTACCAAACCGAAAAAAACGAATATTTTTCGGTTCGGTTCCGGTTTTCGCTCCAGCAATAAAAAACGGTTTTTCCGATTTTCGGTTCAGTTCCGGTTCGAAGCCCTGCTAGAAACAACTTTATTAAGTACAATATTTTATTTGATAGTGACAAAATTGCAAAGTAGTCAGATATTTTAAAAATTTTAAAACTGGATCAGTTAAATAGAAGCTTATAAACTATATCTAATTTTATCAAAGGCTCAAACAAAAGCATCAAACACAAGGAATGGATCCATTTCATGCGTGAAACGTAAGATGCCATCGACAGTAAATCAAAAAAATAAATCTGATAAACAAAATTTAAAACTAACTTAATTATAGTCCAGGAAAAATAGACGTACAACAAGGAAAAAATTTGTAACAGGCTAAATTTCTGCATACACCTTAGTATAAAGGTACTTAATAATGTGTGAAAGTTCCTCATCGATTTGATGTGTGCAAGTGTCAATTTTGTGGGGCCAAAGTTCACGAAAATACTATTTTTCAAATATCACGAAAACGGTGACCTTTTCGAAAAAAAATGTATCTTACTAATTTGTAGTAGAGATAATTTACTACAAAAACGAACCTACGAGTTTTTATGTAGGAAAAACCGTTCATGAATTATAAAGAGTTATTTATAACTCCGCGCACTTTTCCATAGCATACGATATCGTTGTATGTAAAACATAATATAGAGTTGCAGCTTAAACATATATATTCCACATAACCAGCAAGATCGAGATAACTATTTCTGTTTCATAGGAATCGAAAGTGCATTAGTTGACAATGCTTTGGACAAAAATTAACCAAAATTACTACGTCGGAACAGAGCAAAATGGGGTCTTCAAGGTACGCGACCCTCGCGCGATGTTTTAAGCACATTTTCCACTTATCTATTTTTTAAAATTGAAATCTATTGTAATAGAATCATTTGGTAGACAACTGTCTATAAGAATATATACATTTATATATGAAAAATATTATTACAAATAAAGAAAACGGCACTTAAAGGATGATTTCTGGAGATTTTTTTATGATTTTTTAATGAAAATTTTCGTTATTAATTAATATTGTATGAAAAATGTGAACCTTATAAAAAATACTTAAAGTAAAATTTGTAAAATACAAATTTCTTAAGAAAATGAGTGATAGCACACAATCATAAGATAAAAATTATTGCATCTAGAGTAAATATACACTAACCGTAAAACAAAAAAATAAAAATAGAATCTCCAGAAATCATCCTTTAAGTGCCGTTTTCATTATTTGTAATTATATTTTTCATGTATAAATGTATATATTCTTATAGACGGATGTCTACCAAATGATTCTATTACAATAGATTTCAATTTAAAAAAATAGATAAGTGGAAAATGTGCTTAAAACATGGCGCGAAGGTCGCGTACCTTGAAGACCCCATTTTGCTCTGTTCCGACGTAGTAATTTTGGTTAATTTTTGTCCAAAGCATTGTCAACTAATGTACTTTCGATTCCTATGAAACAGAAAGGGTAATCTCGATCTTGCTGGTTATGTGGAATATATATGTTTAAGCTGCAACTCTATATTATGTTTTACATACAACGATATCGTATGCTATGGAAAAGTGCGCGGAGTTATAAATAACTCTTTATAATTCATGAACGGTTTTTCCTACATAAAAACTCGTAGGTTCGTTTTTGTAGTAAATTATCTCTACTACAAATTAGTAAGATACATTTTTTTTCGAAAAGGTCACCGTTTTCGTGATATTTGAAAAATAGTATTTTCGTGAACTTTGGCCCCACAAAATTGACACTTGCACACATCAAATCGATGAGGAACTTTCACACATTATTAAGTACCTTTATACTAAGGTGTATGCAGAAATTTAGCCTGTTACAAATTTTTTCCTATCTTCTATATTTTTATGTCTATTTTTCCTGGACTATAACTGAAGCTACTAAAACTCTATTTGCTCAAACTGCAGAACATTTAGTAATAAATTAATCAAGCATAACATTTAATCCTGAAGAACGAAATTTACTTAACAAAGGACCTAAATTCAATTCAAATTATTTGATCTCCCTATTGATGAAACAGTTAACGGTATAGAATACACAATTTTATATTATGAAGAAAAAACAAAAAATGCTAAGAACATAATTTAAAAAAAACGTCAATTATTAAAAAAAAAAAAAAAAACTAAACAGAACAATATTAACTGCAAAGTAATCAAGCATCTTCACCCATGAATCCCCAATGTTGCGTAAACGAAACATTTAAAAAAAAATTTTTTTTTTTTAAATATCTCATTGATGAAATGGCTTTTTTTGTTGCTAACATAGTTACACAAACTGTTTTAAACTATTCCACACTAAGTAATAACTTCCGTTTTTCCAACGTTTCGTAAACGCAACATTTTGTTGAAAAAATATAAAAAAAACATCTTTTTTTTTTCAAAAATCGTTATTTGAGCATATATGTATTTTATTAGTAATAAAATGCAGTTAAAACATCAAAATAATTTTTTTTCTACCCTTGGAAATTAATGGTTTAATAATAAAAATTGGCGTGTTGGTGATTGTACAGTATTATAACTAAGTATTTTTTTTACTAATAATAAACCAAGTCCCATCTATATAAACTTAATATTTCTTTCTCAAATAGAAAGTAATGGTTTAAATATTAAAGGAAATTGTTGGACTGAGGACAGTAAAATAATCGCGTTAGCAATTTATAAACGGAGGGCCGCGTTGCTACAAATTTTAGAGAATTTATTTTTGTCTATCAAATAAACGAACCCTACAGCGACTCCTCAATAAACATACTGGAATTAATAAAGACATTTTTGGAGTTTGCAAAACAATGTTAAATAATTATAAAATTAGATCGGTAGTGTGTTTAAATGTTTGATGAAATGACACTTTCAGTTAACATTCATTATGATTCTAAATGGGATAACGCTAAACTCCGTAACTCCCAAAGAGAATAAGTAAGAAGCTCGAAAAGAAGAAACTTCCTAAACCAGAAGCTCCATTATCTAGCTTTCAGCTTATTCCAGCTCCCTACCTTAGAGAAAATTTCACTGGAGTATAAAGACAGGAAACGTCCACCTACATAATGTACTACATTGTGCATTTAATGGATGAAATAATACGTAGAAATACCTACTTTAGACGACAAGAAAATACAGAAAAAATTTTCATCTCAAGAATATACTTTGGTATTCTTTTTATTGTCCAAACATTACGAGCACACAAATTGGCTATAAAACAGAAGCAGTTTTTGTTAAATCCCATGATTTAATCATAAATGTTTTATATTTAGATGGTCATGTAAATTTCAATAAAAAAATATGTAGAACAAAATAAATAATAACAAATATATTATTGTGGAAAAATGTGTACCAAATTTTAGTTTATTCGACGAAAATATACAATATTTTAATAATACTTGTCAATTCATCTCATAAGTCAGCGATGACAGATAAATACTAGTCCTACACCCTAGAGATTTACCAGTTTTTAACCCGCTTCCTAAAAGATTATCCTCCCGAAGTCTTACCTATCCCCGGACTTCTCATCATTTTATTCGAATGTCTAAACTTCGCCCAACCATCTAACTCATTAGAAGGTTATGTAACACCTTACCTTTCGAATAATTTAGGACCAGTCACAATAAAATTGTTGATTAAAAACGACGCCAACAACCGCCATCAGTAAATCATACCAAACATTACATTACTAATGGGATTTGTATTGGTCGATCAGACAATACTGCCAATCATGCGTTAGTATGTATTTATGGTCGATAAAAAATGGTAACAACCGATATCATAATACTTTACTCATAACACATTTCCAACTCAGCACTTAATTTACATTTTGATTGAAACCATACAAGCTCTGCAGATTATAGGTACCCTTTACTTTAATTACTGGTAAATAGAAGATCACAACAACTGAAAACTTGAATAGACAATCAAAGAAATGCTAAATCCAAGAAACGAGTAAACTTTTGAAGATCATAAAAAAGATATATTAATGTAAAAAAAAATATATTTTTGTAACAAACATTACATGGATTACCACTCTTAGGATTCACAAATAACCATGGCATCCCAACTCGTAACCGAGGCGAACTACTAGCTAGTTTGCTCTATCCAGAAAAAAAATCTGACGAACCCAGGCTGATAAGGCACGATGCACATGCATGGCTTATGCAAACTGCGGAATTCACTCTGAAGTTTACAGGATATGCGAAAGCGTATTTAGGTGCCAGGCTGATAGCATGATGCACAGGCATAGCTTATGCAAACAGTGGAATTCACTCTGAAGTTTACAGGATATGCGAAAGCGTATTTAGGTGCCAGGCTGATAGCATGATGCACAGGCATGGCTTATGCAAACTGCGGAATTCACTCTGAAGTTTATAGGATATGCGAAAGCGTATTTAGGTACCTAGAAAAATAGGGATTTTCACCCAACCCTCAAGGATTACCTGTTTTGCTTAAATTTGTCGAACAATGGCAAGGAGAAGGAGTCACCTCATCACTGGCTTTCCCTAGTTATTTCGAGACTTTCAACCAACTAACTAACGTTTCTCAAAGAACTCAAGCTCAGATGGAAATACTGTGGCCGACATTATTTTAGATAAAAATTTCCTATCCCAGCCGGGGTAAAATAATTTAGTATATTAGTTATGATGTCCTCTAAGAAAAATTGTTACTAGTTTATAAAAGTCCTCCAGTGTATCGAGCGAGAAATGAGTATGAACTAACAATTAGTGAAACATTGTTTTTATTTTGAAGTTTAATTTATTATTATCAAATAAAAGATTATTTTTGAGATTCTAAACATAATAAACCGAATAGTCAAAAGCTAACCAGGCTAATTTATTCTTTTTTGGTATTAACCTATTACTTCCCGACTTTTTATTTCTTAAAATTTTTTGATTATTGATGTAATTAGTATAATTATCTATATTTAATACTAAAAATTTTAAATTTGTTAATAATTACGTCAGAAGCGGCGAATTGAAAAATATTTAAAATCTTCTTTCTTATTATATTTTATAAAAATGATACGAGGGTTGCAGTCGATGGTTGAGACCTGTCTTCGTTTGAGATTAGAGTAATTTATATTATAGAGATAATTTTAAGGTAAGTTCTTTTGATTACGTCAGGAGCGGCGAATTAAAAATATTATTTTTTAAATTAGTTTATAAAGTTTCGTTTATATTTATTTATTGACCACCTATCCCATATTTTTTTCAATATTAAATTAAACAAAATGGTCATTTATCTAAATCGAAAATTTAAACAAACCATTGGGAAATCATGGTACAACGATCCTGTATTCAAGAAAAACCAAGACAAAACTTCTTCAACTTAGCAAACTAATACTACCAAAGCAAGACTCATGACAAGAAAAGTATTTTTAATATTTTGTAGAAAACATCAGATTTTTCCAAAATTTCTAAGTAGCAAATTTGATAACTATAAAAAATTCTTTACTATTGATAATTTTAAATATAAAAAAGATTTTCAAAATTTAGTTCATACATTTAAACGAAAATTACTAAACTTAATTATCTCTGAATGTTTCACTAAAATTAATTATACCACTGTTGTGATATGCACAATCTTTATTTAACATAGACACTTTTAATTAAAATAACTATATACTACAATTGATGAACACATATATTTTTCAACATATTTTTCAATTCATGGTATAATTTTTTATTTTGACAGTTGTGAAAATTTTTACTGATAAAAAATTGAATTCTTTTTTTTATTAATTTTTTATCACATAGCTAACTATTATAATTTTTCTAATAGTAAGCTATGTATGTAATTTTCTTTACTGAAGATAGTGTGGGTAGTTGTCCCCACATTACCCCCTTGCTAGTAATTTACAATGTGAAATATATTATAGACGGTCTGGGAAGCGGACACGTCTACCCGATTTTGATGAGTGCCTCGTTGTGGCACAGTCCGGTTCTTGTATTTTCTGTATGCTTGGTGTGGTGATGGTGGTTGGTTCGTTCATGACATATGCCGGTTTAAGTCGGTCTATAGACACCGTAACGTTACGACCGTTGATCTCGATCACGAATGTTTTATCACTTCGTGTGACTATTTTGTATGGACCATCATACGGCTGTTGCAGTGTCTGCTTAATGCCGTCGCGACGTATGAAGACTTGATCTGTACTTTTAAGATTTTTGAATACAAATGTTTTGTTTGTACCGTGGTTCGAAGCTTCACTGGGTCTTAGATTTCGTAAGTCGTTACGCAGTTCCTTGACAAACTCAGCATAGTTTGTGTCATCGTTATCTTGGTGAGAGTCGAGGAACTCTCCCGGAAGGCGGAGTGCCTGACCGTAGAGCGTTTCGGCTGCCGTTCCTTGGAAGTCTTCCTTCCAGGCGGAACGGATACCTAATAGTACCGTGGACAGAACTTGGGTCCACCGATGATTTTGGTGGCACATGATTGCTGTTTTTGGAATGTATTCTTCAGCAACTGGAATTTGGTTATAGGCACGCACTAAGTCAATGGTGGTAAAAATTGTGTTACCGCGTAACGATTGGGAAAAATCATGAATGTGCCTTACTGAATATCGATCTGGACATGTTCTTGCGTTGAGAGCTCGATAATCCCCACAAGGCCTCCACTCGTCAGTTCCGTCACTTGGACTTTAGACTTTTAGCGTTTAGACTTTTGCTACGCCTATATCGACGACATCCTCATCGCTTCAAAATCACTCGAAGAGCATCTACATCATCTCGAGATTTTATTCGAGCGTCTTCAAAAATACGGTGTCGTTATCAATCAAGCCAAATGTGTGTTCGGGCAGCCCGAGGTTAAATTTCTCGGCTACCTAGTATCTGATAAAAGCACTCGCCCACTACCAGAAAAAGTCAAAATTATTCGTGAATACTCACTGCCAGAAACAATAAAGAAACTGCGTCAGTTCTTAGGTATGATAAATTTCTTCAGGAGATTCTTACCTAAGGCTGCGCAAGTTCAGGCACCACTTAATGATCTTCTTCAAGGAAACGCCAGAGGAAAGACACCGGTAAACTGGACATCCGAGTCCATCGAAGCATTCAATGCAAGTAAAGAGAGCCTTGCACAGGCTACTTTACTCGCTCATCCTGAGCATAACGCACCGCTAGCTATCTTCAGCGACGCTTCAGATTACGCGGTAGGAGCTGCCCTCCAACAATTCGTTGATGGAGCCTGGCAACCATTGGACTTCTTCTCCAAGAAGTTGAGTTCTGCTGAGTGCAAATACGGAGCTTATGATCGTGAACTACTCGCGATTTACCTGGCGGTTAAACACTTCAGGCATATGATAGAGGCACGATCTTTTACAATCTATACAGATCATAAGCCTATCACATTTGTTTGAACAAGCGGTAATAAATTTCCATGTTATTTTATGTGCAATAAAAAATTAATTAATTTTTTGTTTTGAATTTTGTTTCACTAAACTTTCATAGACTTGTTTTAAATGATTATTTGCGCCATGAAAATGTGTACCATTGTCAGTGTATACTGTACTAATTATACCACGTCGGGCTATAAATCGTTTAAATGATAGTAAAAATGTATCCGTAGACATATCAGAAACAGAGACGAGTTCGAGATGAACAAATTTTGTGACCATACATATAAACAATGCAATATAACCTTTTGTTTGTAGTGCCTTACGTACACGTGATTGTCGTATATGTTTCTGAGTAAGTCGCGATAATAACACTTCATCACATAGTTTTAAACGAGGTAAAGTTACTTTCTTTACCGGAGCTACTCTTGTTTTTGAACACAATAGAAAAACTGAAATTGACTGATCGGAGTATATGACTTTAATATAAATTACAGCTCCGTAACATATTTGGCTTGCATCTGCGAAACCATGCAATTCAATAATTGCTGATTGCGATTTACGAAAAATCAATCTTGGTATATTTATCTGAGAAATGTAATGAATATTAGACTGTAAAGCTACGGTTTCCTAGAAAAGCGGTGTCGTTATCTAGCGACCGTGATATAGCAGTTGATGACGTCACCAAAACGTTGTCTAGGAAAACCAATGGTGTTGGTTTCCTAAGAAGCGTTGAATGTGAACGTAACGTTAAATAGCGTTGCCGTTATTAAATTTGCCTTATTTAACTCACCGCGATATTTATTTATTTATTTATTTATTTATTTATTTATAAATTATTTATTTATTTCTTTATATGTTTGTGGCAACGAATCATCTATATATACCAATACAATTAGAAAACACAGTGATAACGAGAGTTAAGTTACAACCGAAATACATATCTCATTTCCATAGCTACATGTTTTAAAAAATACCATCAGTCACTACTGTCAATTGAAAATATTTTTTATTATTGACATTGGACAACGATAGAAATAGAAGGAAATCTATTAAAATCAATAAACATTAATATGATATACCATATACCTGATGTGTTTTAGTGATAATTTTATAGAAAAAATATAATTGTATAGTGATCATTACTAACATGATATAAAAACGAAATTAAAAATGGTTATTTATTGGTAAAGATTCAGGAGGTATGTTAACGTGAAATTTTTTGAATTTGTTCTTTGAATATGTTTAACTAAAAACTCGAAAATAAAAAAGTATAAAAAAAACATTTTTTAAAAACAATTTGCCTTTGAAAAACCAACTAAAAAGCTGAAAATAAAATTAGGTTAGATTAGACTCGTTCATTCTAAATATTGCATTTTAAAAAAAGTTGATTTTGTTCATACTAGAAGATACTTTTTTTAACTCTTCTAGTATGAACAAAATCAACTTTTTTTAAAATGCAATATTTAGAATGAACGAGTCTAATCTAACCTAATTTTATTTTCAGCTTTTTAGTTGGTTTTTCAAAGGCAAATTGTTTTTAAAAAATGTTTTTTTTATACTTTTTTATTTATATGACGGTTGCCATAGCGGTGACGAACATTTGTCGAACGTTTTTTCACGTGTAGCGGTGAACGTTCCATTAAAAATAATGAGTGGAAACGTGATTTGGACCTACAAAAATGACAAAAAATTGATTTTGTCAAAAATCATCAAGCATTATACAAGTAAATGCAAAGAGAAGCCCAGTTAAAACAAAATCTATGGAACAATATCGGAACTATACATCAATAAAACGGCCAGTCTATGGACAGGGGGTACAATTTTTTTTTACAGTGTTCGTTATAATTTTCATTGAAAGAACTAATTGAAAGCTACATTCTGAATATTTTTTAGATTTTTTACATCGATAGTTTAGAAAATAGAGAGGAGGGGACGCTCTGATAATGACTTTGGAAGCAAATATATCGTGACTAAAGGATTAAAATCAAAAGATCCTAAAACATATTTTATTGTGAAATACACACCTCTTAAAATGTATTAATTATAACTTGAAAATATTATTTTCTTAAATGAATATGTCACAAAACTATAAATGAATACAAAAACTGAAAAAGTATTGCACAAATAATAATTATATGACATTTATTATACGTTAATCCAACAATTATAATTTTTCAGTTAAAAAGGTAATATTTTCTAGGAAACCACGACTTTGTCACCGTTAAGACGGTCGTCAAAAACGCCCGCCATATCATGGCCGTTTAATAACAGTACCGTTTTCCTAGGAAACCGTAGCTTAACTTAAGGATGTTCTGGCGCTAATCAAAAACAGTTAGATGATATTAAAAATTTGACAGAATGTAATTTTAAGTATGATAAGACGAATTACGAAATTCAAATGCGATTTACTACCCCGTTTAAAAGTTATAGCAGTTTAAAGTTTGCACATTTTAACACATCTTCTTATGGAGAATTGAAAAAATTCTAATTCAAACCTTATTTAAACACCGAAAAAACAATGACAAAAATATATATTTTTTCTATTTATAGTAAAAACCACGTAAAAACTATCTGTTTTACTTCTGTACAAAACTTATTAGTTTTTACTAACTCATTTCAGAGAAAAAAACATTATTGTGTAAGAAAATGGTAAGAAAACATTCCAAAATGTAAAAGTGATGAACTGGCAACAGTGTACTTAATACTAAATGTATGCACTAACACAGTGACAGTTCGAATTGGACCAATCACATTGCAATTAGGTTGCCACGTCTTGTACTTTTAAATGTCATATTTTTTTTCATATATTTATGCGTGTAAACGACTTACATTATCATTTTCATTACATTTATGTTCTAAAGAATGTTATTTAATAATATTTCTTGTGTTATTTAATAGTATTTTCACTTGTGAAGTCATTTATAATAATAAAATATTTGGGGTTTTTTATTTCTGACAGATGAATTTAAATGACATTCACAAACAAAATTTTTGATATCATTCACAAACATTTTCATTTTTTTGGCTACAATAACAGTTAAAATACGAAATAAGGTTTTAAATACAAGTACTAATATTGTTTATGTAGTTTAAAAACGAATTTGATTTTCCTACAAGCATTTAAAGTGAATAATTCATAATTTAATTTTGATCTTTCATTTCATTTAGATTTATATTATTTTTGCCTCATATTGTACGACCAGAACATCGTTAAGCCACATAGATTGAAGATCTGGAGGGAGTGATTCATCCCATCCAAGTTTTTGAATAAATACTTTGTATAAAGTTATAGCTGGTCCATAAAGACCTAATGATATATAATCATCTATGAACGCTTTATATTGTTGAAATAAAGTTGGATTTTTATTAAGTTTTTTCTCTAATATTAGAAATCGACGTAATGCAATATTAAATGAGTTACCTAATTCATATTGACTATCAGATTTTTTAAATGGTAATTCTACCTGAAAACGATCATGTATCCGACATACTGTCGATAAAAAAGATTTTTCAGCCTTTTTATCGTCAATTGACATTATATGTTTTGTTTTTGTTTCCTCTAACTGCCGAAACCTTATAAGTAATTGATCTAAATTATTGTTATTTTGGTCTTCGTTATTTAACGTTTGCAATACGGCAGCATTAAATGTATTTTTATTTGTATTGAAACAACATTTTTGATATTGATTATGAACTTCACCAGCAATAGTATAACCAAATTGCGTGTTCTGAAGTACTGGTTTGTTATTACCTAAATGAATTATTCCAGATTTTAACACGGAATAAAATATGTCAGCTCCAAGGAGCATATCAATCTCACTAGATATATTAAAATTTTTGTCAGCTAACTGAATATTGGTTGGTATATTAAGTGTATCTTTAGATATGTGATAATGAGGGAGAGTAGCTATTTTATCAATTATTAAACATTTTATCTTACATTGATAAGTATTGTTTATACATGAAGCAATAGTTAAATTAGTGTATTCGTAGACACTAGTTTTGATACCTGAAATTCCAAAGGTTTGATTCGTTTCCTTAGAACATGATAATTCCGTTTTTTGATAAAATTGACTTGTGATAAAGTTAATTTGCGATGCTGAATCTAACAGAGCATGACCTATTATATATTGACCTGGAGCCGTATAAATTTTAAGAAGCACTGTAGCTAATAAAATTTGAGATGAGCTGACATTTTGCGATAGAACGACTTCAGGTTTCTTAATATTACTAAGAGATAATGTTGACTGGTTGTTTTCAAAACTAGACTCTGGTTTAGATTTTATGTTAAACGTGTTTGTATTATTAGTATGTAATAACGTATGATGCTTTTGTTGACATAACCAACAAGTGCGAGACTGTCATTGAGCAGTCACATGACCCTTTGATAAACAATTGTGACACAGATCATTTGAATCAACGAAATTAATTCTTTCGTTATAGGCTAAATTCAAAAACGCTTGACAACTCAATATATTATGCTCTAATTTTTGACAATAATGACACTTCCTAATAAACGGTTTACTAGGTGTAAAATAATTTTTTGAGTTTAATGATTTACTAGGTATATTTTTATACTGTATGAAATTGTTCTTAGGAGATGAAAACGATTTTTTAACTTGATTTTGACTATCATTAATCATATTACAATGAGATACTCGTAAGATATCCTTGTTGACCGGTACACTTGTAATATTTTCTAAATAGTCGAGTCAATGAAGGTTTTTACTTCGGAACCCTCAGAAACAGCACCGCTTTTAATGAATTTTTTTTTAAATGTTCGTTATACCATACTATTTGAAATCAGAAACATTCCAGCCGTCGGACTCATAAAAATATTTTTTTTGCTCAAAAAAAATGTATATAAATAAAAAAAAATTCGATGATAACTGAGCAAAAGTGTGTTTTTTTGTTATAACTTAATTGAATAAATATTATTTGAGGAAATGAGCAAAAAAAAATTTTTTAATTTTTATTGGCAAACGTTACTTTTAAATTATTTAAATAATTTGCTTAATAAATTATCGTTGACATTTTGACGCAAAAATTCATAATTTAATATACATATTTAGAATTTATTGAATATTGATGAAATTTAGCAAAATTGTTCGAAATACCCTTATTTAATACTAGTAAATTTTAGAGCACGTTACTTGCATAAATAATCATTTTACAGCAAGTTTTGCTACGAAATTTCGTAGCCACTCCAGCCGCGAATAAAATAATAAACGTTTGCCGTTTTGCAAATAAACAAACAATTTTGTCCAAAAAAATTGTAATTATTTGAGATGTATTTATCTAACGTTCCTGAAAGTTTTAACCCTTTTGGTTAACTATTTTCAACTCTAGAGCAGTTTATTCTTTAGATTTTTCACGCGTCAGCGGTAAGTTCGTCACTAAGATCGTTTACTCTGTAAAAAATATTTATTGATTTTTTATAAAATTTTGCATAATTGTTCGAATTACTTTAATTTAGCAGTACACAAATTAAGAACACGTCATCACGTCACTAACATTATTAATCATTTTACAACTACTTTTTCCTACGAAATTTAGTATTCGCTCGTGTCGCGTATAGACAATAAACGTTTGCCTTTTTGCAAATAAACAAACGATTTTTTCCAAAAAAATTGTACTTATTTGAGATGTATTTACCTAATGTTTTTGAAAGTTTTAGCCTTTTTGGTTAATTATTTTCAATTCTATAGCAGTATATTCCTCAGATTTTTAGCGCGTCAGCGGCACGTTCGTCGACAAGATTTTAGCAGTAAAAAAATACGAGCATGTCACTAGCAATATTTTTCATTTTACAACTAGTTAGGCTACGAAATTTACTATCCGCTCGTGCCGCATATAAGACAATAAACGTTTCCCGTTTTGCTAATAAACAAACAATTTTGACAAAAAATATTATGCTTATTTAAAATACATTTACCTAATGTTTCTAAAATTTTTAGCCCTCTAGGTTCATTTTTTTAAATGGTACAATGTTATTTATTACAAATTCAAAATTTTTGAGGAAAAATTGGGAAATTTCTGGAAAATTCCTAAAAATTTTTGTATAATTCAACTTTATTTGTGAAAAGAAACACCGCGAATACACATTTCTATCAAAATTTTCAATAAATTTAGACAAAAATTAAAAAAAGAATTGGAGAATTTCGGGAAAATTCCCGGAAAATCCTTATTTTGACAGAGTATTCTTATTCAGCGACCCTCTAAATCCCTATAGGTAAAAAAATTTCGTCGAAAATCGGACTTAATATATGAAACCAGTAAATTATACAAATTTTAAAAATTTGGGGGGGTGGGGTTAAATCCGACGACTAGAATGTTTGATTTCAAATAGTATGGTAGAACGAACATTTTAAAAAAAATTCTATCAAAATCGGTGCTGTTTCTGAGGGTTCCGAAGTTTTAGCCATTTTCGAGCTTCATTGACTCGACTAAAAGCTAAGGCTCGTTTTTCAACATAACTAAGAAAATTCTCTAATATGGTAACTTTTGTTGATCTCGATCTAGTTCATAGTAACGTTGCGTTAATGAGTCTAATTTATTGGACAATATATAGACAAGAACGAGATCCCATGAATCCACGGGTACATTCATATTTTTTAACAAACTGACATTTTGGTGAACTGACACACAAAAATTACGTAAACATGATGCAGTACCTTTAAGTAATTTGGGGATTTCTATAATACATTTTATATGAGAATTAATTATACTCAAGTTATTTTGATACCTACTCTTTAAAATATCTACAGCAATTATGTAATTATCGTCAGTTAAAGGTAGAGCCTCAATTTGTTGTAAAGGTTCTCCTCGTAAATAGGATCTTAAATAAAATAATTTTTGGATGTTTGGCAAATATTTATTATTATCAATCATAGCTGAAAATAAACCAAAAAATGAGTTCCATTCTGTAAAATTACCTGCGAATATGGGTAATTTTGTCTCCGGTAGTTTTAAATAGCTAATATGATTTTCAGATTTCTGCGAAATGTTACTTTGATGAACAGCTGGAGATGATACTGTGTTATCTTTATTAATAAGAAACTTTATCTTACTCATGATAGTAAAATACTGTTCCTCCACACTTTCCCGATCAGAAGACATTGAAACGTCAATTTCTTCAAGCTTTTCCTGAATTTGAAGATATTCCTCATAATTCCTTTGGGGAGCTTTCTCTCTTACTTCTAGCTCTTGCACAATCGTCGGTGATTGAGCATTTGATAATACCGCCGTTTCGATACGTGTTATTGATGATTTAATTACTTTTCTTTTAAGTTTTAATTTTTCGGCCATTTTAAATGTAAAATGTATTTATTTTAAAAACAAAAAGATTATTATATTTATCTAGACAGCCTTTGATTATGAGAAATATCAATCAAAAACCAAATAACACTGCATATGAGCTAATGTTACATATATCAATAGAATTAATAGACAGTTTTAAGTTTATGTATATAAAATTAAAACACTCACAATATCTCTTCCTTTACTTATCTTGAACACAAGTACAGCTGACTTGTATATGTAGAGATACTTTTGTTACTTGACTGCTTGTTGCAGATACACTGGTTAAATGTATTTTCTTCTTCGTACACCGCTGTGCACCAAAATTGCACGTTTGACGTATCTTCTTCTTTGTACACCACCATGCACCAAACTTGAAATGATGCTGACCTTGATATGTTAATTGAATATTGAAATATTACATTAACTTCTTTCTTGAAACGATACACCACTTATTTCTTGAAACGATACACAACTATTTTCTTGAAACGATACACCACTATTTTCTTGAAACGATACACAACTTTTTTCTTGAAACGATCCACTTGTCAAAACACTTCACTTGATTATAAATTTTCTTGCTTGAAATGAATTTCGCTGCTTCTGAGACACAGTAATTCTTGTAACCGACGATGAAGGACCATAAATGTTTGAACAAGCGGTAATATATATTGAAATAAAAAGTCTGTGTAGTATTTTTGATTTTTATTGATTCTGTGTGAAAAAATATTTGTTTTTTCTGGTTGCTATATTGACCATAGCATTCTATTGGTAAAATGAATTTTAACAACATTTGCTTTCCAAAAGAAAAATAATCAGTGCTCGCCTCGTCAGTTCCGTCACTTAGACTTTATCAGTCAATTTACCACTGATATCCGTCACGTATCTGGAGAGAACAACATCGTCGCCGACGCACTATCACGTCGGGGTCACCAATGTTGTGATATGCACAATCTTTATTTAACATAGACACTTTTAATTAAAATAACTATATACTACAATTGATGAACACATATATTTTTCAACATATTTTTCAATTCATGGTATAATTTTTTATTTTGACAGTTGTGAAAATTTTTACTTTTTGAATTCTTTTTTTTATTAAGGTAGTTGTCGTGGTACAGTCTTGTCAGAAAGTTATAGATTATACGCGCCACAAAAGTATACTAGCTTGTAGCTAAGTGATTCATAATTTTTTACACAAGACTGTACCAACCCACACAGTATTCATGTGTATATATACACAAATACTCTTACATATTTTTCCAAGTTTAAATCCGGCAACGTCGCTTATGCGCGCGCAACCAGTAGATATATTGGAGACAAAATATATGTACAGTATCGATATGTCAAACAGTTTTCTGTGTTTATTTATTATTGTATAATAATAAAATCTTGTAATAATGTCCGATCAGTTGAGGTATAAAGGAAAATTTATTAAAACGAAAGTGTTAAATAAACGGCATGAATTTATACATGTGCCACATAAAGAAGATATCCGAAAAAATGGTTTTATCTTGCAAGGTGAGATCTATTTTGCAAAGTTGAGATCTAAAGATGTTATCAGCCAAATCAGTGCTTTACTTTTATGAAGATCATTTTAATGTAAGTAATACTTTACATAAATACATTGAAGTCATAAACGCGAAACTTATAATGCTTTTAATGTAAACAAAAAATGACAGTTGAGGTTAGGTTATCGTAAAACTACTTTATTTTGTAATCTGTTTAAAAAAATATATTTAATGATTTCAGTTACCAAAGGATATGGCGAATTACATGCAATACTCAATAATTAGTTCCATCAAAAGAATCCAAATGATAAAGGGATGTTTACCTTCAAAATTTGAAAATAAATTAAGTTACCGAAGCCTTCAAGTGTTGCGACTGGTTCAAAATTATCAAAAAGAAGAAACTCGACAAACTAAAGAAATTACTAGTTTGACAATTCACGTAGAAAGGACAATACGAAAGTTTTCAATGTTAAAACCACATACTGTGATTAATTTTAATTTAATTTGTATTCTTGATTAATCTTTACGAAGCTATCACAATAGGTGCTCTTTTAAATTTACAGAATTCAATTATTAAATAAATTTTATATGTTCAAACAATATGTATTTATTGTACAGTACAAAATAATAAAAATAAATATAAAATTTTGTAATTTCATTGAATAAATTCAATAAACGGCATGTTTGCAGCCTCTTCTTGCAGCAATCGTGGCACTGAACGCTTCATCGTAACCGAATTGGATTTTGAATAGACGTTATGTATCCGTCCATGTATCGTCTCGTCATCAACTTATAACCTATTATATTATATTTTATTTATAGTTACACAGATATACTTTAGCGTTCCTGAACTCTGCAGAATAAAAATCAGGGTTTGACTTGAAGCATTCTACCATCATGCTTTGTTTTATTTTTGTATTCTATAAAAATTATATTTATGTAATTAAATAGTATAATTTATTATACTATTACTTGATGTGTTACTAAAAATAGGATTTATTCCATTTCTAAGAACAGTATATTTACTTTTAGTTATTTATTATTAAATATTTATTTTTCTTCATTTATAAGAAGTCACTAGAAATAAGTGCATTTTGAAGACACAAAAATAAATCAGTTTGAAAACATTATTAAGCTAAATAATATTTTATTTTGTTGCTATTTCTACTTTTAATTTTGAATTCCAGGTAATTTTGTGTTGTGTTCTCTTTGTATTTGATAAAAAGATTGTTCTGATATCATTTTTTGGATTACTAGAAATTTAAAAATTTTATACGTAGTAAATATATGTATAATATATCCATCAGTCCGTTCGAATTTACCGCGCAAATAATATATCAACTCGCGCACAGCGTTGCCAAGTTGTTTCTGTCCGACTCCGTGAATGTATACTTTTATATAAATTGTTGAACTTTAAACCGTTATTTATAAATAACTAGACGGTAAAAAAAATTTATTATTTTTTTTTTAAGTCATAATAAATGTATTAAAAGACTGTGAGTTTTTGGGACGTTTCTGACAGTTAGTTCTTTTTTTATAAATAACAAACTGGTTCAGAACTACAGAAATCGTATATACTCAATGTTAATTATCCAATTTTTAATTAAGTTTATTTCGGATTCTATACGGTGGATCGACTTCAAATTTTTAGGGTATATGTATTATCGTGTCGTTAACAAGTATACAAAAATTTATAACTTTCTGACGGTGTGCCCTAACCACGACAACTACCTTAATTTTTTATCACATAGCTAACTATTATAATTTTTCTAATAGTAAGCTATGTATGTAATTTTCTTTACTGAAGATAGTGTGGGTAGTTGTCCCCACACCACTAACAATATCTCAAACAAACCCTACTATTTAAAAAGTACATTCGATGAATCGAACTACTACCAAATTTTATTTTTAGAGAGTTCTACACTACAATATACAAAAACATTTTTAAAAATGTAATACTCTTATAAAACTTAATGTTAAAGTTTCTAATTCAAATACTCAACAACACATTATAAATTCCCAAAACCTCATCACCAAACTTGACAATATTAAAGAACATAAAAAAATTACATATAGATATTTGTAATATTCCAAATAAAAATGAATTTGTCATCTCACTCATGAAACTATCCCTGATAATGTAAACAAATTAACTACAATTAGGAGATAACTTTAATTTACCATATAAAACCAATAACATCCCTTTAAAAGAAATGATTATCTCTTTTGAATCAGGTATAGCAAACATTAATAATGATGTTGAAAAAACTCACTATGAAATTAATTTGTAAACATAGTTACTTATTTTAAGAATAACAATAAAGATAATTTTAAGGACATGACAAATAGTAAAACCACAGACAAGGATATTAGACAAACTAAACTCCTGGAGAGTCGAGACGTCAATAAAAATAATAGGACAACGTGGAAAGCAGTTAGCTTTTATTTTTTTATTCTTTAATATTTTTTTATCTTTTCAAGAATTAATCAAGCAAGTTTTTCGTACCTTTTTTTATTATAAATATCCTAAAATATTATAAGGCATATAAATTGATTGATAAGTAAATAGGTACTATATTCTGTTTTATAGACTATGGATAAAATATTTTTTTAAATAAAGCTTTGTATAAACCTGTAAGTACCTACTTGCTTTATCAGCTAGCTTATTATTAAATAAATTAAAAACATAAATTCTTACTCAACTTTGTATTATGATGATAGTTCTTTCGATGCTTATGATCTTCCTTACGGTCAAATCACCCGGCAACCACTGCAAACTTAAATGAAATAGAGTATAGTAGGGTTAAGAAATAATAAAAAATTAGGACAACTTTGCATTGAAAAATTAAATAATTGAGAATATTTTAACGAACAGCAGATCAAAATATTGAAAACGCTATTATTTCAAAAATTAAAATAGGGCTGCTAGACTCAATAAATCTCCAGAGAAACAAAAAGGCAAAGAAACAATGTTTGGAAAATCGAAATTGTTGAACCTAATCTGATTTATTATAAATATTTTTGATTTTGAGTAGTTTCTGATGTATCGAAAGAAACAATATAATCCTCCAACAAATTTTATGTAATAATAAAAAAATACAATATGCGTAGAAAATTCAAAACGAAATTATTAAAATAAGCAAAAATCTTATTCCTTATAAGTTTGTGGCAAAGATAAATTAATCTTCATATTTTTATGTACTAATTAATAAAACAAATAATATTGATGTTATAGACAAATGTTTCTTTGTTTTCTACATTTTGTATGGTAGAAATTTTTCTGCAGTTCATACCGCTGGAAAATGATCATGCAATGGAATTTGCAATGCAATCATTGATAAAATACAAAGTCTTGGAGTTTATGTGAGGAAGTTATGCGATCAAGAATATGATTTTTTCCGTACCCAAAAAAGACAGTCTGCGATGACACAATGTTTAAAGAAGCACAAATCAAGTATTTGTAAGCTAACAAATTCAATAATTTAAGTATATGATTTGTTCGTACACTTGCTTTCCAAGCGCTTTAAATTATGTACTAACTCTTGGACTACTAATTGAAACTGGCGATATTGATGGTACCAACATTCCTATTACCAACATTAGACTTAGCCCTACTGAAAATAACCTTACAAAAAGAAACCCTTCGAATATTTCACATTTCGAACCGATTCCAGCATTCCTATTCTCCGAATCCCACGCCCAGGTATTGAAGTACTCCCCCTCCAATATCACAAAGGCCCAACCGTCGCCGCTGATACTGAAACAGGCTATGAACTCCATCTATTAC
This sequence comes from Sialis lutaria, assembly GCA_949319165.1. Taxonomy (NCBI): domain Eukaryota; kingdom Metazoa; phylum Arthropoda; class Insecta; order Megaloptera; family Sialidae; genus Sialis; species Sialis lutaria. The sequence goes on from OX439244.1 coordinate 2,854,835, forward strand.
TAGGGTATCTTATACAATCTAAATATACCCAGTATTTACAACTCGTCAATGAATATTGTAGACCACTTGGTACTACTGATGCTACTTTCAAAGATTTTAACAAAGAACAGAAACCAACAAGCACGTTTTCTCAAACTGAATTAGAGATGATACTCCCACTCATCCACTTCCATTTAGGCACCACCCCCTATCAACCAATACACTTAGTTGATACACTATACACTGGTATGCCCCTTAACACTGGAACAGGTTACAACAACCGACATTCATTTAAAATAAGAGCAAACGCCAAATATTCGCACCCTAAAGAATACTCTGACAAACTAACATCTAAAGGATATTTCATTAATGCATCCCTTGACATTAATAGAACTTTAGTCCACCGTATTAAACTGGTGTACCGATAGATATCTCATCTTTCGATTTAACATCCCACAATGCTGAAGAGTCACTTAACTTTGCGTTAATCAAATTCTTTTGTGAATATCCCACCTTAATGTTTACCAGAAATCATGTTTCCACACGAGATGAGGCTCTAAAACAATGACCCGTCTATGCAGTTGATGAACTCTTCTTGCTAATTGAAAGCATGCTGATATTCCCCCTACATGTACAAACCAGGAAATTATCCTGCTGCATAATGTACAGCTTTGAAACTATTATAATATTATAAGCAACGAATTCGAAGCAACAATGGCCTGAGATTCAATGTATTCGTATTTATGGAAGACCAACAAATACAGAATGAATTAGTTACATTAGAAAGAATAGCAAAAGTAATTTTTTATCAAAATATAGCATAACAATAATAATTTATTTTACGTTACAATAGACACAAAGAGGGGCAAGAATGTGCCATATCTGTGATTGATTTATTATAGTATATAATAATATTATAGTATGTAACAAACACATGTCAATGAGAGCTATTGGAATAGCATACGCCTCTTGCGGCCAAAACTTTACATTCTACTCTTTATGTAAAGACGTTTTTTATACATTCCTGCCCTACGCAGAAGAAATGACAGAATCTTTAAATGAAAAAATACCTCCCTGGTGTCTTCAGACTAATGGACGAAATATCACAATTTCTGATACAACTGAATTTTCCAACATATGAACAGATTATATACGAAATCTCTACCTGGAAATAAATATCTGTAATAAATGTTGGAAATATGTTAGTTTGGCATGCAAGATTTTGGAATCTATTTTTCGAGGATAGCTTTTGGAATAACCTCCGATTAAATTAAAAACATACGTTTTTTCATCATGGGCGATGACAATCGCGCCTTCACCCATTGGTCATTATCCAAGACTCAGAGAAATTCGTTGAATTTCTCGAACAATTTGTGAAATCCAGATATAATGACATTATGCTCCCAAATGGAACAAATCTCACTTTATCAATCCTAATATCAAATTTTCTGATACAATCACTCTCCATTCATATAACCAACTCAGTGGATTTACATTTTCCACTACCCAAACGTTAACTTTGGGTTGATCTCCCTCCCCTTTTAGCTGTTTATTTAAATAATATCTAGAACTTCTTGTAAACTAACATTAAGATCTTATTCAAAATCTCAAACATCTAAATAAAAAGACAAGAGACAGCTCAATCGTTTTACTTCCTCGATTCGCAACAGAAATTGTTCAATCTTCCATAAATCAAATTTATGGCTACTCGATCTAAGACAAGTGTAAAACCGACTTCACTCATTCTGCTTAGTCCAGTTATCATGACCCACCATTCCCGAACACAGCGTATACTTATGGAGCTCCTACCGCTTCATTTTCCAATCTAACCGACAAACCAAACGAACATCTCTACTTCACAATTAGATAGTTCTACGGTTCTCCACCTCCCAAGCATAAATTCCATTTATACATAAACCAAACCCAGAGTAAAACAAATCCAAAGTGATTTATACTCGTTAGTATTATTTTTATTATGTTCTAACAATTAGTTAGTATATGCTTCACGTGGTATCTTATTTTGTGATACATATATATTCTATTATATTAAGAAAATGATCAGTTAACATTTGGACTTTGAAGAAAATTTAAATGGTGGGAATTATTTGAACTTTTTGCAGAATGAGTTGAAATTGATTTTAATACTAGGAATGGGATGAGGTTTCATCAAGATGCGTCTGCTCACAGGTCAATCATTGTAAGAAACTACCTCCGATTCCAATTTTGAAATCGATGGTTTGACATAGATAGTTGGACATATGGATAGTCCTCTAGATCTCCTGACTTAACACCATTCGATTTTTTTCTCTGGGTTAAAGAAAAAAATTATTCGACTGAACCGATATCTAGGCAAAATATGAAAGATCGAATTCGGGAAGCATTTAGAAGCATAATCTCAGATTTTCTAGAAAGAGTTCATTGAAGTTTCTGAGATTAAATTTAGGTATCCGATAAAATGAACTTATAAGTGTACCTTGAAACAGCACGGCTGAGAAACGACATGCCACTTTTTGGTCATGTATTACAAAAGAAGGAAGTTTTTTTATTATTTTTAAATGCATATCTGTGTGTGGGGCTCCTCTGAATAAAAATAACAGATGGTTATGAATGGAATTGTGAAAAGAAGGGAGTGAATAAGCATCAAGTTAGGTCTGTGAGAAAATGATCATGGTTAAATCAGAGTAAGTTAAGTTTAGTAAAAATATATTTTGTATAACGTATATGTGATGTATGAATTTACCAAATAACTTTATAAATTGAGAATAAGTTATAAAACTGTCATTGATTGGGAGAATTTTTGTAGAGAGGTATGTCTGGAAGTTGGTGAAAGAGATAATTATATGCTTGGCGCAGATGGGATAATTGTTGAGATTGATGAGAGCAAATTTGACAAAAGAAGTATAATAGAGAAAGAATTGAGTTAAAGATTAAAATACCTTCATTTGTTAAAAATATTAAATAATTTTTGCAGACAAAAGTTGATAAAAAAACTATTTTATTGATCCGAAAGATTGACAAAAAATTGGTTTCTAAAAAACTTATTGAAACTTGATTAAAAAGTACACATATGGCTCCATCTATTTAATAATTTAAAATTGATGGTTAATACCTAATGAAAGTGGTCGAATCCATGGGTAAGGATGTTTTATTAGAAATAATTCAATGTTACATACGCCATGGATCAATAGTAATATCTGATTGCTGGATGCCGTACGATTGTTTAAATGATGAATGATACATGCACATTATACATTTCTAATACAACCATTTATCATCCCCATCGTTTTTTAATATACTAACTCCATATTTACGAAATCCCATAACAGGTAAAACAGAACCTGAAACTAGCGATTTTACTCCATGCGCATACAAATGTTTTACATTGTCCATCTCATGGATGATATAGTTAGAAGTAACTTTTACTTAACCATGGTATTAATTTTATTGATCCTGATTCTGATGCACATACAAACAGTATTGAAGGTACGAGTACATAGAGTGCTGTAAAGAGAACACTGAATACAAATAATGTAAAAGGAAAATTCGATAACCACACTGCAAATGCGAGATTGTTATTTGACACACATAAGTGTGTAATCAAGAGCAAGTGTGTTACTTTACACATTTGATCTTTGCAATTGACACGGTTATTCGTGTTAAAAGTATAAGATGTATGTGTATTATTTGTGAAACATATCCTCAAATATTAATTTACACACTTAAGGGAGTTGAAATGATACATTTAATTCTTATTAACACACTTTTGGAGTATAACAAACACACTTAGAATTTATTGAAAACATTAATATACTTGTTAGTGTGTAAAAATATAGATACATATCTTTGATGAGGAGATGAAAACATTAAAAATGTATAAATACTAATATGATAACTACGAAAACTCTTATAATTATATTATAACGTGCGCACAAATTATTATTTTTATTAACAGCCCCAGTTTTGAATTGTTTATCAACAAAATTTAAAATATACCTATATATCAAATTGTTCATTTTGAAAAATAAACATTGGAAACAAATAAATTCATAACATATTTTACAGGAGAACTTAGAGAACAATATATTTAAATAATTTCACTGTTTGTAATTAAAATAAAAATAAAAACTTCAAAGCACACACTTATTGTAAGAATCGAACCATGGGTGCTCGTTCTCTCTCGGACGAACAAAACCTGCATATAGCGCCATTTCACTTGATAACATCTGATAGATTCGGAAGAAACAAATAATCGCGTCAGCGCTGAGCAGTGAAATAGGAAGTATGAGTCGTAGTGGCTCTGGATAAGAAACAGAATTATTATTATTTATAGAAAATTCGTAATGTCTGTCACGTTTATAAGAAATTTATGTAAAATTTAAGAATACATATAAAGAAAAATAATCGACGTGTCTCGAAATAACCCCACGACTTGTTAACCTAGTCGTCGGTTTTATACAATACATAGATAAAGAACGGTCGGAAACCAGTAAGTGTAGTAAGTATATGTATTTCTTTATCTATGGTGATAGTCATAGACAATAGACAGGGAAGCCGGTGTTCATTGTATAAGTTTTTCACCATTTTTATTAATTCATAATAAAATGAATAAAATAACAAGCTTCTAATATGAAAACAAAATATATTGTACCTATAGTTGGTGAAAGACGCAAATGCATCAAATTTATACTGATTGTGAGAGAAAAAGAATGTGATATAGAAGTGATTCCACGCTGTTTAGATCAAGCTTGTTAAACAGATATGATACTGAACTGGATATTCGTGATATTGAAGATGAAGAAGTGGAAGATAAAAGTGATACAAACGTGTTTTAAACTCTATTGACCAAACTATTGATCTTATTAATGTACCATAACCTCAAATCTGTCAACTTATAACAATGTATCTAAAGTAAATGTAGTGGTGAACAAAAAATAAATTAAAACAAGAATGAATATAATCTTATAAATGTTGAGTTTATTATACAATGTAATGTTTAAAATCGTTGTGTTCTTTATATTTGTTCAATAATAATTTTTTTGTAAAATGTGGTTTACAGATTTATTACAAAGCGTTCTCCTCTAAACTACACACTAAAGTGTGTTAAAACTACACACCAAAAAAGGGATTAAAATGACTACAAGGAAATGACACACTTGGGTGCGTCAAAATAACACACTTTCCATTTACAGTGCATTCGATACCCATACTAACACACTCAGTCGTAAATTACCTGGTTCACAGAGCATTATCCCTGCTTCACCCGACTAACCTCCACAGTGAACTGGATAATATCACCTCAACCATCAAGCTGAACACTTAGACAACCCGGGACATAGCAGGAACCATAGACGACAAGACGACCCCCAAAACTGACGAACCGAAACCGGGTACTGAGTACATATCCACAACCATACTGCCATATAGACTTGTCTAGTTCACGAACGAACTAGTTTAAAAGAGCACCTTCCACATGATAACTAGAGGAACTAGTTCGTATGCGCTTCGCTATTTTAGTTCAATAGTTCCCGATACACTTCAAATATACTGTTTTGAAAATTAGATTGTATGATATTTATGTTTAATTACGTTTGGAATACTTTATTATCAATTTTGAATTTATTTTACTAAAGATATATTATGTTTTTTTTATATAGTTTATACAAATACAATGGCGTATAGGTACTTTAAATTTTAATTGTCGTTCACATCAATGCAATATACATAAACCTATGTATTAATCAATAATCAATATTAACATTGTCTTTCATTACCACCTGATGTTCTTGCTTGTAATATATTGTAAATTCATCATAAATTTCAATATCTTGAAGAAGATCCCTTTCATCTTGTATATCTTCTTGTTTCACTTTTTGTGAATCATTTTTGTACACTTTGAGATCAAAACTTACAATATAAATTAATTAATGAAATAAAACTGTAAACTCTGGACTACGTAATACAAACAATAGACGAACTATTACAAAGTATTATTAAGATAAACTCACAATCAGAAGAATACAACGGATACTACATAGCACATTATTATATTAGTTCACTCAGTTCACTGAACACTCGCTAGCGCTAGTTACCAATGGTGGACATCTGCTACATATCAGTGGTTCTCAACAGTCGATTGAATATGGCGAAAACTAACGATTGAAAATGCATCTTAACCTTCGAATTAAAATTAATATAAACTGCTTACCTTTTTCTTTTTATACGGTCATATAAATATATGAAATATGTAGGTATTGTATAAAAAACTATAATAAAGCACAGTTCTTCTAATTTGAAATTTAGACGGTGATATCCATTTTATTTTACTTTATGACAATGAAAATAAAGAACGTCCCAGATTTTAATGAAATCGAAATATATTATTGCTAAAATTGCTATGTAAATAATGAATCATTGATGATTTTTCAAAAAAATTGTATACAAAATGTTAAGGGATCGATTTTTCAAAAAATTATTATTGGAAATATGTATTTAAAAATATCTATAAATTAATAATGAATTAAAAAATACAGCAGTTTGATGAAAAAAATAGTAATACAAAATTAATAATTAAACAATTTCAATAAACTGTTATTGTTTAATCCGAAAAAAATCTGTGAACTAAAAGAACTATAAACGAACTAGTTCATTAAAGGGGGTCGAGGGATTCTAGTATAGTAATCAACCGGCTATAAACGCCGCGCGATGAAAAGAAACTCCAATACCGAGGTACAGCTGAGCATAGCACCCCTGCACAGCTGTACTCAAGACCGCTGGGTACCATCTATAGATAGATGGTGTGCGTAGGGATGAAACGATACCGCTGAGTTATCGATACTTTTACTCGATACAGTATCGGTCGTAAAGTATCGATACTTACTCGGTATTGATTGAAAAGTATCGATACATACTCGTATCGATCGATTTTTTTTGTAAAATTTGCCAATCGCATAAAAATAATTTGTAACCTTTAAAATAAGTCGTTAGTGGCTAATAATTTATTTTAAAAAAAATATTTTCACTCTTATTATATATGCATGCAGTTCAGCTAATACTTCTAATAAAAAATCTAAGGGTAAAAGAATTAATTTTTTATTTGAACTTGAAACGTGTTAAATGTAGTAATAGCGCACTCAGCTCAGTTGAATATAAAGTCCATTAAAATGAGTACAACGTATACTTGACGACATGTAAAAAATGGGATAGACGTTTATATAGCGTAGATTTTAATTTATATATTTGACAGTTGTTTGTTTTTGTACATGACGATGCGTTCATAAATTTCAATACCTATTCAATTCACAAAAAATCATTTTATAAGTATACCGATTACCGATACGAGTATTTTTGACCGATACCTACTTGATACTTAGTTTCAAAGTATCGATACAAAAAGTACTTGGTATCGGAAAAAAGTATCGGGTAAGTACTCGTATTTACTCGTATCGTTTCATCCCTAGGTGTGCGATCTCAGATTGCAACCTTCACGCGGTGGCCCTGTTGAAACTAAACTCAGCGGATCTAGAATGGGAAGTCGATAAACATTCCCCAATTCAAGGTGTAAGCTATCGTGCTGACGGATGAATGGCACAGGGTTAACGTGTCACGAACGATGCCCTTGGGAAACCTGGCGAAATCCCATTGTATCTAGCCTTGCCCCGTAAGAGGCTGTCCGGGGAATGACACACACTTGCCTCACTACTCGTGGGAACAAAATGGAACCGCAAAGAAAAACAAATGAGGGCTCCCCACCGGGGGACCTCAACCTCGATGCCGGAGGCCCCTCCGGGGAAACCGGCACCGCAACGACACATCCTCAAGAGGCTCCTGAAAAGGGGCTTTTTGAGGACGTAAACAGGCTCAGCCTATATGGGCGTCCCAAGAGGAAACCAATCTGCGGCGCTGAGAAGAAGAGAAGGAGGAAGGCCAAATCAGCTGCCTCTACCTCAAGGGAGGAAGCTTCAACCTCAGGCGGCTCCAAGCGAACGCGGTCACCAAACAACTCAAAACAACCGGAGAAAAAACCGAAGGTTCCACAACTGAAACCTTCGACCTACGCCCAGGCTGTGGAGAACTCTTTAAGGGTGGCGTTAGCGATGGCTACCCCGAGATCAAAATCTCGGAAGAGCAATCCGCGGCACTGGACAAAGAAATCTGGAAGGCGTTGGTAGGCTTGCCCCCCGAGGTGGCCATGCCAAGCTTCCAAGAATCTCGACTCGTTAAGGGAGCTTTCTTGATCTCCTGCACTAACGAGTCGTCAAAACTGTGGATGAAAGAGGCCATCAAGGACCTTAAGCCATGGGAGGCTGAAAAACTCCAATTAGTGGAGCAGAGCGACCTCCCGAAGCTTAAAAGGATGATGGTATGGATCCCAGGTGAGACCAGGGAACTTACCGAAATCTTCACTCTGCTGGAAAGACAGAATCCAGGGCTTCGCACCGAGGACTGGAGGCTTTTCAGCAAGACTGTCGATCCTCCCAAAGGATCACGTCTTATCTTAGGCGTGTACGAAACTTCTTTGAACTTCTTGAAGACCAAGGACTTCCGACCTTTCCTGGGTACAAAAAGGGTAACCTTTGTGTCCCTGGAAAGACCACCCAAAGATAAGTAGGATCGAGTAGATGGAAATTAACCATTGGTTAATGACAGGTATCTCATGCATCCAAATCAACTTATTAAATAGGGCTGCTAGACTCAATAAACAAAAAACAAAAAGGCAAAGAAACAATGTTTGGAAAATCGAAATAAGTGAAAGCCTATTGTTGAACCTAATCTGCTTTATTAAAAATATTATTAATTATGAGTAGTTTCTGACGTATCGTAAGAAACAATATAATCTTCCAACAAATTGGAAGTAATAATAAAAAAAAAACAATATGCGTAGAAAATTCAAAACGAAATTATTAAAATAAGCAAAAATCTTATTCCTTATAAGTTTGTGGCAAAGATAAATTAATCTTCATAATTTTATGTACTATGCGATCAAGGATATGATTTTTTCCGTACCCAAAAAAGACAGTCTGCGATGACACAATGTTTAAAAAAGGGTCAGTCCGCGGTGACGGTCGTGACATTTCAACTCGGATTGGAGTTCATAATATCTAAATAATACTAGTAAATAACATGGTTTTACCTTTTTTCTGTAGATCTTAATGCAATACATGTATATTGAAAGAATAAAAAGTCTACAGTACTTTTACAAAAAATTGTCAGCGTTCAAAGCTCTGTGACGGTTGTGACGCCAACTATTGCAAGTCTTGCAACCTCTATTCAAAATATCGAAAGTTTAGCGAAAATATTAAAGTTACTTTATAATAATCATACTTTAATATGTTGCGAATAAATTATTTTTTAAATAACACAATAGCATCAGGTAAATACATAATTTATTTAACTGGTTATTTATCAACAAACATTATGACGGGTGTGACAAAATTGTGACGGTTGTGACACGTTGAATAAAAGGATACAATAAGAGTACTTTTTGTGTGTTTATTTGCTTTTTGATATTATTAACTAATACTTATAACAATTATTTATCAAATACATCAATAAACTCATTAAATTTATAATAAATGCGGTCACCCTTAGTCATTATTGTTGGTGAAGGTAATTTTTTGTTAATTTGGTCAAAACGGAGTAACGGACAGACAGACAGAGAGACATTGAGCTTTATATATATTAAGGATGCGGTCACCCTTACTCATTATATTTATTGTTGGTGAGGGTAATTTTTTTTTAATTTGGTCAAATGTCACGTTTGATATGTAATTGTCAAAGACTTTTAATAGTTTGCCACGATCATCACTTATTCTTAAGTAAGTTATTGTGACTTCACCTTATTTGTTGTCTTTTTGGAAATATTTTGAAAATTAACCAAAAATTTTCTAATTTTCTTTTGGTTTATGAACATTGATGTTAAATAGCCTGTTAATTTTATATTTTAGTATTCATTTTCGTAAAATATTTTTTTGACTATCTGGTATCGATTACCGCGGACTGACCCAAAAGCAGATATCAAGTATTTGTTAGCTAACAAATTTAATAATTTAAGTATATGATTTGTACGTACACTAGCTATCCAAGCGCTTTAAATTACGTACTAACTCTTGGACTAGTAATTGAAACTGGCGATATTGATGGCACCAACATTCCTATTACCAACATTAGACTTAGCCCTACTGAAAATAACCTTACAAAAAGAAACCCTTCGAATATTTCACATTTCGAACCGATTCCAGCATTCCTATTCTCCGAATCCCACGCCCAGGTATTGAAGTACTCCCCCTCCAATATCACAAAGGCCCAACCGTCACCGCTGATACTGTCTTACCTGAAACAGGCTATGAACTCCATCTATTACTAGGGTAAATATACCCAGTATTTACAACTCGTCAATGAATATTGTAGACCACTTGGTACTACTGATGCTACTTTCAAAGATTTCACAAAGAACAGAAACCAACAAGCCCGTTTTCTCAAACTGAATTAGAGATGATACTCCCACTCATCCACTTCCATTTAGGCACCACCCTCTATCAACCAATACACTTTGTTGATACACTATACACTGGTATGCCCCTTAACACTGGAACAGGTTACAACAACCGACATTCATTTAAAATAAGAGCAAACGCCAAATATTCGCACCCTAAAGAATACTCTGACAAACTAACATCTAAAGGATATTTCATTAATGCATCCCTTGACATTAATTGAACTTTAGTCCACCGTATTAAACTGGTGTACTGATAGATATCTCATCTTTCGATTTAACATCCCACAATGCTGAAGAGTCACTTAACTTTGCGTTAATCAAATTCTTTTGTGAATATCCCACCTTAATGTTTACCAGACGAGATGAGGCTCTAAAACAAAGACCCGTCTATGCAGTTGATGAACTCTTCTTGCTAATTGAAAGCATGCTGACATTCCCCCTTCATGTACAAGCCAGGAAATTATCCTGCTGCATAATGTACAGCCTTGAAACTGTTATAATATTATAAGCAGCGAATTCGAAGCAACATGGCCGGCCCGAGATTCAATGTATAAAGATATAAATTTAGGAGGGGGAATTCCTATACTACACGACGCCGCAACGCTCATGTTTTACAAGATCGTCACTTTTGGGTTTCAAAAAGACAACACAATGCCTCGTCATATACCCTTTTATCGGAAAATAGTCATGTCTGGCGATTATAAAACGGTAAGCTTCAAAAAGGTAATTATTACCGAATTATCCGTATATTAATTTAACAAAGCAACGAATTCGAAGCAACATGGCCGGCCCGAGATTCAATGTATTCGTATATATGGAAGACCAACAATTACTGAACGAATTAGTAACATTAGAAAGGATGGCAAAATTAATTGTTTATCAAAAGATAGCATAACAACAATTTATTTTACGTTACAATAGACACAAAGAGTGGCAAGAATGTGCCATATCTGTGATTGATTTATTATAGTATATAACATAAGTATATACTTCATTATTATATGTAGATATATGTCAAAAATGTACCTACTATATATTATTTAATATTAAAAATAATTTTTATTAAATTTTTTATAACAAATTATGCGTTTTCACCAAAAACTTTATTAATCGTTTCGATTCTAAAAAAAACAGCAATTAAAAAAAAAATATTTCACCACTTTTGGGGCCCCCCTAGATGCTCGGGGCCCCGGAAAATCTAACCGGCCAAACCGGCGGTAGTTACGCCACAATAAAATAAAAATCACATACACTGTCATTATTATGTATAAGAAAGTCCAGTGGCACAGGGCAGATTATTTTTATTGGTACAGTTGAAACATACTGATAGAATTTTGTTATAGTTTTTACAAGATAAATTTTTTTTAAACTATTAAATATTCATTCCATTTTTTAAATAGTTAATAATTATAACTATCGCCAGAGTATTCCACGTAAAACTACAAGAGCTGGTCAATGACGTGAATCATTCTGACAGGTTTTGGGATCATCTGCCATCAAGTTCCAGATGAGAAAACTACAGCACGCTCACATCCTGGAAGAAGAGGATAAGCTGAGAGAATCCAAATACGTTGACCCCAGAGAATTAATTATTGCAATTTATAATAAACCAGAAAATAGTTTAAAAATCAACAATCAAAAATCAGTTTTGGAGTGCGCATATACAGTTTTGCGGAAGTTATTAATTTATTATTCTTATATAAGTACTTTAAATTTTAATTGTTGTTCACATCAATGCAATATACATAAACCTATGTATTATTCAATAATCAACATTAATATTGTCTTTCATTACCTGATGTTCTTGCTTGTAGTATATTGAAAATTCATCATAAATTTCAATATCTTGAAGATGATCCCTTTCATCTTGTATATCTTCTTGTTTCAAGTGAATCATTTTTGTACACTTTGATATCAAAACTTACAATATAAATTAATTAATGAAATAAAACTGTAAACTCTGGACTACGTAATACAAACAATAGAAGAACTATTACAAAGTATGATAATTAAGATAAATTAACAATCAGAAGAATACAACGGAAACTACATAGCACATCATTATATTAGTTCACTGATCACTCGCTAGCGTTAGTTACCAATGGTGGACATCTGCTACATATCAGTGGTTCTCAACAGTCGATTGAATATGGCGAAAACTAACGATTGAAAATACATCTTAACCTTCGAATTAAAATGAATATAAACTGCTTACCTTTTTATTTTTATACGGTCATATAAATATATGAAATATGTAGGTATTGTATAAAAAACTATAACAAAGCACAGTTCTTCTAATTTGAAATTTAGACGGTAATATCCATTTTATTTTATTTTATGACAATGAAAATAAAGAACGTCCTAGATTTTAATGAAATCGAAATATATTATTGCCAAAATTGTTATGTAAATAATGAATCATTGATGATTTTTCAAAAAATGATTATTGGAAATATGTATTTAAAAACATCTATCTTATCTATAAATTAATAATGAATTAAAAAATACAGCAGTTTAATGGAAAAAATATTAATACAAAATTAATAATTAAACAATTTAACATAAAATATAAATCCAACAATCCTATTTCAATAAACTGTCATTGTTTAATCCGAAAAAAAATCTGTAAACTAAAAGACGATAAGAACGAACTAGTTTATTAAAGAACTATAGGGAGCGCTCTCTGCCATGAATTAAAATGCCCAACTCTACGCGGTACAGACCATCTGGGCAAACTGTTAAGGACGCATGAAATAAGACTGATTTTCACGACACCTAACAAAGTTACACAGAAATTCAGGAACCCCAAGAACCACATACTACTAAACACTGAAGGAGTGCATTCGATTGCTTGCAGCTGTGGGGGCGTATATATTGGTCAAACCGAACAGACGATAGGGACCCGAGCATGCCAGACAGACCCGTCTTAAACAGTTGAACCATAGTATTCGTTTTGACGAACATCCCGTTTTTACCCTCACATTATCCAAGAATCCGTCTAGATTCTCAAAAACAGTAATTACATCAACAAATAAGACGGATACCAACTAAGCAGCGTCTGGCGACATCTGTTCGCCCGACTACCTCCTCCCGAAGTGACCGATGTACGCACTTCCCTGTTGTACTTTTAGAAGAACCCTGAAGATGTCCACTGCAATATATGACAAAACATTGGCCGATAACTCAACCAAATCAACGTGGCTTACACCCAGAAGCCAAGATCCATATCAATGTCACACCAGAAGCCTCAATACTTGTATAGATATGTGTACAATGTAAATGCAAGACACTTATACAGGGTCCTCCAATAGTGCGTCCGGCATTCCTAGCGCACTTCCCGGAGGAGATAGAAAAAAAAGTTTGGTACATAATATTATTGGTTTGAAAAGATCAACGTCGTAAAATTATTTTCAATAATACAGGGTGTCCCATTTTTGCGCTGTAACAAAAACAAACATTCTTTAAATGGAACCCCCTATAAATTTTTCAGTATTCCGATGTCATATTTTAACCTCCGCATTATCATCTATTCATTTTTTGATTTAGTGACAGTGTTGCCACATTATAAATTTTTTTCCGAAAAATAATCCATAAACAGGGTCAACTTTAAAAAATCGTAGCGACCTCGTTTTATTTTTAAGCGATTGATTTTTTTAATAATAATATTAGTCCTGATAAAGAGTAACGTTTTGATAATAACCAATTTGAATTTAGTTATACAAGGTGTCCATAAAAAAATGTCAAAATTTGCAAACTTAAAAATGATAAAACTCATTTTTTTCAAATGTGACTACCCTTTTTTTATTTCACTATTCGATGAGGTTTTTTCTCCTTTTCAATTTGTATAGGGAATGTCATATGTCTAAACCTCATAGTTTCTCAGATATTCAATACTTATAATAAAATTAACCTTTTTATTACACTTTTATACACTGAAGTAGGCCGTGCTGATGAAAAACACATGCCGGCAAATTGATTTGAGCCATGATTTGAGCCTGGATGAAAATAGAAGACATTTAGAACATTTATTTTGATCTTTTATCTGTTATGTTTTTTCAATTTTGTAACTTTTCATAATTTTTTTAAATAAAAGAAATAATTTTATTACATAAGTATTATCCGTTTTAACTTTTAATTTTAATCAAATATTACATTGCCACTTAAGTACTACATTTTTCAATTTGTTTTTCATCAGCACGGCCTAATTCAGTGTATAAAAGTGTAATAAAAAGGTTCATTTTATTATAAGTATTGAATATCTGAGAAACTATGGGGTTTAGACATAGGACATCCCTTATACAAATTGAAAAGGAGAAAAAACCCCATCGAATAGTGAAATAAAAAAAGGGTAGTCACATTTGAAAAAAATGAGTTTTATTATTTTTAAGTTTGCAAATTTTGACATTTTTTTATGGACAACCTGTATAACTAAATTCAAATTGTTTATTATCAAAATGTTACTCTTTATCAGGACTAATATTATTATTAAAAAAATCAATCGCTTAAAAATAAAACGAGGTCGCTACGATTTTTTAAAGTTGACCCTGTTTATGGATTATTTTTCGGAAAAAAATTTATAATTTGGCAATACTGTCACTTAATCAAAAAATGAATAGATGATAATGTGGAGGTTAAAATATGACATCGGAATACTGAATACTTTGTTTTTGTTACAGCGCAAAAATGGGACACCCTGTATTATTGAAAATAATTTTACGACGTTGATCTTCTCAAACCAATAATATTATGTACCAAACTTTTTTTTCTATCTCCTCCGGGAAGTGCGCTAGGAATGCCCGACGCACTATTGGAGGACCCTGTATATTGTTATTGAAATTTAAAATTACTGGATATTTGTAAAGTACCCAATAAACAGAGAAAAGTCTAAAAAACGTATAATATACATACGTAAGCGTGGTATAAAAGTGGATTTACGTATATCGAAAAAACGTTGAATTACTTACCATTTTTAAATACACGTTAATTACACGTTTTTTTTCTACTAGTAGAATGATCGTAGATAGTACTATTGATTTAAAACATTTAAAAAAACGTATAATGTATGTTTATACTAAACGACATCCAATAAACGCCTTATAGATTTTAGATTTTCAATGTTGATAAAACGTTGCTAATTCATAGAAAAGTACAAAAAACTCCGTCAGAAAAATTCAAAACTACTACAAATAAATGATATACAACCATCTTATAGTAAAAGTATTCCTTGTATACGTGACTTAACCTTATCACCATTAAGTTTTATGTCATATTCCCCATGTTCTCCATTATTTATAGCTAAGAGACGAAAGATCAGAAACATGGGTAAAGTAAGAGCATTAGACAAAAAAATAAAGAAGGAAAACACATATCCCGTTTTATTAAAAAATTACCTTTATATGTAAAAATTTTTCTTAACATGCAATTTTTTCACAGAACAAAGCAAGTCTAGAAAAAATCAGACAAAAGATGTGCGATCTCACTGTATTTAAAATCTCCGAAAGCTTACAAGTATTTAATAAACATACACTCACACTTATACAAGACTTGTATATGTACAATGTAAATGTAAGACACTTTTATATTGTTATTGAAACTTAATTAAAGGATATTTGTAAAGTATGAAATATATTAGTCAAAAGAGATTTTTAAACACACCTTTCCAGTTTTATTAAAAAATTACCTTTATATGTACCAATTTTTCTAAACATGCAATTTTGTCGCAGAACAAATCAAGTCTGGAAAAAATCAGAAAAAAATATTTGCGATCTCACTGTATTTAAAATCTCCGAAAGCTTACAAGTATTTAATAAACATACACTCACACTTATGTATACAAGACTTGTATAAATATATGTCTAATATAAATGTAAGACACTTTTATATTGTTATTGAAACTTAAAATTACTGGATATTTGTCAAGTATGAAATAAGTCAAAAGAGTATAATTGATTTTTAAACACACCTTTCAGGGATAAAAAATTGCAAAATCTCACCCTCAAACTACCCCCACCAATCGGGGGTTGAATGCCAAAACTTTTATTCGTGTTCAATACTTTTTTGCTCGAACTAACATTTATAATTTAAGCAGCTATGTAAATAAACATATCAAAAACTATTCATGAGAAAGTAGACAAAAATGATTTCTAATATTAAACTTTAATATCTAAAAAAATATTCAAAATCTAGAAAATAAGTTGCAACAGCGCCTAACGAAGTAGAATTTATAAAAAGTACATTAAAAATGGAAAATATTTATCAAAAGCGAAAAATTTGGAAGACAAATGGTTGACAGAAGCAGTATAAAATAAAATATTGAAGCTATCAATAAATTGTAAATAACGTATAAAAAAATTTAACAAAATTAATCGTGAAGCATCAAAAGATGACGAGGCTTCTATTAGTTTCCCGATTCAAAAAAATTCAAAACTACTACAAATAAATGATTTTCTACAACCATCTTATAGTAAAAGTATTCCTCGTACACGTAAACCGTTGAACTTTATTTTTCAAATCAACGGTTCATTGTTTTGACTCAGCGTGCATATCGTTGATATTTTAATGTGTAGATTGGGCCCTCGGAGCCAATAATAAACCATCTGGTTGCAAATTTTCGACAACACGAGGCAGTAAGAAACCTTCCAGGTGCCGGAAGACGACGCACGGTGCACACGGATGAAAATATTGATCAATGGCCCATATTTTTTTGAAATGAACACGGTGTCGCCGTTTCCATTAATGGTGATCAATATCGGACGATGTTGAGAAATTTTTTGCGACCAGCTGTGGAAAACAATCCACAATTATGGTTGGAGTCACAGCGCATACTGTGAGGGACACAATGATTCCTTTACGGGACATCTTTGGCGAACGCATTATTTCGCGCAGAAGCGATTTCAATTGGCCTCCGCGTTCACCGGATTTAACCGCTCCTGACTGTTTCCTTTGGGGATATTTGAAAAAAAAAAAGAATATACGTTAATACGCCAAGAGCCATCTCGCAATTAAAAAAACAATATTCACGATGAAATCGAGGCCATAACACCTGAAATTTTGCGAAATGTTATGGAAAATATTTTGGAAAGAGCACGAGTATGTGAAGCAAAAAATGTCCACTACTTGCGAGATATCTTTTTTCATAATTTAACTAAAAATATTCTCCATTAATACACTGTATTTAAAAAATATAAATATAATAATTATCGCTTGACTAAAAAAGTTATAAGGAATTCAAACCACAACGTACAATTTGCGCCACCCTGTATAATGTTTATTATTTTCTCACAAAAATGTACAATCCATACTATTCCATTATTTTTATATAATAATCTATCTGTCAAAATAAGGTAGAGTGCCGCATTATGGAACAACTTGGAAAACAGTGCCTCTTATGAAACACTCGTATATTGATCAATTTTATTAATATTCATACTTCGTTTTCTGTACTAAAAAAATTAATATAGCATCATTGAACCTTTTAGTTTAATTATAGTACAAAACCCGAAACATGATTTAAATACAAGTAATCGAAAAAAAATTTTTTATCATAACCTACCTAAAAGTTGATATTTGCTGACATCAAAGTGGTAAAAATGTACTAATTTATAGTTTACTATTTTCATGTGTTTCTTAGTATTTTAAGTACTTTACGATGTATAAATGATACTTCAAATTATAGATGGGACATTAAGGAATAAAATGATATAATTATTTTATAGATTAGAGTAAATTAATTATTGATAAATACATGTTTTATTTTAAGAACGTTAATTATCATTAGTCTCCTATTTATGAAACACTCGAAAAAAGTGTACCAAAATAGGTACTCGACATAACCTTACTTTTTCCAATCACGAAACAAGTATTGTTTGCAACTAAGTGTCTTAATGGTATTGTTTTTTTTATTTAAATTAGTGTTTTATCATAAAAGTGATGCAATCAACATAAGTACATGTTTAAATATGTATTTTATCTAAAAATATAACAGATAAGCGAAAGTTTTTTTATACAAATTATTTGAAATTATAAACATAACCTCAAAATATTGTACTATACAGGGTGGCCCAAGTAAAACGAAACGGGCGCGTTTTTGGTCATTTAAAATAAGATTTTGAAAAAAAACTCGAACACGTCGATTTTGTTTTCAAGGGGGACATCTTTTGCTATAAAGTTTTTGCAAGAATCTTTTCAACCCTCAGCGCTATGAGCACAACCCTTAAAATTTTAAATAGTATGATAGGGCAAGTGATACCTCATTTGAAATAGGTTTTCATTCTGAATACGGTGCTTTTTGATTTTTTCAAATCTGTTTAGTTTTACTCAAGTTATTGACATTTTGAATTCCATAAATGCAATGATTTTCTGATAAAAAAACAAATATTTACAGCAAAAATTCAAAACAAAGTAGGCTTATTTTCTTATAAAATAATTCAAAAACATCCAACTTGAACATTTATTGAATTAATTAAAGTTTTGGATGTTGGTACTTTTTTTTTAATTTAATTTTTTTATGCTTTTTCTCTAAACTTGATGGTTTCTGAGTAAAAAAAAAATTGAAAGTTCAAAATCTAGAATAATTTTGTTAGATATCTTAGAAAGGTTAAGTTGTTAAAAAAAAGTTATCAATGAAAGATTCGTGTCTATTCACGTTAAATAAAATTACTTGATAAAAATTATAGGTTCCTGTTAAAAAAATGATGTTGACCTTCATACCACTGTGAAAACACCACCTAAAAAAGTTTCATCTAAGTATGTCTATGTCCCCCTCCAAACCGTACAACTTTTATCTGAAAACTTTTTTATTATTTCACTTACCGGTCGAGTTATTCTCCATTAAGGGAGTTGGGTCATGCAGTTGCGGGGGGTGGGGCGAGAGGAAATGTCCTATGCTAAATGCATAGAGCTTTAAACCTTGATCAACATGGCAAAAACAAAATTATTAAAATGAAACTTTGATAATAATCGTCGACAAGTATCAAAAACATTAAATATTGAAAAAAAAAATTAATTAATGTTGTATTATTATAATTGATTTACATTTATTTTATTTTATTTAATTTTATAAAAGTTATTTTTATGATACGTAGTCTGGCAATGCTGTAATATGAATGTCAAGTTGGTATTACTGACCGTTCTATAAATGTCAAATATAGTGTGTACATCTCGAAAAGAATGAATCTGAATAAACAGAAAATATTTCGATATAAATCAAAAAATGTTTCTAAAAAAATTTTTTACCAAAGAAAAAAGCAATCTGAAGCTTGCAAAAAACTCAACGAGACTAAAAAATGGAAAAAAGAAAGAGAAGAAGGCATCATCAATTCTCAAATTCCAACCTCAAAATTACAATAAATTAAGTACCTTATATTATTATTATTTATTATTATAATTATAACCCAAATGATTAAGAAAAACCAAATAAAACAGAATTTTGAAAAATAATATTTGTATTTCAATTTATATTATTAATTACCCATACATGTAATGTATATGTACAGTAGGTCTATGTATTTTTGACTATTTTTTTAACCGATGTACTTTAAACATATCAAAATTATAATTATATCATCATTATTATTTAATTACTACTATTAGTGAACATTTTTTTAGTTGAAAAAACATAAACCTTACTTTACTATGAATATACCATATATGTAATACTTCTATATTGCCAATCAGGGTCGGGAAAAAGTATAAGTCTGTACGGCGTGGACATATATTGTTGTCTCGCTATTTTCAAGTAAAATGGTCACTAGTGCGCATGCGCAATCAGTTTTAAACTGACATATTTGATTAAAATTGTTTTAACTGGCCAAGGCCTCCTCTTATTATCATTTAAATATGATTCTGCGCCTGCGCAATGGAATCCATTTGACTTGATTTGAATCGACTATCTCACTTCAACTTATCCCGGCCCACTTATAGCGATTGGCAATATAGGAGTATTACATATATGGAATATACATACTTTCGCGCTCATTTCAATGTCATGCGCAATAAACGGTTTAAAAGCGGTGTTGCCGTTGCTCCTTGCACAATGTCACCACACAAGTGATTTCTGATACTTTTCGTATTTTTAAAAATCAATTTAAAAAAAACTGTAGACATGATTTTGATGAAATTTGGTACAGATCACCGCTAAGGTTATATTAGTATGTTATTCAAATTTGGTGACTTTCTCATCGCTATATTAAAAATATGGAATGATTATCTAATAGTATTCCGCCTAGCTACCATTTAAGCCCATGTTAATAGTGCTAACTTTGGAAATTTTTTTCGCGATAACTGTAGACACAAATGTGTTGAAATTTCGTGAGTATATAATAAAAGTATGTATTTCTACTATATATTTTTTTGAAAATATTCTGATCGTAAAAAAATTATGACCCAACTCCCTTAAACGTTAAAACGGTCCACCCGGTATAACAAAAATTCTTGAAAAATACGGGAAAAAAATATACCACGACATAGGTATTAGTTTAAGCTTTCTAATTTTATAATAATTCTGCAATTTTCATTTGAAAATATTGAATGTAAGCCTTAAAACATAAGAACTATTTCTATCCTTTGTAGCCTCGTGGAATTTAGTTTCGGAAAAATTGGCATGAACAGCCTTGTAGAGGTATCTATATATCCAGTCAATATTCTGGTAGTGATTTGTTAAGTTTAGAACGAAAACTTACAATAACATGTAAAAACTTAATGAAATTATTGATAATTATAATTGTTATTGGACAACAAATTACAGTTATTTATTTTTTAAATAATATATAATTCTATTTTAAGTAAATAAGTCAAAGAAATCTCGCCAAATATTTTATAATATTGTCAATTCCAATGTCTTAAACATTCTTTCTGATTTTTAATATAATAATTACATTGAACGCTGTCTCTTTTTATCCCCCCCCCCCTTGAAACTTGTCTGCTTGTTTTTGATTTTAGCATTGACACCTATATTTATGTGGGCATGCTATGTTTATTTTCGAAGAAAAAATATCAACCGTTGGGCAAAAAATAATTTTGGGGCCATCTTATTGACTTTTAGACAACTGTCTAGGATCCCAAACCAACTAAAGTTCATTTGAATACAGTTCAAGATACTAAAAAAAGTCGGGAGATCTTTTTTTGACTCCAAAATAAAGCACCATTAATAAATATTGTTTTTTTTTTTTTAAAATAACAAACAATGGCGTATAATTTTTTTATTCAAAATAATCAAGATAACAAGTTTTATAAAAATATCTAATGTAGTTTTGGAGTTATTACAATTTTTAAAAATAATCTTGTAGGTACTTATATCAAAACTAAAGCAAGAACGAACATAATATGTTAAATTATGAATTTTATGTCTTAAAATTTAAAATCTTTATTTATTATGAAGTATAAATAAATATATTAAATTAATAATAATAAATAAATTAATAAATCAAAACGTCAAAAGCAAAAGAATTCATAACATGATATCTAGTTGAAATTAATTGTTAAGATATTAATTTATTACATAATTCACCACCAATTAAATATTAATGAATATAAGATACATTGAGGGGACAAAGGGGAAATATGGAAGGGGTAGGCTATATGAACATGTCCATTGTCGATGGAAAACGAATTATTTCCAAACAGTTGTGTTGCTAAAGTGAATTTGTTATAAAGTTAAAGTTAACATTAATATAAAGTTAATATTTATTTACATTTTTTAAAGTAAGTACCTACTTTATATATATATATATATATATATATATATATATATATATATATATATATATATATATATATATATATATATATATATATATATATATATATATATATTAGCCAAAAAGAATTTTAAAAAATAATTATTTAGAATAATTATCAGTATTACAGAACGAAGTTAATTCTATAATACTTTAGTACATAATTTTAAAATTTCTTGTCTTATTTTCATTTATAATGTTCAAATTTGCTTAATGTGTCCTTGAGTTCAAACATTACTAATTTTTCCAATCAGCTGAAGTTTAGTTTTTTTTATATTGTGATTATATGTGTATTAAGTTCGTTTATAATACAGTGTTAATATTACTTTAAAATGCTTGTAAATACCTATTTTAATATTATATATATATTAGCCAAAAAGAATTTTAAAAAATAATTATTTAGAATAATTATCAGTATTACAGAACGAAGTTAATTCTATAATACTTTAATACATAATTTTAAAATTTCTTGTCTTATTTTCATTTATAATGTTAAAATTTGCTTAATGTGTCCTTGAGTTCAAACATTACTAAATTTTTCAATCGGGCGATTCGATAATTCAGCCATATTGTAAAGTTAGCCGCTTTATAAAATGGCGCCATTTTGTAATGCGCCTAGCCGCTTTACAAAATGGCGCTGTTTTGTAAAGCGACTACATTTTTTATTACAATAGATTGAAGAATTACATGTGTACATAATTTTTGATTTAAAATTCTAGTTGGGGTATAGAAAAGTATATGTAAAAATTAACAGCTATATTATCATTTAAAAGTGGTTTCACGAGTACGAAAATTCCCTTCCTGGCAATCATTTAGATATTCTGTAAAAGTGGAAAAAAATCAAATTTATATAAACAATTTTTAGAAAGTTTTTTTGTGGAACAAAATAAATTCTTATAAAATTTTTATTTAAATATCTTGATACAGTTAGATCATATTAGGTCAAAAATATATAGAAATAAAATAAGTTTATTTGAATACCATAAAATAAGCTAATATTTTTCGAAAATTTCTTACATACAGTGGCCTAGTAAGAAAAATTTCCTTAAAAGCGTCTATTATAAAAGTTGAAAAAAAAAATCGCACATGCCATGCTCTTTTGTGTCACAGCATTTATAATTGTATATGAAATTAGTATTTAATATAATAATTAAAAACGTCTGCTTTATAAAACATATTATTTTTTTTTAATATTTACAGAATATGGAGAGGCAGCTAATAGAAAATTCAATTGAAAAGATTAGTATAGATTTTTAATGCTGTTTTTTGCCTAATTTTGAATTTTGATGAAAATAAAAAATCTAATACATTTGTAATTATTTTTTCCGGTAAAGGAACTCATCAAAGAGAATGAGAAGGTATTTTCAAATAAATATATTTTACTAGCGCACATCAATTCAACACTACATAATATGCAGTCTTTTACTGTACCTATATTTGTTTGTTTTAAAACAATTTAGAGTATTTATAATGGAAATCTTGTAGGTAAGTCAAACTTTATTTTACTATATTGTGGTACATAACATTATTTCAATAATCCTAATATATGCGAATAAATTACCAGAGCAATATAGCATTACAGCAACTTATAACTAGCGATATTATTGCTATATACATTGAATCGGACATATTGTCTCACACCAAACCAATATTATTTTTAAAGTGAAACTTTTATTACATCGTCTCAAACTTTTTCGTCTGTGTGTTGCATGTCGCATTACGCTCGGCCGCGGAGTAGGGATAAATACGTCATTACATACTTCATAAAGTACAATTGTAGGTACCTCTAACTTTAATACATATAACGTTTCCCCAAATAGAATAATATAAAAAAGCCGCCCCGGCCGGTCACCCATCCAACATATGTCTTATCATGATGCTGCTTAACTTTGGTGCAATGATAGACAGGTGTATATGAAATATAGGCTGTCTACTGCATTCCTAGAATGTTTAATTTACAGTATAAAATACGTCTCATGTTTGGAGGCATATAACATAAGTTATACATCGTTATAAAGTCTAGTTTTATATACCTATTAAAATTTTAATTATTTTGTTTCAATAATTTTTAAAGTGAAACTTTTATTACATCGTCTCAAACTTTTTGGTCTGTGTGTTGCATGTCGCGTAACTTTGGACTGCGCATGCGTGGAACAAGCAGCCATTCATTGTATGACAGTTTATGTACTGTGTGCTATTATACATATTTAGTAAGTTTGTATTGTAATTTGTCAGTGTTTAATGTAAATGTTGTTATTTATTTGCTTTTGGTAAACAACGACACAGCTAGTGAGTCCAAAAAACTGATCAACGAGAAAGAATAGTGCAAAAATGAATGACGATGAATTAATTTTACGCACAGATTTTACGCCGTAAAAAACAGAACGCCGACAGAGCACGTGCTTATAGAAAAAGGAAAAAAGATCTTGGTTTTTATATAGAATTTATTAGTATTATTAGAACTTTTTGCTGGTGCATGTTGTTGTTTATGGATTTATTTCAATTTTGAGTGCTTGAATTTATTATTCCGAAAATTTTTAGTTAAATGTCTATAATGTGAAAAAAAAGTTTCACTTTTACCGTGGTTTCATAAAACCACACAATCCTTTTTTTTTATTTTTGTCTAAATTTATTGAAAATTTTGATATAAATGTGTATTCGCGGTGTTTCTTTTCACAAATAAAGTTGAATTATACAAAATTTTTTAGGAATTTTCCAGAAATTTCCTAATTTTTTTTCAAAAATTTTTAATTTGTAATAAATAACACTGTACCATTTAAAAAAATTAACCTAGAGGGCTAAAAATTTTAGAAACATTAGGTAAATGTATTTTAAATATGCATATTTTTTTTTTGTCAAAATTGTTTGTTTATTTGTAAAACGGTAAACGTTTATTGTCTTATATGCGGCACGAGCGGATAGTAAATTTCGTAGCTTAACTAGTTGTAATTTGAAAAATAATGCTAGTAACGTGCTCTTAATTTGTGTACTGCTAAATTAAAGTAATTCGAACAATTGTGCAAAATTTTATCAATATTCAATAAATTCTAAATATGTATATTAATTTATGAATTTTTGCTTCAAAATGTCAACGATAATTTATTAAGCAAATTATTTAAATAATTGAAAAGTAACGTTTGCCAATGAAAATTAAAAAAAAAATTTTTGCTCAATTCCTCAAGTAATATTTATTCAACTTAGTTATTAAAAAAAACACATTTGCTGTTATCATGTACACAAAGTTCCCGTTGATCTTTCTTTTACGTAATTGTTCTCTTTTACGCATAATAAACATTATTCCTTTCAATTAAAAGCTTTGAAGTGCATGCAAAACTTTATAGTTTTAGAATCGACGACAGCTGAATTATAAGTGAAATATATATAACGAAATGCAATAAATTTTCATTAAATTAATTAATAATAATTACCTCTCACAGATGTTGTTCAACAGCTAAGATTGCTAACTTCTAATCTTCTATGTAGGTTCGCATCAGGCAATATACTGAATATACAATACATACAATCATATACTGCAGCTCGAGAACATGATACGAGTAGGCGCACACTACAGACTTTTAGTCGGCCGATAGTTTGATCGGTCTCTTAATTACCATTGAGATATATGCGAGTGCGCACACTATACGATTCGAAATCGGCCGACTAAAAAGTTTGAAAGGCTGTACGATTCCCTTCAAACTTTATAATCGGCCAACTACTTAAATACCATTGTGTGCTATACGAGTGCGCACACTCGCCGATTATTTAGTTTGTTTCTACAAATATTACCTATGTGTTGTATGTGTATAAACAGTGTTAAAATGGCGTTAATAGCAGACAAATCTGTAGAAAAGCTAATCGAAGAGATTAAGAAATGACCAGCCCTGTACAAAAAAATTTAAAAGAATATTCGGATGTCAATATAAAAAAAAATATGTGGTTGTCCTTAAATTGTTCTAAAGAAATATGATCAACCATAGTTTAAAAATATATTAATACTTTAAACTATTTTCTTCGAAATAAGCATTTTTACGTTTTTTCGTCAAAGTGTCCCCAACAAATATCAACCATAAAAACACTCCGTCATTGATTTAGATTTTGAGATAAATTGAAAAAAGCTTGAAAACGAGATTTTCACCCTTCACGGTTTCATTTCTTAATTATTCTCCTCCTCCTTCGTTTTATATGAAGGGTAATAACAGATTTTCTCGACAACATTTCTATTCAATCACTGAAAATCGGCCAGTGTGCGCACCTACCACCAACCCGACAGTTTAGTTGTAGCAGTGTGCGGGGGTACAGTCCAATCCGACTAAACTATCGACCGATAGTTTGGTCTATAATGTGCGCCTACTCTAAACGGTCACCGACCAAAGTTCACAATTATTTGAAATGTATACTTACTTATTTGTTGCAAAGTGATGAACGTGTGAAATGAAACCTTAAAAAACTAAACTGCAAGAGAATGACACGAATGCATTGTCAGGAGTGGGATAGTTATAGGGTTTATTTATTATCTGTATTCTATCTCATTCTCTCGCAGGCTAAATTCTATAGATACAGGGTGTCCCAGGACTGTGTCAAAGCTCAATATTTCATTTATTATAAGAATTGAAAGAAAACTTTAAATACAAAAGTTGTCAGGCTATAGGAGCGGCATAGTTTGAAAATAGTTACATTTATACAGGCTGTTCCATAACTGCGTTAGAAATCAAACTTATGTTTTTTAAATACAAACTATATATTTTTATTTGAAAATCTAATAGCATTCATTTTTCTGAGTATTTTGATATATCATGTATAGGATAATACAGATGGGTTTAGAAATAATGACCAATTTTGTAAGAAAATAAGAACATTTTCAACACCTTGTAATTTTCTAATTACAATAAAAAAAATTTGTTTTCTGTTTGAAGTAGTTTGGCATATTCTCTATGTGTACGCCGAGACAATCCCTGTCGCAGAAATTGTAGCATTCGGCTCAACGCTAAAATCCACCAACGCTGGTTCAAAATCAAATCACTCGAAAATATATCATAGGTTTGTAAAGGCACTTACCTCGTTCGATAGATCCAAATTACCTAAGATATTAAATGTACGAAAGGATTTAACGTGGAAAAAGGATTTAATACCGTCGGATCGGCTCCACCGCTACTCGGTTTGATTCTTTCCAAAACTTTTGTGTGACACTTCTGGTCAATTATAAACTATTACACAAAACAAATAACTATACACAAAAAACTACACAGCGGTTTTAACTAAACACAAATAAACAATTTCTACAACAAATGCGGGATTAACTATAATTTTGCGGTTAACGTATTACACGTTTTTTCTACTATTTTTCTACTAATGCGGTTCAACAACTACTCATTCAAACTTGCACATCAACATGCTGCGCGATCACTTTGCGTTGCGCAGACGGTCAAAACAAGACAATTAGACAGTGGCCTCAACACTCTATTATTGCGATATTATGTCAAACATTTACAAAATTGTATTATTTGTACAGGGTGTATCAAAACACAGAACCTAGTTTTTTCTAAATTTTCAAATGGAACACCTATATATTTTTACATTTTCGAATTGTTCAGTTCTCAACACATTTTACAAACCATGTTCTATACCTAAATCCAACCGTTAAGGATGTATGGCAGGTATCTCATTTCACCGAGAAATGGTTTAAATTTGGAGGAGTTATTCCTTAATAAAACTTAAGTACCCACACAAAATTTCAGAAGGTTCTACTACATAGTTTGAGAGTAATTTTTTTTTTTTTTAAATTAAAGAAATTAACATGGGCTCTTATGGCAGAATGATGTTTTGACGGTTAAATTTTAATAAAACACATGGTTCAAGCACCGAGAAAAATTTGAAATTTTCACAACACGTCACTTACATATTTAGCAACAAGTTTCATAAAAAATTTCATACTCTTTCAGACCTAAATTCCGAGAAAAAAAATAATTATTGCTGAAAAATATTGAAAAAAAAAATAAAAAATGGCGTTCTTAAATGTAACGATTTGTTTTATTACATAGTTTTTCATATGTATATAAAAGCATATAAACTACTAATATTATTGTTTTCATTGCATTTGTATATTCTATGTATGTTCTAAACAATGTTATTTAATAATATTTGAATTTCTGTCATTTATAATAATAAAATGATTCTTATGTTTTTAAATCTGACAGATAAATTCAGAATAAAAGCCAAACAATGTTGAAAAAAAAACATTGTAGATACAGTGGTCAAGTAGAGGTCTATCGACTTATTAATATTATTATTTTATAATTATTAAATATTAAACTATTATTAAAAAGAATTAAATTTTGGGGTGAGGGAGTAAGCTAGACTTGACAG
The DNA here is from genome assembly GCA_949319165.1 of Sialis lutaria. NCBI lineage: Eukaryota > Metazoa > Arthropoda > Insecta > Megaloptera > Sialidae > Sialis > Sialis lutaria. The sequence continues at coordinate 2,883,407 of OX439244.1, forward strand.
GGAGGATTCACCTATGCATTGTTCATGAATAAGAACAGCTGATGATCTAACTCAGGAATTCATTGAAGACACCAAGCTCGTATCATTTTATTACCTGCAACACATCTCGCGGCAGGAAATGAAGTTAAAACAATGAGTTATTTAGGACTAATGAATATTGTTTGTTCTGATTGCAGATGGAACAACCAAGGGACAAGAAGTTCACTTCTTGCTGTCACAAGGGGAAGATAGCTTTACCACCGTTAGGGATTTACCCAGACCGACTAATCAGCACGCGGAGTGAGAGAGAAAGAATGTAGCGTTGTAACGCTTTCTCTCTCGCAGGCTTGTTCGCACGGCGGACGGAAAGACTGCCTCTAGTAGGTATATGTGCTCTAAGGTTCTATACATAATGCATATAATAATATTTCTATAGTTTGTATCCCATTCATTTTATTCTATATTTTATTAGTTTGTCAGAAATATCCTTCAATAAAATAAAAATCACGTAAACTGTTCACTGTCATTATTATTTATAAGAAAGTCCCGTGGCAAACGCCAGATATTTTTATATACTATATTTTTATACAAATAAAAATTTGTTATTTAATTGAATTATCAAATAATTGTTTACTGTCATTATTATGTATACGAAAGTCCCATGGCACATGGCAGATTATTTTTATTGGTACAGTTGAAACATACTGATAGAATTTTGTTATAGTATACAAGATTAATTTTTTTTAAACTTTTAAATATTCATTCCATTTTTTTATTGTTAATAATTATAGCTATCGCCAGAGTATTCCACGTAAAACTGCAAGATCTGGTCAATGACGTGAATCATTCTGACAGGTTTTGGGATCACCTGCCATCAAGTTCCAGATGAGAAAACTACAGCACGCTCATATCTTGATTATCCTAGAAGAAGAGGATAAGCTGAGAGAATCAAAATACGTTGACCCCAGACAATTAATTATTGCAATTTATAATAAACCAAAAAATAGTTTAAAAATCGACAATCAAAAATCAGTTTTGGAGTGCGGATATAAAGTTTTGCGGAAGTTATTAATTTATTATTCTTATAATTTTTATTTTAAATTAAAATTGTTGTTCACATCAATGCAATATACATAAACCTATGTATTATTCAATAATCAATATTAATATTGTCTTTCATTATCTGATATTCTTGCTTGTAATATATTGAAAATTCATCATAAATTTCAATATCTTGAAGATGATCCCTTTCATCTTGTATATCTTCTTGTTTCACGTGAATCATTTTTGACTCACTCAGTTCACTGAACACTCGCTAGCGCTAGTTACCAATAGTGGACATTTGCTACATACCAGTGGTTCTCAACAGTTGATTGAATATGGAGAAAACTAACGATTGAAAATACATCCTAACCTTCGAATTAAGTTTTCTTTTGAATGCCATTAGGTTAGGTTGGGATTTTTATAGTTTCATATTTGAATACATTATATTAATATAAAAATAATGAATAGTAATATTTTTATTTTTAATAAATATTAAGAATGCTGTAGTATATATTTATTTTGGAGTTTTTAAATTATATATTTAAGATAATATTCTTCAATTTTATACAATTAATATTCGCTGCAATTTTGTACATGTACTTATAACATGAATATTTCATATCACTTTAATTGCAACGACCTTACGTGTACTCTTGATTTCTGGCGCTAACTTGTCGAAGAATGGGACAAGCAGAGACCGAGTCAGAGAGATATACCTACGTCTGGCTCAAGGAAACAACACAACAGATGGCAACAATACTACGCTTAGTAAAACTAAAAACCGGCCTTTTCTCGTAAGGGAATTTGTTCTTGATGTGCTCGTGGAGGTTAATTCGGCGGAAGAGTGGAAGTCCAGCCTCCTGTAAATGAGGAATATAAGTACGCTCCACAAACAGCTAAGTGTTAAAAATGATGTGTCCGTTAAATATTGCGAGTGTCGGTCGTATATGTATGCATATTTACATTTCTCTCTTCATGGTTGCAACCAGGGCTGTGGAGTCGGACTTTTATTAATTTTGGGTGGAGTCGGAGGGGTTTTTCACTTAAAAGTTAAGACGTTAATGGTATTGCTAACAAAGGGGAATGTTTGGGCAGACGCGTTGTTTTATATATTCTGCCGAATGACAAAAGCGTGGTTTGCCTTATATACACATTTTGTTGCGGCTACAACGACGCATTTCTCCAGATAAATTAGATAGTATTATTTGTGCAGAGATACCAGATCCCGTGAAAGATCCAATTCTTCATGAAATTATCAAGGCCAATATGCCGTCAAGGAGAAAGAGGCAAAGTAAAGTATTTTTTCTTGTCTATGTGTTATTAGGGTGTTCCAAAAAAAGTCGATAATTTTTTTTTTTTGATTGCATGTGAAATTCTTGTTATATATGCTATAAAAAAAATTCTGTAAAAATTTGAGCCCTTAATATCAACTTGAAGAACTCCATCACCGAATTTGAAGATTTACCATTGATTTAACATGGAAAAATGATTTTTTAACGTTCATTTCTCCTGCAAACTATGTAGAACATTATTTTTCGGAAAAACCATGACTGATCCTTCTTCAGTATTAAATTCTGTAAAAAAAGCTCTTAGGGTCCAGTCTCTAACGTCAACCCTCTCGTTTTTAAATTTCAAAAAATCTGTATTTTTTAACGCAAATAAAAACGAGAGGGTTGACGTTAGAGACTGGACCCTAAGAGCTTTTTTTTACAGAATTTAATACTGAAGAAGGATCAGTCATGGTTTTTCCGAAAAATAATGTTCTACATAGTTTGCAGGAGAAATGAACGTTAAAAAATCATTTTTCCATGTTAAATCAATGGTAAATCTTCAAATTCGGTGATGGAGTTCTTCAAGTTGATATTAAGGGCTCAAATTTTTACAGAATTTTTTTTATAGCATATATAACAAGAATTTCACATGCAATCGAAAAAAAAAAATTATCGACTTTTTTTGGAACACCCTAATGTGTTATCTATTAAATCAATATTAATAATGTATTTTTTTAATCACAGGAAAAGTATACTTATGCGGGAAGATGCCGACCTGCATCCGGCGGCACTATGGCAACCACTATGAATTGTAAGTAGTTTCAAAAACATATAGTACTATATACATATTCTCTTAAGAATTTAATTTATAATTTTTAATCTTTACCCAGGCATGAGTGATCATTGTAACGTTTCGATGCTGAAAAAGTACCAAGAAATGTTTTAGAGCCTAGAAATTTTCCTAAAAATGAAATTTGCGGCAATTTAAATACCAGATCAACCTGTATGAAAGCAGATAACTGCAGCAAAGTTTCCTCGACCTCTCCTCAAAGAAACTCAAACAGGAGAAGACGGATACCCAAAGTATCGACGAAGAGCTCCTGGACTATATACTTTATAATTTTACAGATGGATTATAAAAATCCTTTTTTCGTATATCTGTGCGCTTTTAAAGACGAAATGAGAAATTTCGAAACGTACAGTTTATTTTTGAAGCATTTTGGAAATAACTGGAAAAATCTTCATGAAGATGAAAAAAAAAACTACACATTTTTAGCAAATAAGAATCATGTGTATGTATTCTGTTAAGGTGGCTGTGGCAACACTGCAAAAACATCCTCAGGCAGATGAAGAACGCTACAGACCGACAAAAAAATATTTCAATGGATGTCAAAATCGGTCTTGAAAAGTTACAAGATGCGATAGAGACTCTTGAATCCCTCAGGCTGTCACAGAAACCAAAGGAGAAGAAAACTCTAGCAACGCAGACGACAGCGACCCTGATCGAACGCACCAAAACACCCCGAAACGGAGGAGGCAAAAGGGTCGCCACCAGCCCAACGGAACAGACAGCTGTAGAAAAAAAGAAGCGGGAAGAAAACGGAGCTCAAACCGAAAAAAACAAAACAGAACAAGAGCTCCAGTCAGAAACATGGAGCCAGGTTCTCCCGCGAAGGCAACGGAGGAGACCTGACAGAAAAGCAGAGGCCACTAAAAACACAAATAACAAGAAGAAGACCCCTAAACGTCGCCTTGAGACAATCCTGATCAAGCCCTCTGAGGGTAAAACCTACGCCGAGGTGCTCGGAGAGATCAGAAAGGGTGTCAGGCCTGAAGAGACCGAGACGGTCATAAACACCGTCCGACAAACACGATCTGGCGACATCCTTCTATGGGAACCCAGACCAAGGGAAAGGACGCCGTCCACTACCCCCTAGAATTCCTAAATTCTCCTAATCCTTCTGGTCTTCCATTACAAACTAATTCTTTAAATCGGAGCACCAGTAATATTACTATAAATCTTAATCTACCTAAGTTGTGTAATGGAACCAGACTACAAGTTAAATCATTGAATAAAAACATTGTCTAGGCCATAGTGATCACTGGATGTGCTCGGGGCGAGATAGTTTTCATCACAAGAATTCCATTAATTCCAACAGAATATCCGTTCGAGTTTAAAACAGTTCCCTCTCAAGATGTGCTTTGCCATGACAATTAACAAATCTCAAGCACAGTCACTGAACATGGACAGTTTTATATCGCATGTTCCAGAGTGACCTCTGCCAGTGGTCTGGTCATCTTAGCGCCAAAAGGTAATACCACAAACGTGGTTTACTAAGAGGTATTGGGGTAAATGATACTCGATTTTTCGATGAGTTTTTATATTATTGGATTTTTCAGACAAAAATTTTGTGTCGTTTAGTGAAATACAGAATCGTAATCTAACTACGAAATGTACGCGAGCGAAGTATTATATATGTATAATAAAACAATATAAAATCAAATGATACGACTACCAATCAAAATGATCCACAAAATAAATTGAATATATTTTCAATAAAGGGAGGGTATTTTTTTAAATAAAACTTTAAAATAGGTTTGTTTATTAATAGTTAAAATTTATTGTAATTATTTCTTTAGTAGATAAGGAAGTGGACTTAAAAATGAAATCGGTGTTGACCAAGCGTCGAAATCCCCACCAATTTTAGTGTTTAACATCGACGCCTAATAATTATTTCTTATTCTTCTTTTTTAACAAATACATACGAGATTTAATTATGAATTTTTTAATTTATTTGAAAACAAATAATTGAAATATCAATTTTTAACTATTTATAATGTAGATTGTATTTATAAAATATATTTTCGTATTAAAATATATTAAAAACAGTGAATTATTGATTAAGATATAAATTTATCTATTAAATTACACGACGCCGCGACGCTCATGTATATGACACAATGCCTCGTCATATACCCTTTTATCGGAAAATAGTCATGTCTGGCGATTATAAAACGGTAAGCCTCAAAAAGGTAATTATTACCGAATTATTCGTATATTAATTTCACAAAGCAACGAATTCGAAGTAACATGGCCAGCCCGAGATTCAATGTATTCGTATTTATGGAAGACCAACAATTACTGAACGAATTAGTAACATTAGAAAGGATGGCAAAAGTAATTTTTTATCAAAAGATAGCATAACAATAATACTTTATTTTACGTAACAATAGAAACAAAGAGGGGCAAGAATGTGATTGATTTATTATAGTATACCGGGTGGTCTATTTAAATTGAGACAAGCAAATATCTCGAAAATTAAGGTTTTTCAGGGATAATATTTGGTACAAAAGTTTCAAGGTTCGAAGGGGGAAAACCAATGGAGGTAAAATTGTTGACTTTGAGTGGAGGTTTTAAGGTCATTTTGGGGTCAACTTCATTTTTTTAAATGGAAACCTATTTCTTTTTTTACATATTCGTATTTTGCATAAAAAAAGAAACAACTTTTGTCTTAGAAGTTTTTTCAAAATCCTCAAATTCAGTGGCATTTTTTTAATATATTTTTTTATTTTTTTGTTTGTTTTTATTAAAAAAAATCGAATTTATTATATATAATTATTAACTATGCATATTTAAGTAACAAATAAATTTAAAAAAATGATTTTTTTTTTAATTTTAGGATTTAAAATTTTTTTTTTGATATTTTGAATATTTTTACTAAAAAAAAAATTGGTTAAAATTGAGGATTTTGAAAAACTTTTTAGACAAAAGTTATTTCTTTTTTTCTGCAAAATACGAATATGTAAAAAAAGAAATAGGCTTCTATTTAAAAAAAATGAAGTTGACCCCAAAATGACCTTAAAACCTCCACTCAAAGTCAACAATTTTACCTCCATTGGTTTTCCCCCTTCGAACCTTGAAACTTTTGTACCAAACATTATCCCTGAAAAATCTTAATTTTCGAGATATTTGCTTGTCTCAATTTAAATAGACCACCCGGTATAACATAAATATATACTTCATTATTATATGTAGATATATATCAATAATGTACCTTTATATTATTTAATGACTATGTCGAATTCGAAGCAACATGGCCGGCCCGAGAATCAATGTATTCGTATTTATGGAAGACCAACAATTACTGAACGAAGTATTATATATAATAAAACAATATAAAATCAAATGATACTACTACCAATCAAAATGATCCACAAAATAAATTGAATATATTTTCAATAAAGGGAGGGTATTTATAATTTATTGTAATTATTTCTTTAGTAGATAAGTAAGTGGACTTAAAAATGATATACAGTGGTACCTCGACATACGAGTGCCCCAACATACGAGTTTTTCGAGATACGAGCCGGCGAGCGAGTGATTTTTTGCTTTGAGTTACGAGCGAAATTCGAGATACGAGTTCGGTTTAGTTTAGCAGGTCGGCCGGTAGCACGCGACACCCAGAAAAAGTTGCAACAGGTCGTGCATCTGATCTTTTTAATGACACTTGCCTACTTCATTTCCGGAACATTCTGAGAGGGAGGAAGAAACAAACCTCCTTGGACATGTTTTTTTCTAAACGGCCTACAGGTGAAAGCGAGAAAAATGTAGCGAAAAATGCAAAGACCAGTGAGGATATCTAATTTATTTCTTTACATTCTATTTTTTGTTTTTGTACAATAAATATTTGTCATTTATAAATACGTTTTTATTATTCAAAACCACGTAACAAAAATAACTGGGGTGACATTTTGGGGGTTGGAACGGATTAATGGTAGTTCAATTGTTTTATATGGGGAAATTTGCTTCGAAATACGAGCAAGGTTGCGGAACGAATTAAACTCGTGTGTCGAGGTACCACTGTAATTGTAAAAAGTTTATAGGAAAAAAATTAATGTTGATTTTAAAGTTATTAAAATCAAACAAAATAAATATACTTTTTCTACAACCGTGTTAAAAAGTATTCTTTTTCATTGTTATTTCAGTGTGTAAAGTAGTACTTTTGCGCTCGCCGTACGAAAAGGTTACTTTTACGCACGGCGAGCGCAAAAGTGTTTCTATAGTAACAGTAAAACATACATTTTCATTTTTTTACGATTAATAAATAACCTAATTTTTATATTTAATATATGTATTTTCATATATTAATTTGGATTTTGTCGGTAGTAGATTTGAAATTACCGATTTTGCAGCTTCCGATATTTCTGGCGGCGTGCAATTTTCATTATCACATTCCATATTATTATAAAATTACAATAATAAAATCACAGAATAAAATACGTGAGCGAAAATAATCTGAATATAAATGTCAAACAATAACAAGATTTCTTTTTTTTTTTTTCAAAATGTAAGTACTTGATTTAAATATTAATAATTAATATGACAAGTTATTATTATTTAATTAAAAAATCATATTACATTATTATTAATATTATAATAAGGTTTTAGAAAAAATGTTGGGTTGATACGGAGAATAGGGGTACAAGCTTTCACAAATGTCAAAAATCACATACATAGTTACTTAGAATAGAGTTGATATCATGTGAGACCAGATTGTTTTAAAAATGTAATTTGACGTTTATAGATGCTATTTGTACGTAGGTAATTCAAATTATTAGTAAACAGTACATTATGTTTCAATATTATTATAATTAATATACTGTTTTAAGGAATTTGGGTGGCAGAGCACACCTTCAAATGTAGTTTGACGTTTATAGATGCTATTTGTATGTAGGTAATTCAAATTATTAGTAAACAGTACATTATGTTTCAATATTATTATAATTAATATACTGTTTTAAGGAATTTAGGGGGCAGAGCACCCATTCAAATGTAATTTGACGTTTATAGATGCTATTTGTACGTAGGTAATTCAAATTATTTGTAAACAGTACATTATAATTAAGGAGACTAAACTGCGACATATTTCACTGATTTGTATTTACTTATTTATTTATTTTACATAATAACAAAGTAGGTAGGTTGACAAACAAACAAATAAATTGAATAAAAATAATTGTGATTTGCATTGGTGTCTTTTAATTAAATGTTTACTTATATTTAATTACATAAAATTAATTGCATAGAAGATCTTGTAATAATGTTCAGTGTTCTTTAATAATATGGTGGTACAAGAAGAAAAAAACAGTGAGTTTATGATTTATCTATTATTACAGACAGACACTAATACAATTTTGACATTTCGTTTCTTTGATAAAGTTGATATAAAACCTATAAAACTAAAATATTTTGTCAAATTAAAAACATCATTGTCATTGATTTTTAGATACACCTGCAATAATGAAATATTTTTTCAAGTGAAAACCATCAAACCAAAAATAATATATGAGTATTAAAGAACGATATGTCAAAATTGAATAAAAAAAACATAGTTTACTCGTTACTATAGATACTACACAAATTCTACTTCATTCTAACATATCAACACCTACTTTTTGATATTTGTGACAGCTTGTACCCCTATTCTCCGTATTTACCAAATGTTGTGTGCACCTCGGGTGTAAAGTGCGTTTTTCGCACTCGTGTGATTGTTAATCGAGGCGCTAGCCGAGATTAACAAACATTCCCACTCGTGCGAAAAACAGCTACTTTACTCCAGTGGCGGATTTAGGTTCGACTGCGCTCTAGGCCCCGTCCGATATGGCGCCCCTTTTGCTTTGTAGTGATAATTATTATAATAAAACATCTAATTTACGAAAATTGAATATATTTATTATAAGCTTTATTAATTTTTATATAATAATAAATTCTTAAAAAAGCATACATAAATTTTTTATGACATCACATATCAGATTAACTTTTTTTTTCTTTCCTTAGCTTGCGCGAAAACATTAATGATATCCCCATAATCAATTTCTTGCACTAATTTCGCTTCGATAGACAACAATGCAAGTGCATTGAGTCTGTCTTGGCCCATACTTGCACGCAAATAGCTTTTCACTCTTTTTAGAGTAGAAAAGGATCTTTCTCCAGAACAATTAGTAGCTGGAATACTCAAATATATGCGTAAAGCGATGTCTACATTAGGATATACCTCGCAAAGATGACGTGAATGTAAAAAATTACATATATTTGGTGCAGAGCGCACGTCTTCATTATTTTCTAATTGTTTAATTTGAAAATGTAAATGAATGCATTCGTTACAAAACGTCTCTTCCAAATCATTCGGATACTTATTGACTAACTTATTTGCTTGATTTGTTAAGTCATTTGTATCAATTTCAGATAAATTATCAAAAAAAAATTAAGGTATTTTGGGGCGCCCAACAGTAAGTGAGATTAATCTGACTCTAAAAAATAAATATGAAGAATTAATATTTTACACCTTAACCGTGAAAACATAAATATTTTTGGTATTAAAATACAAGCGAGTTAGTTTTTTTATTACCTATATATTAGTAATATGAAAACAATTCAGTCTTAGAAATATAAATATGGTATGCTTAAAAAACATTTTTCTAAAAAATTTTTGTTAAATAATTTAATAATTACTTATTTTTGTTACATATCAAAACTAAGTTAACTTGATTTTTAAATTTCAATCGTTCTTTAAATTATGCAGCCTCTAATATTTTGGCGCCCCTAAAATGCTGGCGCCCTAGGCCCGGGCCTCACGGGCCTAATGGCAAATCCAACACTGCTTTACTCTAGTAATACAAATAACTATTATATAATTATTTTTCACACACGAAACTAAAGGCCTGTGAGCAACTCCCATCATGAAAGACGCCACTAAAATGCATTACTCCACAGTTTTCGTTGTTACCCCCGTTGGGTTGACCTTTCTCCCATTTTGGATAGCCAGACTCACTCAACAGACCACCTGAAAAACAATACCAAATATTTTTTATTAATTTATTTTTCGATAATTTCGCATGATTTAATCACATATAATCTTGAGTGAAACTTTTCCAAATTGGCCTATTATGGTAACGAAAAAAAGCATCTGCCAAGTAAAATGCACAGTGCTTCCTCGTGCTAAATTCACCACAAACAGTTAGTTTATTAACAATTCATATTAAAACCGACCAATTATTTATGTAATTTTATTAAAAAAATATTAATTCGAAATTTTTCCTAATTCAGGCTGGCCAGTATTTCTCTGGAACAAATTTCCCCGACTTTTCCCGGTTTTCCAGAAACTGGCCACCCTGTAATACGCTCCTGAATATTTTTTCGTATATTATTAGTTTTTTGACAAAAGCAGTCAAAATCCAAAAATTTTCTGTTATGCAAAAGTCAAAATATCATTATAGTCCAGTAAAGGAAGCATTTTGACGCAAAACTTAAGGGACAAGCACAGTGGCGTAGCTATAGAAATGGGGGGGGGGCAGACAATTTTTCAGAAGGGGGCCCTTTACAGGATTATTGTAATATATTTATTAATTATTATATTATCATAGCATCTACTTTACATTGTTTATACAATTTTATGGTTCTTTATTTTATAGCTTTTGTGTCGGAGTATACTTAGATAGGTATCATTTTGTAATCATTAACAAGTGTCCCATTAAATGTTTTACTTTAGGCATTACTGGAAAAAAAGACTGTAATTTACTATTTTAGAAAAAAAAACAGTATATACCTTGGTTTTAAAAAGGCTAAGTCTGGTGCCAGTACTTTATCTACTATAAAATCAAAATAATAAATATTAAGTAGGGGTCAATTGGAACAGGGGTCGATTGAAACAAATCAAATATCTCAAAAACGCTTAGTGACAGTGGGGGGTGGGTCAAATGAGGGAAGGGGGTGGTTTTCGTATCCAAACGTTTCGGTCGGTGTTTCGCGTCGCTCTGAGAGCGTCGTTCATTTTTATGTGAGTGTAGTGTTTTTCGTCACCAAAAGTAAGTATTTTGATTCATATTCTTTTGTACATTATTCCAAAACTCTTGAACTTTCCAGCTTGTAATTTAAAATATAATGACAATTAATATTCAAGGTTAGAGAAATGTGATTATTACCAACTTACGATATTTCGTTTTTTTGTTGCAGAATGAAATTTAATAAATGAGGTACTGGGGACGGTTGAAACAATATCTCTAGGGTCAGTTGAAACGCGTATACTTTCTATACATAGTATAAAACAAAAATTAAGTCCCCCTCCGCGTCTGTCAGTCTGAACCAGGGATGGGTATTAAATCCTTTTCATACATCCAATAACGATACCAACAACCAAGAAGCAGGAAGTGATCGTGAGTCAGCAGAAGGGCTTAGTGCTGAAGACAATCAACCTATCAGTACTTCAATTGTTGCACCTCAAGCATGTGAAACCTTTGAAAAGGTTAATTATATTTTACTGTTTCAGTTAGTTAATGTTGATTAGATCTAGGATAAATAATTTAATAATTTTAGTTATTGTTTCTAATGATTTCCATGAGCAGGTACTTATATAAGTAGTAAGACTGATTCTTATTATCAAATATCGAACTAGTTAGATAAAATAGGTACCATAATGTTCCTTATACAATGTAACATTCTTATACTACTTCTGTCAGTCATGGAAATAAAAATTATTATTAATAAACTAATCATTAGAAATTAAATACCTATCATTTATTTGTGTTTCAACTAACCCCAGGTACTGTTTCAATTGACCCAGGTGTAGGGTCAATTGAAACATTTTCTATATTTTTTTTAAATGCGTCTAGCTATTTTATTAGTAAATATCAAGCTAATATAATAATGCCCCTTTATACCCAGGTAATTAGGCTGTAATTTAAGCGTATAGGCAAATATATCGAAGTTGAAGTGTAGTCTCAGTAAGCGACTTTGTCAAAAATGTTTCAATTGACCCCAGTCTACCCTAATTTATATAAATAAACATTATTTAAGGGCTCCTTTAAAGAATTATTAATTTACCATATTAATTAATAATCGTTTGATTATGTTTTAGTTAGTGGCAATATTTAGGACCTTATTACAAACCCAACATATAGTATTTACAAAATGGGTAAAGAAAATTATTTGTTGCAATATAATATGTCAATTAACTTGTTTACCTATATTTATTTTAAATCACATTTCAAATTTTTCCCGCTCAAATCGGTGTTGACCAAGCGTCGAAATCCCCACCAATTTTAGTGTTTAACATCGACGCCTAATAATTATTTCTTCTTTTTTAACAAATACATACGAGATTTAATTATGAATTTTTTAATTTATTTGAAAACAAAACATTGAAATATCAATTTTTAACTATTTATAATGTAGATTGTATTTATAAAATGTATTTTCGTATTAAAATATATTAAAAACAGTGGATTATTGAATAAGATATAAATTTAGGAGGGAGAATTCCTATACTACACGACACCGCGACGCTCATGTTTTACAAGATCGTCACTTTTGGGTTTCAAGAAGACAACACAATGCCTCGTCATATACCCTTTTATCGTAAAATAGTCATGTCTGGCGATTATAAAACGGTAAGCTTCAAAAAGGTAATTATTACCGAATTATTCGTATATTAATTTCACAATTCATACACAAATTGAAAAACGAAGATCTGCTGAAACTAGAAAGATCCAGTTTTTTTCTGTATTATAAAATGCTATATTCTCAAGAAGAAACGCAACCTTATCTGAAAATGCGAATGATACTACCAATAGTAAGAACAATAGCACAGCTACGCGTGATGGGTAACAAATACTGCAGAATCATAATCAAAAATAAAATGTACAGGCTTAATCAAGATCAACTGTGCACTCTATGTAACTTAAATAGTTTTGAAACATTAGAACATATCTTATTAGAGTGTCCAATGTACAAACCTTTCAGAGAACGATTCCTCAAGCCAATTATGATAGAAACAAATAATTGGACAAATATAATTCGCTTCTTGTCAGCTCATTCTAAGGATATCTGTATTAGTTTATTTAAATATATTGAATGTGCATTACATACACGAGCATTTATACTAAATTTCGATGAATAATGTTATAAGGTATATACAGTGTGTTGATAAAGTAAGGAACAAAATTCATAACTGCGTCATTTATTGTTTTCAAGCAAAACGCTCGGACACGTCGATTAGTATTTTTAGTTACGGATTTTTTTACATAAGAAAATTATATACAGTGTGTCTCAAGAAGAAGATACGCAATCATAATTGATTTTTTTAAATGGAACACCCTATATATTATACCATTTTTGAATTAAACGATAAATTTTGAACACTTTTTGTACAGCATACCATATCTCTAATATCAGTGGTTTATGGAATAATGACGTATGCAATGTGTCTCGAGATGAATATATGCAGTCATCATTGATTTTTTTTAATGGAACATTCTGTATATTATACCATTTTTGAATTGTACAGTAAATTCTGAACACTTTTTGTATAACTTACCACAGCTCTAAAATCAGTGGTTTTTGGAATAATGACGTTAAAAATGTTATAAATAAATAAAAAAATAATAAACTTTAATAATAAAATATACAAAAGAAATAAAATTATTTCAAAAACCACTGATTTTAGAGCTGTGGTAAGTTGTACAAAAAGTGTTCAGAATTTACTGTACAATTCAAAAATGATATAATATACACGATGTTCCATTAAAAAAAATCAATGATGACTGCATATTATTATATTCATCTTGAGACACATTTCAAACGTCATTATTCCATAAACCGCTAATTTTAGAGATATGGTATGCTGTACAAAAAGTATTCAGAATTTATCCTTTAATTCAAAAATAGTATAATATATAGGGTGTTCCATTTAAAAAAATCAATTATGACTGCGTATTTTCTTCTTGAGACACCCTGTATACAAATTTCTTATGTCAAAAAATCCGCAACTAAAAATACTAATCGACGTGTCCGAGCATTTTGCTTAAAAACAATAAATGACGCAGTTATGAATTATGTTCCTTACTTTATCAACACACTGTATATAGTAAACACAGTAATTAATATACTACATTATTACACAAACATACAGGAGAGATTTGATTAAAATAATTAAATGTAATCAGTACATATAATTTGATATGAGCACACACACTTCTTTTATTTTTTGTTGATTTAAAAAAAAAGTTTTTTTTTTGCTCATCACTCCTGTATGTTTGAGTAACCAAAATAATAATATTAGAGAATATGTAATCAATTGTATTCTTCCAACCTTCCTGTAATGTAATTGATATTACTAAATACAGTATTTTTCTATTCTATTCTATATTAATTTCACAAAGCAACGAATTCGAAGCAACATGGCCGGCCCGAGATTCAATGTATTCGTATTTATGGAAGACCAACAATTACTGAACGAATTAGTAACATTTGAAAGGATGGCAAAATTAATTTTTTATCAAAAGATAGCATAACAATAATATTTTATTTTACGTTACAATAGAAACAAAGAGGGGCAAGAATGTGCCATATCTGTGATTGATTTATTATAGTATATAACATAAGTATATATAGTACTTCATTATTATATGTAGATATTTGTCAAAAATGTACCTTTATATTATTTAATGACTATGTCATTAAGGTAGTAGTCTGGTAACTTGGGTTCAAAAAATCGAAAGAGTCGAAGAGCGGACAAAGTTGCGGAGAATGATGCCAATGAAGAGGATGAAGGCATATTATACGCTCCAGGCATAGACGATTGACGTAAGTATAAGTTTACTTATGAAAATTTGTTGTTGAACTTTAAACGCGTTTTTCTCAAAACATTGTTTTTCTGGTCGGCCCGGGTCCTAACTTTTTTTCTACTGAACCGATTGCTTTCAAATTTTAACAGGCTGTTCTACACACTTATAGTTCTCGTCGGTACTAACGAGAATTTTTTTCACCCCTAACTTTTTATTTTACAACCCTTTCTTTGCTAAAATAAAAGGACTTTTTTTCAAAATCCGCCATTTTGTTATTTACCCTTGAAATTTAACTTCAGTAGTTCCGACCAGAATGACATGTCTATAGATTAAGAATAATCAAGAATATTTGATTTCAGATAACATCAAGAGCCAAAATCACCTGGGCCACCCACGTGCATTTTTTTTGAGGTTCCAACTTCGAGTGACAATAATAATAGTAATAAACTATTAAATTTTTTCAAATAAATTTTTTTTTTATATTTTCAATATGTAAATAAAAACATTCTAAATATTCAAGATAATTCATTTTTATTTTTCTATAAAAAACTACCCTCCAAAGAAGTCATGAAAATAGGCATAAGTTACCAGACTACTACCTTAAAAAAATAATTTTTATTAATTTTTTTATAACAAATTATGCGTTTTTTTATTTAAATTATCATAATTTATTTATATTTCAGATGATAAAATAAGCATTTTGCTTCTGTTTCCATTAATATATGTAGATAAATATATTAATATTTTAAACAGAAAACAAATAATAATGTCAATATTGCGTATATATACTCCATTTTGTCGCAATATTAGGTAAAAAGATTTTATGCCAACACATTCACTTTATTTTAAGAGTTTGACAAGGGGGCTCCTAATATTCTTCTATTTAAAACCCCTAGTTGACTTTTGGGTGTATCTATAATAACTGACGTTTCTATAAGAGCAAATGTCGGGGGCCTTCAAAACTTCGAACAAATCAAAGTGGGTAGATAAAAGGCCCCAAAGTGTCCTAGTTACTTATGGTCATCTACAGTAATAATGAAAAACAAAATATCTTGTTGGATTTTTAGGAAAAACAATATAAAAAATTACGAAAAAAAGTAGAATTTCATTGCCTCTTATTTGCGCATGTACCAGATAAATGTAACGTGGCGTATCCCCTAGAGCAGTGGTTTCCAAACTTTATGTAACTGCGCCTCCCTTAAAAAATGTAATCTTGCCCCGCCCCTCTCCTTTTTTTCAAAAAATAATAGACACATTTTTAGATGGTATAAAATGTTTTAATACAATAAATAAAAAAAATATGATATTCTTCACTTCGATTCAGTGGCGTAACTATAGAAATGGGGGCACCAAGTAATTTTTCAGAAGGGGGCACTTGACAGGATTTTGTTTACATTATTCCCCCGCCCACAATAATAATTATTGCTTAGAATTGTGAAGGGATGTAAATATTTGAGGTATGGATACGAAGTTCGAGAAAAAAATAATAAAAATAATAAAAAAATTCAATACTTAAATGAAAAACAGTCAATAAAACGCCAAGTTTTTGAGATTTTGATATTTAATTTTAAAATTTTAAAATAAAATAACTGAAAAATCAGCTATTTCACCAAAAACTTTATTAATCTTTTCAATTCTAAAAAAAAAAAATAGCAATTAAAAAAAAAGATTTCACCACTTTTGGAACCCCCCTAAATGCTCGAGGCCCCGGCCAGACCGGCGGTAGTTACGCCACTGGACAAGCAATATTATGGTTGATTTTATAGATTTGGGTGCGGATAATTCGAAA
The DNA here is from genome assembly GCA_949319165.1 of Sialis lutaria. Lineage (NCBI taxonomy): Eukaryota > Metazoa > Arthropoda > Insecta > Megaloptera > Sialidae > Sialis > Sialis lutaria. The sequence continues at coordinate 2,900,111 of OX439244.1, forward strand.
AAAATAACCCGGACTGGCAAAAAGTGGTGCAACACCCTTAAAAAAAGTGTGAAAACCCCATTTCCAAGTATATTTTCAATTTATCTCAAAATCTAAAGCGACAATGGGTTATTTTTATGGTTGATATTTGTTGAGGACACTGAGACCACATATACTGAATTTTACAAAAAAATACCCCTTCTAGGGCCGGTATTATAAAGGCCAGATAACTTTTACTCTAGGAATAAATTTACTCATCTAATAGTTTACACATTCTATGGGGTTCCAAATAATGTGACAAATGTCATCGGAAATGTTTGATGATTATGAATTTATCAGACAAAATAATATCAGTTATATAATAAAATAAAACTATAATAAGATTGTAAATATGTAAAAGTTCTAAAAACATCTATTTAATTCAATATTACGGAAATTTATATAAAATTTTTACATTAGAAAATATTACAACACAACTAATTTCTTTATCTATGGACACAAATGTCAAAGTTGTCAAACATATTTATAAGTTCATAACCTAAAACTCAAATGTATGTTTTTACAATATTTAAAATTCTCATGAATTCTGAATTTTATTGTACACTCGAAATGAAAGTTACATTTTTATGATATTATACAAAAGAATTGGTACATATTTTTCATTTTTAGATTGTGTACAAAACTTACTGAAGATTATTTAAGAAACACGTTAGATAAAATTTCAAACTAATATTTATGTAGTTGATCGCATCTTGAATGGATTATAAATCCATGACAGATCGGTATCTTTTGGTTTGTAGTTTTGTCTATATTACTGTAATTTTTGATCTAAAGATGTACAATTTTTTCCCATATAAGCGCATCTTTGAATAGATAGTATCTTGCAATCGCAGTTATAATTGACTTCGTATTACATTATTATTTCAAATTCGCTCATTTGTTACAATTAGAATCAAAGTTAAAGAAACAGGTGTTATTTATTACCTTATATTTCCTTACAGATGTTACCGTAGAGCACAGCTTCGAAAATTAAATAAAAAGCGTAGATAGTTGTTCAAAAATTATTTATTAATTAAAACTATACATTACTTTTCAAAACAAGGTACAAGAAACAAAGTTTCTTGTACCTGTCAATATATCTGGTTTTCAAAAAATATTTATATGTACCATTGAAACCGGCTATAATGACATCGGTTAATATGACGTATAGACGTATAGGTTATAACGACCCAAAATAAAAGTCCAACTGAATTCCATATTAATGTATTTTTACCTGTTATTACGACTTTCTGCTTTTTCAACTTAATATGACCGGTCCCTTTGATATCGTTATAATCGGTTTCTACTGTATTTTCAAAGATCTTATTTCGAAACAATTACCTTTGTACGGTACCTACATATGAAAACATTAATCAAACAACAAAGTAATTTTGGTCTAGTTTATTGTATTTATTTGTTTGTACTTGAAATGAAAAATAATTGCTGTCCTCTTGCAATCAGAATTCTTCTGTTTCATTTTCTTTGAAAATCATTGCATATTGACTTATCGCGTACTGCATATTTCATGTTTATACCCTATGTACGCATATAAATGAACAGGTTTGTTTCTGAAAATTACAAATATATAAAACTACCATAAAAACGATATAATAAGCACAAATATTTATTAACTTACCATGTTTTTTTTTAAAACACAGTTTGAAATTACTGGAAATTACGTATGATTTAGGTTATGATTTTCTTAAAAGAACTGTCAGATTTATTCTGTCATGGTGTCACGTGACCAAAACTTAAGTAAATTTTATTCGTTTCGAATAGGTAGGAGTAAATTTACTTGGTTCATCTGGGGTTTTTATAGTGATTTTGTTATTTTTATTCAGTATTTAGTAATTTTTTGTTGATAATGTTGAACTTGTCGACATCAGAATGAGATAAACTTATCTGTAGCAAGTGAAACAGCGATATAATTTTTGGTACCTAGCACTGTCGCTATTTAATAGTCTAGTAAACTTATCTGTCTTTTATAATACCGGCCCCTAAAAGGTTTAATATAGGAAAAATGTTTATTTTTGATGAAAATAGTTTAAAAATAAATAACTTTGGTTAAAATCTACCAAATTACTTGAAATCGCTCTCAAATTATTCCTAAAATTCAAAATAATAATGATTAACTATAATTAAAAAATATATTAATAGTTAAACCAATAAAAATGGGTCATGTTTAAGGGTAAGTGATGTAATTTTTTAATACGTCAAGGTAAATAGTGATTAGAAAAAAACGACGATTTTTTAAAGCAAATTGAGATAAATCTTTATAAGGGAAGTTTATAACAAACGTTGTGGTTACCTATATTATAGAAAATTCAATGCTTTACAAAAAAGATTCTATAAAATTTTAACGTAACATGGGTATTTCTTAAGATATCTTCAAAAATAAATGTTTTAGGATGTCACCCCTTCCCCTTACACACGATTTTAATAATTTTGAAATGAGATCGTCCTCAATCCAGCCTCAACTAACCAACCAAGTTTCATTAATATCGGTTTAGTGGTTCATAAGTTATGCGTGTGGCAAGGATTCAAGGAACCGACACACACAGACAGACAGACACGGAACAAAAATGTTTGTCTTGACCTTAAACGGATAGATCAAGTTAAAATTTTTAAAATGAAGAACAATTTTTTTCTCTTTCGATATTGCGAGAAAAAAAAACGTTAACATGAAACGTTAGTCATTTTTGAGAAGTTTCACTGTATAAATTTGGTTACATATTACCTAAAACAGTAACAAATTCGCCTTCCTTGTACATATCATGGAAACCCATCAATATATAGTCAGGTTCTTTAACAAGAGCCTTGGGATATGTTTTGACGATCCCAGTGATCAAATCTGCCTCGGCTTGAGAGTTAATCAAAACCAAATGGGCCCCTTCCAATTCACATATGTATTTTGCATTAGACCACAAGGCCCCATGGATATGGTATTTGTAATAACCGTGTCCAGGATACAGGGTGTAATCGTCCCGGAATTTTAACACCTTTTGCAAATTATTTTTTATGTCTACTTCTTTATCTGCTAAAAAAAATATTACGAAATTAGTATATTCATAAAAAAATAGATATATTAAAAAAAAACTCACCATCATTATGAATTGAGAATATGTTCATTGCATTTTGTGGATCATTTTGATTGAAATTATCATTTGGCTTTGCATTTATCTATAAAATAAATATAACAAGTATAGTTTCAATATAAAATATTATTTTTCTAACAATAACACTGGGCGACAGTCATTTTGCTGCAGGGCATATAACTTTTTAAGGGTAATTTGGACACGCTTAATCCAAAAATTTTGAAACCAAAGATCATTCAGATTGAAACTATGGGTCCCAATTAAACTAAAAAGCCTTAAATTATACACATTCATAAATCATGTGTTAAACGAAAAAAAAATCGATTTTTTAGTCAAAATTCGGCATTTTCAAATTTCAAAGCGCTGTTACACAAACAATTGTTGTCCAATTTTGATGCAATTTACTAAAGTTATAGCTTTAGTTATCTTCTTTATTGTGTTAAAATTTTAACGTAATCGAACGAAATTAGCAAAATGGTATTAAAATCAACCTCCGGTGCAAGAATTTGGTAGATCGGTCATAACCACTCCTGGCGTTAAATAAATTCTGAGAGTAAAGTTATGAATTGAAATACGTATTAATTTGAGTTTCAAAACGAAAATTTATGACACTGTTTATAAAAATAAAAAAATAAAAACTATACAAAACGTTCTTGCCCATAAATTAAAAAGAAAACATTATGTTTAAGATAAAAGTTCTTTTTACTTAAGGATGTATGGTACGTACAGTCTGAGTCACCAATAATGTAAATTTAGATGCAATGGACGATCAAAATCAAATTATGAATTATTCATTTTAAATGCTTGTAGGAAAGTCAAATTCGTTTATAAACTACTTAAACAATATTAGTACTTATGTTTTAAACCGTATTTCCCATTTTTTAACTGTTATTTTACAATTTTAGTCAAAAAATTAATATTTTTGTTGATTACATGAAAAAATGTTATTCTGAATTTATCTGTCAGATTTAAAAACAAAAGAATCATTTTATTACTATAAATGACAGAAATTCAAATAATATTTAATAACATTGTTAAGAACATACGTAGAATATACAAATGCAACGAAAACAAAAATATTAGTAGTTTATATGCTTTAATATATGAAAAACTATGTAATAAAACAAATCATTACATTTAAGAACGTCATTTTTTATTTTTTTTTCAATATTTTTCAGCAATAATTATTTTTTTTCTCGGAATTTAGGTCAGAAAGAGTATGAAATTTTTTATGAAACTTGTTGCTAAATATGTAAGTGACGTGTTGTGAAAATTTCAAATTTTTCTCGGTGATTGAACCATGTGTTTTATTAAAATTTAACCGTCAATACATCATTCTGCCATAAGAGCCCATGTTAATTTCTTTAATTTTAAAAAAATAATTACTCTCAAACTATGTAGTAGAACCTTCTGAAATTTTGTGTGGGTACTTAAGTTTTATTAAGGAATGACTCCTCCAAATTTAAACCATTTTTCGGTGAAATGAGATACCTGCCATACATCCTTAATAATAATTATTATTTTCGAAAAAAATACTCGATTTTTTTTCGTTAAAACATGATTTTTGAAGGGAATAACTTTATGAATGTGTCTAATTTTTTAGTTTTTTAGTTCTATTAGGATCCATAACTTCATTCTGAATGATTTTTGGTCATTGATTTAAAAAAATATAGGTTTATACGAATTTTTATGTTTGCATATCGAAAAAAAACATTTTTTTGTAATACCGCAAAAACAAGAGCTGGTTGAGCAAAACGGTGGTCATTTTTGGATTCAGCGTGTCCAAATTACCCTTTAAAAGTTATTGTATGCTCTGCAGCAAACAATTTTTTTTGTCGGCCTGTATAATAAATAAATACTTACATACAAGACAGCGTGGGAATAACAAATAGAAGTCTTGAGATATAACAGAAACAAAGGTAAAAACACTTTCAACTTCATGTTTCTTCTGTTAAAGATATCAGAAACTGGAAGAAGTTGAGTAACAAAATATTTATATATAGTTAAAACTTATTAGTCATTTGTTTTGTTTAGATTAAAAAATCGACCACATTAACCACTATATGTCCATCTCGATTTAGTTAAATATATTATTCATTTGATTATCACGTGTAAAGTTGATGATATTTGTCACTATTTAGATGAGTAATGTTTTTTTAAATACATATACCTAGTAAAAAATAAAGAACCCTGCACAAAATCAATTAGGTTATAGTCAAATTTGTTGAAACTAAAGTTGGTACTAAAATTACCTAATTACGAAGATGTTACTACATATATGTGTTTAATTTAAATAAGACGAATTATATCGAAAAATATAACTTTACATCTTTCCTTTTTTCTTATGATTAAGTACCATACTAATTCTGTTCTTTAAAAATTTTGATTATAAAAATATTTATTTATTATATTTTCTAAATATCTCGCGGGCCAGATTGGAACTTTTTGATCAAAAGTTTCATTAGGTACAAGGTTCGAAAATGCCCAGTTTACTGGAATCAATTAATATTTATTTATTTCCAATATATTTTTTCAGTATACATTTGATAGTGTAGCCAAAAAATACTTTTGTTATATTAGTCGTTCCTCTATTAAATGATACATTTTTTTTACTTAAAAAACAGAGAAACTGTTGTTTCTTAGTCAGTTAAACTAAAACTGCACCTTTTCAACAAATATACTATGTCACTCGACACGTGTTTCGACTTCACATGTAGTCCACATCAGGAACCTTACGATTCCAGACTGAATCGTTATCTAATATTAAATAATAGACTTTGTGATCCGATTGTACCTCTATAAATTTGAATACTCATTTCAAACCATTCAATAGTTAATTAGGTGGCCCCGAACTTTTGGAAGGCACTGTATGTTATATGTATTATTTTATTTACAATATTCAAAATTGTTAAATTAAACAATGTATTTTGACAAATTCTGGGTGGTTGGGGGGGGGGGGGGGGGTCCATTTCTAATCCTCTCAATGAGTACGCCACTGATGCACTAGTAGACAAACCTGAACACATCAAACTAAATTTGTAAAATTAATTACAGGAAAATAAAAACAACAAAAGAGGTTATTATAGATTTCGAACACAATATTTCTTTGATTAAGATGATTGCAATTCTGATTAGAAATAATGTTATCAAAACTTATTTCTACAAATGTTAAAATCTTATTATACAAAAGCCCTGATTATATGTAACATAAAATCGCTAAAATATGTATGTAATATATACAAAATAAGCCCCAAATATACAGTAAAACGCATAAAACGACAAAAATATGCAACTTTCTCTGTCAAACACAACGGAAATGACTACATTTTGTTATTTGTGACAATACAAATTTTATATGCTGTTGTATTTGATGTAAAAATAGATCTCCGATTAATATACTTTTTAAATGACCAACTATATAAATGAAATTAAAAATTACCACGAAAATAACAGTTCGTAATAAACCAATAAATTTTCAGGAATTAATTACATTAATTGAAATATGCAAAAACAACAGAAAATGATCAAAATATGAGAATATGTAAATTAATATTCAATATTATGAAAATATGTATTTGAATATAATTCGGCTTTTACTTGTTACAATTTTTTTTTTCCAATACACAACAATAATTTCATACAGTAATAGAATTCTAGTTCTAAAGTGAAGTTTTGCATTTGGGTGCCACCCGGTGCGGTCCGCACCCCCCGCACCCACCTAGTGACGCCACTGTTATCAATACTTATCTTTACTAAATCTTCTTTCCGTTGACGTTGTCCGTTTTTGTTCAAACCTTTCCGTCTCATCTAAACTTGTAAATAAATATTATGTACAATGTTTATAATCATATTTTTTATTCATAACTTACAATTGTTTATATTCACGTTAATTTAGCACTCACTATTATCACATTACGCTTTATTTTATTATTTATAATGTTTATAAGCATTTGCATATGGTTTTTTATATTTTAAAATTAACTGCCTTTTCTGATATTAACTTATTTTCTATCTTTATCAAACCACTGTTATGTCAAATCTTGATTTGTCTTTTAACTGATTTCTATATAATTTCTTTTATTTCCAAACATTTATTTACCTTCTTCCAATATTTTAATATTTCTAGAAATTTTAAATTTTTGTTACACAAACGTTCTGTTTATATGCAACATAAAATCACTAAAATATGCATGCAAATATAACTATACAGGGTGTTCGCGGGAACCGATTGCTAACTTTGTTATTACTGGAGCTAGAAGATCGGTTAAATGGACAAAGTATCAGTATTTTTTCCGAGATGGATAATGGCGGTGCCAAAAAAACAATTGAATGTCAAATTTCAGAGATATATTGAAATATAACATTTTTTTAAATGGAACACCCTGTATATTATTATTGAATTTTGTAGCTGCGGATGTTCTCTTTATAAAAGTGTAATACATATATGATGGTAAAATTGATAGAAAACAAGTTATAACAAGTATAAAATTAATTGAAAATATCGAAAAATAGTGTGCTATGAAGATTTAATAAAATACAAACAAATGATAAAAAAATTTAAAACAATAATTTCAGATATTTGTGCCTTATTTCGCAGATTTTTAACATTTTTGAGCATTATTCATAAAAAAATATAATTAATTATAATAAATAATTTTTTTCATTATTAGTTAAAATCAAAAACATTTAAAATTTGCGAACAAATGACATAAAAACTTTAAACTATTGTTTTAAATGTTTTAATCATTTGTTCTCAATTTATTAAAACTTCATAGCACACTATTTTTCGATATTTTCAATTAATTTTATACTTGTTATAACTTGTTTTCTATCAATTTTACCATCATACATGTATTACACTTTTATAAAGAGAACATCCGCAGCTACAAAATTCAATAATAATATACAGGCTGTTCCATTTAAAAAAATGTTATATTTTAATATATCCCTGAAATTTGACATTCAATTGTTTTTTTGGCACCGCCATTATTCATCCCGGAAAAAATACTGATACTTAACCGATCTTCTAGCTCCAATAATAACAAAGTTAGCAATGATCACTCGGTTCCCGCGAACATCCTGTATATGAAGTAAAACCCATACAACGGCAAAAATATGCTACTTTTTCAGCAGTCATATACATAACGGAAATAACTGGTATAAATCTGACTTGAGACAACAGTAAAAAATTAAATGTGTATATATTTGATATCAAAAAAAAGAAAATGATCAAAAAAAAGAAAATGATAAAAAAAATAATAATGGTTATCTATCGTTTAACCATACCAAATTGTTGTATGACGAAGCTATGTATTTTTTTAAATCTCATTGTTACAGTAAATGTTCCAGATGTCGAAATTTATTATAATACGTATGATCGAAAAATCGTTATTTAAAATGAGACAATCAAATTATATTTTTTTTATTATAATAGTTTAACAATATTCTCTATTAAATAATGTTTAATATGTTATAGCTTGTTTCAATTGTTGAAAAAAATAGGCAAAAAAAAACAACAATGAAATATTTTAAATAAATTATTTATATCTAACAGTTTAATTTGTTTATTTTTCTAGTTACTTTGCGGTCACATGTGTTTAAACATTTTTTACGTTTATTTGAATTAAGAATATTAGTTAGAATCACTAAATAAAAATGAATGCATATGTAAAAAACAATATAAAATAATTTTGGACGCTAAAACGATAATAACCCAAATGTATACAAAAATATGCAATTGCATACAATCCAGCACTTATTAATAAAAACTTAAGGTTATTTATCGTTTTAGTGCTCCAAATTATTTCATTGAAAATATGTTTTATTTTAATATCTAGGGTTACTACTCTAGCTATAATCTATGGATACTGACAAGAATTTGCAAGAAATATTGTAATAGTTCCGATTAAAAAGTATTTAAAAAAAATTATTGTTACAATTAAAAAATCAAAAAAATTATTGTTTAGCTTTGTTTATTTAAAACTGTACATCACTTAAAAATAAATTGTTTTTATAAGTAAATAATAGTTTAAACCACGAAATATAAAATTATTTTAATTTTTATATTAGTGAAACGACTTTTCGACCAACTTTATAATTTATAGCAACTTCTGTTTGTATTTTATCCATACATAAACACATTTAGATATTAAAATAAAATGATTTTTCATAAAATAATTTGGAGCACTAAAACGATAAATAACCAAAATTAATATTGTTAATACTTATCTTTACCAAAACTTCTTTCCGTTGGCTTCGTCCGTTACAGATCAAATCTACTTTCCGTCTCGTCCAAACTTGTAAATAAATATTAATATTATGTACAACAATGTTTACAGGTATATTTTTTATTTATAACTTTAAATTGTTTATATTCACGTTAATTTAAACACACACTGTCATCACATTGCACTTCTTATCTTTATATTTATTATGTTTGTATTGTCGTTACTTTTATATATCTTGTTTATTATATTTCAAACTGAACAACTATCTCTGTCCGTTCTGATATTCACGCATTGTCTATCTTTATCAAATCACTTCACTTTCGTAACGGTCAATCTTGATTTGTCTTTTAACTGATTTCTATATAATTTCTTTTTTTTCCAAACTTTTCCTATGTTTCAATATTTTAACTAATATTTGCATTAATTAAATCATGATTAAGTATATTAGGGTTCTTCATTTGTTAATATTTATTTGTACTTTTTAATTGTTGTAATTATTTTGTAATACGTCATGATATTTTAAAACTATTGCTTTAAATTAAATTTAATAACACTTTCTGTCTTCACTCTTCTTGCAAATCTATTTTCATTTATTATTAACATTTCTTTTATATTTATAACACTTCACTTTGCATAATTTTAAAATTCACTTCACTTTCATTTTATTTAATGTTACCACAACTAACATTTTATATTCACTACTATTTCCGCATTTGTCTTCTTTATTAACCACTCTTTTAATTGTTTACTTTGTTATAAACAATAAAAACTAAACCAGACTAAATTTACTTTCTTCAAAACTTCAAACGCATTTTTACTTCTTTGCACCCCCATTCCCTGTTGCCAACTGCTACTGATCTATCCCCACCCTTTCACATCACCTAGTTAATTTCCATCTGTCCTATCTAATTGGAAGTTTCAACACATTGGCCAGTAATCCAGATTGCCAAATTATGATTTATGTGATCTGTCACACAATATATTTAATGTACACACGTATTAAACTATATTGTGGCTAAAAATTTTCTTGTCTGTACCCTCACTAATAAGCGCTGTGCCATCAAAAAAGCATACATATGATGTATGTATATTAACAATAGCAGTGGTCCTAAAACCGATATTTGTGGTTTCATTGAATATAGAAAAATTAGAAAATAGCCAAACTTTTTATTTATAATTATTATTTTTTAACTGTTTAAAATATTTTTTAAATAAAAAATTTTCTTTTTTTTTACTTTGATGAGCAATAACTTTGTACTGGAAACACGGATAACAATAATTGTAATACTACAAAAATATTTTAGTTAATTGAAAAACCTATGAAACTGACTCATTGTGGTTGCTCTAGTAACCTAGTACATTATACTTTGGAGGTTAAAAGATAACCTTTGTTTTAAGTATTACCTTGAAGGAAATTTTTTAAACTTCCTGTAGCTCAGAGGGTGTTGAAAATAAACCCTCTCTTCCCGTACAATTTTTCACTCACAATGAGCCAGGGAATCAGCTCCTAAAATATATGTATCCCAAACCAGACCATTCTATACATATTTTAATTATTGGGACCTTTTGACTTTTCAATTTATTTAAACTTTTGAGGATATCTACTCCACTTGTATTTCTTCTATCACTAAATAAAATTGATTCAACTTCACTGCTAGTCGAGTCAATAATGGATTTTACTCGTTTGCCGTTTTGTAAATAAACAAACAATTTTGACAAAAAAAATTATGCTTATTTAAAATACATTTACCTAATATTTCTAAAAATTTTAGCCCTCTAGGTTCATTTTTTTAAATGGTACAATGTTATTTATTACAAATTAAAAATTTTTGATGGAAAAAATTGGGAAATTTCTGGAAAATTCCTGAAAATTTTTGTATAATTCAACATTATTTGTAAAAAGAATCACCGCGAATACATATTTCTAGCAAAATTTTCAATAAATTTAGACAAAAATTAAAAAAAAACTTTTGGAAAATTACGGGAAAATCATTATTTTGACAACGTATTCTTATTCAGCGACCCTCAAAACCCCTATAGGTAAAAAAAATTCGTTGAAAATCGGACTTAATTGGTATATGAAACCAGTAAATTATAAAAAATTTCAAAATTTGGGGGGGAGGGGTTAAATCCGACGACTAGAATGTTTCTGATTTCAAATAGTATGGTATAACGAACATTTTAAAAAAAAATCTATCCAAATCGGTGCTGTTTCTGAGGGTTCCGAAGTTTTGGCCATTTTCGAGCTTTCATTGACTCGACTATGCTTCCAGACATTCTCATGATTTCTGCATTTTTAAAATTCGATAAAACATACTTCAAAATGATGAAAATATCATAAAAGATAATGTAACAAGTAATTAATTGTAATATACCATTTAGATATTATTATCCTAAAGATATAAGGGATCTGAATGAAACGAACTAAAAAAAATGCTCAAATATTATCCTGCACTTTACAAGAACAAACGATATTAGAATATGATGAAACATTAATTACAGATGGTCACATACGGTAAAATACCCACTACTTGGACAAAAAAAAATAGGGACCAGTACTTGAACAAATTCATAAAACATTAATTATTAAAAGATTATAGTTTTAAATAGAAGTAAAATTATATTTTAACATTTTTTAGTACATACCTAAGCAAAATATAACTTTTTTCTATAGTAAAACATCAAAATTAAAAAAATATCGTTCTTTTAAAACACTGTATTACATAGCCGCATAAATCATGTCATTTTTCATCAGTTTCATGTGAAACGAAGTGAACGTTAAATAACGTGTAAAACGTATGAAACGTATATTTCGCAAAAAAAATCATTGATCTTATAAGTAAACTATATTTTTAAGTGAATTCAATTATTAATAAGTTAAAAAATATATTTTTAATACTGAAATTTAATCGTCTAAGTATACCTTTCAATTTCAAAAGTCGTACCCAATACTTAGCGTCACTTGTTCAAGAATACCAACCGCATTTTACATAGAGGAGTTATACTTGAACATGCGAATTAATGTTTGACGTTTGAGTTTGAGGTTAGAATTTTCTAACCTCAAACTCAAACTAAGTACTTACTTAAGGCAAAGTGCATTGTGAACATTTGTGAAATAGGTGAAATAAGTAATTTGATTATGTAAGTTAAAAATAAGTATGTATATTTAAAGTTCGATAATAGCATCTTAATATTTTTTTGAACGATATTCGTCAACTGTCGTAAGTACATACATATATATGTACTTATATCAAATTCAATAAGTAATGCCTCGCAAAAAGAATTTTACATAAATTGCTCAAAATACAAAGGGAAATTTTAACGTGAAGAAGAAAAATGTATGTTTTTCAAATATAAGTACTTAATTTTCAAAAGAATAAGTATTGTTGTTTTTTTAACTATTTTTTATCATTTTTTAATCAAAACATCTGAACTTTCAGTACTTATTTCATTCATTTTGAGTGTTTTAACAATTGTAAGAAATTTCAACACTGCTTTGACGTAAGTACTTATCCAACCTTCTTAATTTTTAATAAAAACTTTGTCAAACATTAATAAAAATGTTATTTAAGCCCATCAGTTTATGTTAATATTTAAATTTTAAAGTAAATTATATTTAAAACAAAAAATATATATTAAATTAAGTATTAAATAACATTGGTTCACTTAATCGTAATCTCTACTTAGTCCTTTAGTCCTTTGACATGAATTAAGAACCCTCGGGTTCGTGCGTTTACTTACGTTTTATATGCGTTCAAGTATTGCTCCTCTAACGTTCAACTACAAGTGCCGATCGGAATATATAGTCTAACTACTACAGCATCCTATGGATTTAAATAAATAACTTTTAAAATTACAAAAATCTTGATACGGTAGTTTTTTTTTTTAGATCGGCTTAAAATTGTACGTAGATTTCAGTGGTACCTTTGTTTTTGTCATAATCGAGATAATTATGTATGAAAATTAAGGTTAAATACTTATGTTTTCGAATGTGTTCAAGTACTGGGTACTTTACCTTACAATAATTGAGAAGATTTGCAACTTTACACAAAATTGTGTCCGAATACAAGTGTAAAAAACATTTAAAATTAAAATCTTGTAATCTCGAATACTAATGTCAAATATTCTTAGAAAAAAAACCCTAAAATATAATTACATGCAACAACATAAATTACCGCTACAAATTTTGTTATTTACAGCTGATCATTTAAATGTTATAATAAAGATATTAAAAGAAGATTTCAACAGGAACCACAAATCTCCGTAATTCCGAGTTCTATAAATCAAAAAGAATATTTTACTATAGTGCACATTATCGAGCTACAAAATCTACTATTCCAATTTTCGAAATGTTCTCCAGCGAACATGATACCACGTCCGTTTACACACGGTATTTCGTGAAAAAAAAAATGACAAATGACCATTTGTTAACGCTGTTATTGTTGATTGGAGTTTTTATGAATGCATTCTAGTCGAATGGAATGAATTAGATATTAATTAATCTTATAAATATGTCATGATTACGTAACAATAAAAAAAGACCAAAACATATAAGTTGTTGTGCTCACATAATGCACATAATTTCTTTAACAATAAAAAAATAGGAGGCAATACTATCTGTAATCTCAAGAAAACAGAAAAAAATGTCGAAGCGATGATATTATAAATGAGTTGTAATTTAAAACGCAATAAATATCGTGTACAAAAATTATCTGCAGACGAAAGTAATCGAGAAGATAATGCAAATGCAGATGAAAATTATGAATTTTTGACACTATCTGGTGAGAGCACAGCTATATACACAGTCTCATCTGCCTTACTCATCTTGATCCGATGAGCCAAATGTCAACATCTGCAAACGTGTATAGTAACTTTGCAATATTTTTCAATATATTTCTAACATTTTTGTACGAATAGGATTGACTGCTCTAACCAAAGCAAAAATCAAAGAATCACTTAAAAGTGGGCGTGTAAATTTGTTCCTTGACATTAGTTGGTCTTCCTGAACATTTTTCAACATTAACATTTCGTAGAGCAAAAATGATTCAAAGTATAAATGGAAAGCCATCTGTTCCTCATCCCCCATATACATAATTTATTATAAATAAACATTTATTATCGATGCTTGTCATGCATTAAAAAATATTAGAAATGCATTGTTATATAAAAGTTATTCTTGATGGCAATTTTCTAAAAATCGAATAATTCTCAATATTTTAAATAAAAAAAGTATTTTCTACAAACTGATAGTGAATTTTTTTTAATATTTGAAAATCTATTAGAACTATTTAAGACATCAATACATACTTTTTTAAATGAAATCAATTAAGGCAATCAAAATCGTATTTTTGTATTCTGTGACGAACATTAGGTATATTTTGCATAAAACATTTTTTTTTAATTTCGTATTAAAAAATTGGAAGTTTAAGATGGGTCTACACTAGTTTACAGTATTCCAGGGGCCAATAGAAAATTTTGATGTTTTAAAATTAGATGATTTTTTGTATGTATGCAATTTTTATCAAAGAAAACGAAAATGTATTATAAATAGGTATAATTTGAAAAACCTAAATTTTACATCGTCTTATAATAAAATGATCTCACAATTATTTAGTTATTTATTGATACCATAACCATTTGACAATACTCAATGTCATATAATGGCGCAGCCATTAAAAATGGAGGGGTTATTTTTTTTGTAATTATGTATATGTGACAAATTCGGGGAGAATTGTTAATCTTTAGAACAATTAAATAAAATCAAAGTGGTCGATATTTCTGATTGTTAATATGATCTAAACCAGGCTTGTCCAACCCGCGGGCCGTATGCGGCCCCCGAGCACTCTTCGTGCTGCCTGCATCATGTTAAAAAATAATATGAGAATAATAAAAATAATTTTCAATAATGAAAATAGGTTAAAAAAAGGTCTTAATTTTTTTCTTATATTAAGTATAAATACAGAGAAAAATAGATCAATTTGAAGTTAACAACGAAAAAAAAATAAAGGTCTTCAAATTTTTGTACGGCCCTTTAAAAATGTTTGCGCTATTTTTTTGCACTCTGCGGCCCACGAAGGTCAAAAGGTTGGACACCTATGATCTAAACCACATATTAGAGATCATATAAAAAATACCATAGTGGTTCAGATGTACATAAACACAACACAAGAACAAAATATAACTTAATCACCCCCAAAATAAAACTTAATATATACAAAAACAGCTCACATATATTTGCAATTAGAAATACAATAAAATAATACCACATGAAATATGAATGTGATAAAAAATTTAAAAGATCACTTTAGAATTTTTTAATTGTAAACTGTTTTTACCAGGGCTGTGGAGCCGGTACAAAAACCTACCACTCCGACTCCTTAATTTTTCTAATGTTCGACTCTGACTCTTTACTGTACAATTTCTTTTTTAATTCTGTTTTCGGGCAAAATTTTTTTGAGTGATTTTGGTTTCGGCCAGAATTGAAAATTTCAAATCATTGTACTTCAAAATTCAAAACGAACAAAAATTATTAAGTGTGTAAAGAAGTAAAAACTGTTATTTAATTAAAGAAGTCAAAGTAAGTACTTTTTAACCGACTCCACCCAAAATTACTAAAACTCGGACTTCACAGCTTTGGTTTTTACAATATTTAACAGTTTCTAGATTTATAATATGTATGTAAATTTTTCTTTTATAATTGTATTTTTGTTAGCACTTAATAATAATTTTTTATGTATTTTCTCTCTGACGCTATTAATCCTTTATGTACAAGGCAATAATAAAGAAATTTATCTATCTTTTAAAATTCTTAAATAGACATTTTAATCTTTGTCCGAAAACAAAGATTAAAATGTTTATTTAACAATTTTAAAGAGCTAGGTTTCAAGTTCCCACAAATATATAAACAGTTCTTATTAATAAAAATATAAAAGCTTTTAAAGCCGTTATTAATTTATTACATAAAATAAAGTTAAAATTAAAATAGGTGGTGGTGGTCCAAATGTACTGATCCAAATCACATTCCATCTATCCTGACCGTACTGTTCGTTAAATCCTGCCCCAACAGGTCCGGGAGCAAAATCCCCATCCTACATATGGATCAGTCCGCGGTAATCGATACCAGATAGTCAAAAAAATATTTTACGAAAATGAATACTAAAATATAAAATTAACAGACTATTTAACATCAATTTTCATAAACCAAAAAAAAAAATTTGAAAAATGTTGGTTAATTTTCAAAATATTTCAAAAAATTTACAAAAAATTTCCAAAAAGACAAATAAATGAAATCACAATAACTTACTTAAAACAATAAGTGATGATCGTCACAATGTTTATTGAGATTTTGAATAGAGGTTGCAAGACTTGCAATAGTTGGCGTCACACCCGTCACAGAGCTTTGAACGCTGGCATTTTTTTGTAAAATAACCGTAGACCTTTTATTCTTTCAATATACATGTATTACATTAAAATCTACATAAAAATGGTAAAACCATGTTATTAACTAGTATTATTTAGAAATTAGGAACTCCAATCCGAGTTGAAATGTCACACCAGTCACCGCGGACTGACTCCAGTGATATTTTTTAAGTATTTTATTACAAACATTTGTCAGCAATGAAAACAAAAATTGTAAAAAAAAATCACAATAACAACAATCAAAATAACAAATGAATATTTGAAAACAATAAACTATTTAAAAAAATACATTGTTAATTTTTTTTTCGATAATAAATATGGCAAGTGACATATCGTTGTAAAGTAGAGTAAAAAACACGTTCAAATATGCCATAGCCAACTTAGCGGCACATAAGAAAACTGAAAAACTAAAGTTAGGGCTCGTAACTCGGAAACTAAAATTGATATAAAAAATTTAATACACCAATCAATTTTACACAAAAAAGTGCCTCAAGAAACCACAAACAAAAAGTACTTACATATCTACTTGAACAAAAAAGTTATAGCCATTTAAAGAAATTCCGAAATTTCAGTTTTTTAGGTATACCGCCTAGACTCTAAACCACATAGAATTATAAATATTTCTTACAAATAATTCATCTTATTTAACCAAACCGGTACCTCTTATAGATACTGAGATCCCCATGCTGAAAAAGTTATCTGGGGGTGTATATTCCATTGCAAATTGCATTTTATAGTTCGTTTTTTTTATTATCACCGAGAAATTGTGATTACAGCAGATGAGATTGTGGATGAATTATCCAAGAATCCAAGAAGGCTTGAATTGCGTTTGTAACTAAGCTGTAATCAGTGGCGTATACAAGGGGGTGGTCGCGGGGTCATGACCACCCCCAAGAATAAAAAAATACACTACATATAATGAAGAAATCTGAAACTTAGTTATTTAATTAAAATAGTCAAAAGAAAACTATTAATAAATTTTCAAATACAAAATAAGTTGAGCCACTCATCAAGTTTGAATGAAATTCGAGCTATCGCAGAACCTTATGCACCATTTTTAGGTAAATTCGTTCAAGCTATTGTCAGTGAATATGAATTGTGGACTGCAAAATGGAAACGAGAAGCAAAAAAAGGAAATCTGCCTCAAAATACTGTTGTAGAAGTTCTAGATAACTGCGATATCGATATGTACCCTGGAATTCATATGCTATTAAATATTTTGGCGACGTTTCCGGTCAGTGCTGCCACTGCAGAAAGATCACTTTCGACCTTGCGTCGATTAAAAACATCGTTACAATCTCGAATGGGGCAAGACAGGCAACTGGATTGACACTGTTACATGTTCATAAAGATTTACCAATAAGTACTGAACCAAGTCATATAACGTTTTGCTAAAAAAAACCAAGAGAAAAATGGATTTTATAATATAACCATGCTGGTTTATTATAAAACCACTCCTAATATTATGTTTTCTATTTTGGAAGTTTTTTTGTATACAACATAATCAGTTGTATACAAAAAAAGGTTATGTGTGTTGAAAATATATTGTTCACTGATAAAAGGACAGGCGAAAAATTACGAAAAAAATGTTCTCATTATATAATAAAGAACAATTTAGATAATTTAGCTGTACCTATTGTTAAAAGAACATCATCAATACCGTTAAATAACAATAAAACAATATTATTAAAAATATGCCATTTCCAGGGATGAATGTCTCTTTCTTTTTCAAAAAAGATAAAAAGATAAAAATTTTCTAGTTCTTGAATAGGTTATCTATAGATATATTTTTTAGCGTTTAATCTTGAAATATATTTTTTTACGCTCTTGCGCTATTATTTCTTACTATTTAGTCGAATAGATGAAGGTTTTTACTTCGGAACCCTCAGAAACAGCACCGATTTTGATGATTTTTTTTTTAAATGTTCGTTATACCATACAGCAGTCGGACTCAAAAAAATATTTTTTTTGCTCAAAAAAATGTACATAAATAAAAACTTTTGGAAAATTTCGGGAAAATTCCCAGAAAATCCTTATTTTGACAACGTATTCTTACTCAGCGACCCTCAAAACCCCTACAGGTAAAAAAATGTCGAAAATCGGACTTAATATATGAAACCAGTAAATTATACAAATTTTCAAAATTTGGGGGGGGGGTTAAATCCGACGACTAGAATGTTTCTGATTTCAAATAGTATGGTATAACGAACATTAAAAAAAAATTCTATCAAAATCGGTACTGTTTCTGAGGGTTCCGAAGTTTCGGCCATTTTCGAGCTTCATTGACTCGACTAATTAAGGACAAAAAACATTCCAGAAAGTATTAAGGATCTAAAAGACAACAAGTTCTGGGTATTTTATAAGAAAAAAAATCATTTAATAAAACTACAAACTATATTTTACCATAAGAAATACATAATATTATCAAAATTGAACTCGTTTTTTACGTTTCTTTCTTCGCCCCTCTTAAATCGAACAATTTTATTTTTTAAATAAAATTATAAGCTAACAAATAACAAGTTCAACTTGAAATCAGTCAAAAAAGAGAAAATAGAGGAGTTTCTTTGAAAAAAGGGTACTTTAGGGCCGACTTCCCAAAAAAAGAGGAAAAGAGGAAAAAAGAAGAGCGCTAGTATCCCTGCATTTCCCACTTCTGCCAGCAAATGCAATGACAATTCATAAATTTCAGGGAAGTACCTTCGATAAAATCGTTTATGAATATGAAAAGAGTCAAGAACAGCAATTAGTTTATGTTGCATTATTAAGAGCCACTACTTTAGAAAGATTATTTATCATTACACCAAATAATGATTTTAAATTTTGTCATGGACGTCAAAATACCAATTCTACTATGGTGTTAAGAAAAGAGTTAGAAAGACTGGAAACTAAAAGTTTAATAACAGTAGATCAATATATGGTTAATATGATTATAGAAGCAAAAGGACTGTCTATTTATACATTTAATTGTCAAAGCTTACGAGCTCATCAATTAGATTTGAAGGATCAAGTCTTAATGTTTTATTGCTATCTGAAACATGGTTAAATGAAAAGCGTCAGTTGAAAACTAACAGCGTTAGAAGTGAAACTTTTTACGGAATGCAAAAACTGTCAACGAGGAAATAGACAGAAAATTTACTCACAACCAAAACAGTAATTATCTGTAATATAAATTAAACACCACAAAATAAGGGTTTGGTGTAAATTTTTCGAAACACAATTTTTCGAATCACAATTTTTCGAAACACAATTCTTCGAAACACAATTTTTCGAACAACATTTTTCGAAACACAATTTTTCGAAACACAGTTTTTCGAAGCACAATTCTTCGAATGAACAATTTTTCGAAAAATTTATAAAAGCGCGGGACGCTATAGAGGCAAATGCATGGAAAAATATCTTGTGTATAAATTGATAAAATATATAAGGGTAGAAATTTTTTAAATTCATTTAAAGCTATACATATATATGCCTTTATGAGCGCCCCACTCTTTTAATGGTCTTAGTCATAAAAACCTAAGAATTAAGTGACAACTGAATATTTATTTTTGACTTTTCAGTGCATTTTTAATAAAAACCACTTTAAAAAACATTTATTTATTTATTTTTATTTAAAATAATATACCTAAGTTTTTAGTGATTATTGAAAACTATGCTGGATCCTTGTAAATTAAATATTACCTTTATATAACCTAACCTAAACGGGCACTAACCTAATCTACTCTAAGCAAACCTAACTAAAAGTAACTTACCCTAACCGGGATTAAACTAATCTATTCTGACTAAAGCTGACCTAACCTAAACTCTTTATTCTTTTTCATTTCTACCACTATCAAATTTTGTGTAAAACTTACCTAACTAAAAAAATCCAAAACTTATTTTTTTCGAAAAATTAATCATTCGAAATATTGTTCATTCGAAGAATTGTATTTCGAAAAATTGTGTTTCGAAAAATTGTGTTTCGAAGAATTGTTTTCGAAAAATTGTGTTTCGAAAAATTGTGTTCGAAAAATTGTGTTTCGAAAAATTGTGTTTCGAAAAACTTTCCGGATACCCAAAATAAGACAAACACAACAGTATAGTTGCCTATAATTATACCCAGAAGCCAAGAATGCATATGAAAATCACCGCGTAAGCATTAAAACTTGTTCGCTGCCTATAATTATACCCAGAAGCCAAGAATGCATATGAAAATCACCGCGGAAGCATTAAAACTTGTTCGCTGCCTATAATTATACCCAGAAGCCAAGAATGCATATGAAAATCACCGCGGAAGCATTAAAACTTGTTCGCTGCCTATAATTATACCCAGAAGCCAAGAATGCATATGAAAATCACCGCGGAAGCATTAAAACTTGTTCGCTGCCTATAATTATACCCAGAAGCCTAGATGCATACGAAAATCACCGCGGAAGCCTTAAAACTTGTACGCTGCCTATAATTATACCCAGAAGCCAAGATGCATATAAAAATCATCGCGGAAGCCTTTAAACTTGTACGCTGCCTATAATTATACCCAGACCCCCACCATTTCCCATAGGGGGCTTTACAGCCCCCCACCACCGCTACCGTGGGTTTCGCCCACCCCCCTGAAGCCAAGATGCATATGAAAATCGACCTTACAGAAATCGACCTAACAGATTGATTTGCGAGTTCACTCCCTATGTGAAATGTTGTATTGTCCCATTAAAAGTTTCACTTCAAAAATCTGTATGCCCCCCCCCCCCCCCCCCCCCAATTGTTTTATTTATCGTTTTAGTGTCCAAAATTATTTTATAGTATTTTTAACTTCCCAATAGGAAGTTATTGTAATTGGTCCGAAAATCGAAATCAAAAATTTTAACATATTTTCATGTTTCAAGGGCATTAGAGTATATTTACACTATTTTCAGAAAAATGTCTGTGTGTGTGTGTGTGTGTGTGTGTGTATGTACGTACGTACGTACGTACGTGTCATTTTTTCCGGGACGAAATCTCGCGAACAAAAAATGCTATTGACTTCGTTGGGGTGCTAATCGAAGCGTCTTGACGTAAATATGATCTGAAAGAAAGGATTTTTCGAAATTCAACCCCTACGGGGGTAAAAAGGGTGTTTTTTTCATTTTTATTTTTTTTTCTTGATCGGATTTAGTCGGAACTTGGAATAAATACTATACAATACAAATAATCAAACGTGTATTTCAGTATTTATTTTTTATATGGGTCCAAACAGCCATTAAAGGGATGAAAACCACCATCAAAATTTGAATTTCATACTAATAAATACATTTAATAATTCATGTTGCCTTGGAAACAACGCAATTCAAAATTCAAACTGTCAGATTAGTTATTCTAAATATGTCCATTATATTATTGACATTATTAGGATATTAGAAAACTAATGCCCGGTATTATCAACCAATTTAAAGCTCCTTTAGCGCTAAAGGCTCCTTTAAAGTAAATTTGGTGAATTACAAACGTGATTTAAATCAATATTTAAGCTCTCAATGAAAAATAGACATAATATACGTTGTAAATAAATACTGTAGAAAATTTTAAATCTATTTAATTAAATATATTATGCTTGGATCTGTTGATAATATGACAGTTAGTTAAAGGAGCATTTAGTTAAACTTGATAATACTGGGCGTAATATTCATAATACAAAGGTGAGTTTTATTTCTGATAAATTCCATTAAAATTTTTCATATACATATTAAAAAAAATATTTACAAACTATAACATAGTATTATTAATTATGGAAACAATAAATAATCAGTATTCAAGTATTGTTAGTCATACCATGTTGGGAAGTTGATTATGTGGACCTAAAGGATCGCACCCCACAGCATTATACGTTATATAGTTTAATTTTATATCCCCGGGTAAAATTGGATCCGGCAGCTAGTTTATATTTACTTTTGATTTTATCTCTGGTATCTAATATTCTTAATTCAAATGAATGTCAAAAAACATTGAAATACATATGACTGCAAAGCATCTGTACAAAAATGAAAAAAATACATGTTTACAATTGTTTACTTAAAATATTTTATTTGTGTATTTTCGAAAATTCAAACATAAGCTATATCGAACTAAACATTATTTAACAGAAAATATTAAAAAAACTTACAAAAATAAATTCATAATATAATTTAATTGTCATATTTTAAATAACGGCTTTTCGATCATACATATTTTAATAAATTTCGACATCTGGAATATTGACTGTAACAATGAGACAAAAAAAACACCAAAACGATAAATAACCTTGCTCTATAAGTGAATTTAAATATATATATATATACACAAAAAACAGATAAACCAATAAAATTAAAATTCCAAACGTTAAGTAAATACAAATATTGAAATATGCAAAAACAATAGAAAATTATCAAATAAATATACAATATTATGAAATTACGTATCCAGCTTTTACTTGTTACAATTAAAATTGTCAATACTTATCTCTACCAAAACTTCTTTCCATTAGCTTCGTCCGTTGCAGATCAAATATACTTTCCGTCTCGTCCAAACTTGTAAATAAATATTATGTACAACAATGTTTAAATGTATATTTTTTATTTATAACTTTTAATTGTTTATATTCACGTTAATTTAACCACTCACTGTTATTACATTGCACTTCTTATCTTTATTTTATATTTATGTTTGTATTGTCGTCAGTTTTATATACATATCTTGTTTATTATATTTCAAAAACAGTTATCTCTGTCCGTTCTGATATTCACGCATTGTCTATCTTTATCAAACCACTTCACTTTTGTAACGGTCAATCTTGATTTGTCTTTTAACTGAGTTCTATATTATTTATTTTATTTCCGAACTTTTCCCTTGTTCCAATATTTTAATTATTATTTGCTTTAATTAAATCATGATTAAGTATCTATTCGTGTTTTTCAGTTACTAATATTTATTTGAATTTTTTAATTGTTGTAATTATTTTGTAATACACAACAATATTTTATAATTATTGCTTTAAATTATATTTAATAACACTTTCGTCTTCACTCTGCTTGCCAATCTCACTTTTTATTTATCATTTTTTATCATTTATTTTATATTTATAACACTTCACTTTGCATTGTTTTAAAATTCACTTTACTTTAATTTGTTACTACAACTAATATATTTCACTATTCACTACTTTTTCTCTATATTTGCGCATTTGTCTTCTTTATCAATCACTATTTGAATCGTATACTTCTTTGCACCCCCATTCCCTGTTGCTAACTGCTACTGATCTATCCCCTCCCTTTCACAACACCCAGTTAATTTCCATCTGTCCTATCTAATTGGCCGATAATCCGGATTGCCAAATTATCGTTTATGTGATCTGTCACACAATATATTTAATGTATTTTATGGCTAAGAATTTTCTTGTCCGTACCCGTACCTTCTCTCATAAGCGCTGGATCACAGTGTCGAAGATAGCATTTTCGAGGGGGGGGGGGATATGAGAGTATAAAATCTCATAAATTTATATTTTTTATTATGAAAATCATCTTTTATGTGGTGCAAAGTACAAATATTGCTTATATTCTTCACTTATTGTTAGATGTATTAATTATTGAAAAAATGCTCGTATTATTGGTCCCCTTAATCCCCACCTAACAATTTTTGTTTTAGTTTTAAAAGTTAATTATTGAAAACAAAATAAACAACTGGCTATTAAAAGCCAACGGTCGAGCCGAGTGGGTCCGAATACCGGCATGTGATATTTCTCTCTACCTCGTTGCCTTTAGTTTGCACATTATTTAATATTTTACCGTATAAAACTTATTTCAAGTTAT
Organism: Sialis lutaria; assembly: GCA_949319165.1. Taxonomy (NCBI): domain Eukaryota; kingdom Metazoa; phylum Arthropoda; class Insecta; order Megaloptera; family Sialidae; genus Sialis; species Sialis lutaria. The sequence continues at coordinate 2,924,660 of OX439244.1, forward strand.
TTCCTAAACTATACTACCAAATTGGATGCTGTAAAGGGCAAATTATATCTACATTAAGTACTTATGACGATGAAATCATTTATTTCGATTAGGATTAGAGTTTTGCAAGTCATAAGTCCACGTAAACAGAACCCTAACATTTTTAATTTTTGGTTCAGTCATTTTGGCTCAGATATAAAAGTTAGATATATGGTGCCGCAGAGTTAATTTTAGATCTTTTGATTCTACACAATTCTTTATTATAATACATTTTTTTTTTACAAAATTCAATGAGCGCTTTGGCGGCAAACTTTTTTCCGACTTGATTTAGGTAATCGTCACTGGTTATTATCTCATGTTACTTAACGTATACTACATATATGTATTTCTGGTATGTTTATTGCCTCGCGAGATTCTAGATTGGCCGGTGCTCTTAAAGTTTTGTTTCTCCTTCTTTGAATATTTCTGCACAGAACAAGACTGCTATAGCAGCCACACATATAGGTTCGCAAGTTTAGACTTGCGCAAGTATATCATTACGTGTATTGGAAGTTTTTTGCGCAAATTTCTAGACTTGTGCAAGTTTTAAAAGGTTTGAATTTTCGATTCGAAACTTGTGAAAATTTACGTTTGCACAAGTTTACTTGAACGTGTGTGGCATTTGAAGTTTCAGTTGTACTGTAGTCGCCTGCTTGTACGCACGTCCTGCAGTCGGTTTCGCGCTAAAATGACGAGTGAAAGAAGTGGAGTTCGAGAGCATATATTTAGTCAAGTCTTTGGGTGCAAATTTTAATTCATTTAATAAATTGATGTGCGAATAACGCTCTCTTTTTATTAATCAGTTTTATAAAGTTTAAATTTTCGATTCGAAAGTCCGTTTTAATTTTCTTTTCAGTTTTTTTTTTTGTAACAAATATTAAGCCAATTATTGCCAAAGCGTCATCAATAGATGCCATTGCCGCAAACAACACATCTTGACGGCCACTTTATTAGAAATGAAATGATATCGTACAAGCGTACTTATGCCGTCTGTGGTCACTCTACTTGCGCAAGTATATCGTTACGTTTATGGCTAATATCAGGCAGTGCCGGATTTAGACTATGCGATGTCCTAAGCACTAAAGCTTTTCTTTTATCAATAAATTTTTAGTTTACCAAAATAAATATATTTTAAAGTGAAGGATTGATAAAATGAATCAAAGAAGAATGATTTAGTGAAGAATAAGAAAAGAAAAACGTATAATAATAAAAAACATTTATTTTTCGATCATATTTTAACCTATTTATTAATATTATTTGAAAAAAGTTGAATTCCGTGACTTTTTTTTATCGAATTCACGAATAACGTTGTTAAAATCAATCATTCGTAACAGATCTGACTCTTTGTATAATATTGACAGAGCATCAAGCCTTTCTTGTCGCATAGTAATTATTTTTTCATTTTTTAATAATTTTAACTTCGAAAAAGATCGCTCTGCTGTGCAGTTTGATACCATTAAATAAGTTTTTGTAAAAATTTGTTCTTGTTAATAGTCAGTCTGATGGAGCCCTCCGGGATGAAATACCCTAAGCAATTGTTTACTTTGCTTATTGATAAATCCGGCACTGCTGTTAGGCAGATTAACTTGAATTGCAACAGGGACATCTTCAATAACTTTTGCCCTTATTTGCGCTGGGTTTTCCATGGTCGTCTCTGGAAAATGTTTCACAGCTGTGTTAACTTTTTGAAGTATGAAATTTGCCATATTTACCACTACTACTGCAAGAATGTTCATTTCTTGTTGTGAATGAAATGAATCATCTTCTATGTTGGTCTATATTCGACCTTGGCACTCGTTATGCTTGTTTTCACTGCGGCAGAATTGAATGGAATGTTCATTAGTTCTATCTTTGGAATAATGATACCCGTCCCATGAGTATTTTTTATTGCCCCTTTGCCTCAGGATATTTAAAATGTCCGTCGTTAATATCAACGAAAAGAATGGAAAAGAAAAAAAATGTTCCAATAAAATATTTAACTAGGTATCTAATTAATACTAATAATGCCGTCTATTTTCATCTACAATCTTTGATTTAAACAATTAACTATTACAGCTGTTTAATATAAACAAAAAAATGGCATTCAGATTGTTGTTTATAATCTTTCAATAAGTTTTCATTTTTTTCAATCATACTACAGGTCAAAAAAGTATCAGAAATTGGTCAATAAAACAGAAAATGTTAATTATTCATCCAAATTTATTGTATCGTCTTCAAAGTAGGCTCCTTCCGAAACAATACACTTGTGCCAACAAATAATCCAACCATCAAAACTTTTTTTAAACGCATTTTCCGGAAACAACTTCAGTTCTCGCCGCGAATTCTCTTTTATGTCTTCTATCGACTGAAAACGGGTACCTCAAAGTGGTAGTTTGAGTTTCGGTAAGAGAAAAAAGTCGGCCGGAGCCATATCAGGTGAATACGGTGGTTCTTCGATGATTTTGACTCGTTCTAACATGTCTTTGGCGACCTTTACACGATTGAGTTTTTGCAGAAAATTCAGGTACGAATTGACTCGTGAGACACAGAAAGTTCAGCAGCTATCTTTCTCAAACATAAATGACGATTTTCAATCATCATTTCCTTCACATTAGCGATGTTAACTTCAGTTGAAGACGTTGATGGCCGACCAGAGCGAGGCAAATCTTCCACTACATCTCGACTGCTTTTGCACCACTCAGATGCACGTGTTTTTGATAAAGTCGATTCACCGTAAGCCTTCTCCAACATTTTCAGCGATTCGGCACACGAAATTCAAAATTTGAGACAAATTCTTTGTTTAATGTTTTTATCCATTGTAAAAATCGCAAAATACACTCGAGATGACTGACATTCGAGCACTGTAAACAAACTAAATGACAGATGGCGCTCAAACTCCGCGTCAGCATAAAGGGTAATTGTGCAAACTTAGTGACAAAAATAATTTCGTCAGCGGGCTTTTTAAATGATAAATTCCCGGTACTTTCTTGACAAAATGTACTTCATACCCTATTCTTCCCGTTAATATATGGTCCGATAAAATTATTTTATACATAATACACGCGGGTGAAGCCGCGAGCAAATTCTAGTTAAAATATAATGTAACGCAGTAAGTCACAACACGTATCCCGAAGCGAGATGGGAGAGAGCGAAACATGAAAAAGCAAAAACTAAGGATACCTTAGTTTTTGGAGAATCAGGAACTAAACATCACTTAGGCCAGGAGACTCTCCAAAGATCGAGGAACCAAAGGACAACATAGTAAATTTGCAGGTAACGTGAGCGTTACAATAATAATACTTATATATACACTCATCAAAAAAATTAAAGGATAATTTTTAACAAGCAAATTTTTTACCAATTTTCAAACAGTTATATTTCCGCGAAAAATGATTGGATTTACATGATCCAAAGCTCATTCGAAAGCTTGTACTTTCTAGTTTTTGAATTAAGAGTCCAATTATTTTTATCATCCCTTGACGCTCTGGGCCAAGGGTTCAAACAGTTCAAAAAATTATCCCTTAATTTTTTATAAACTTTGAAAGCGTAACATTTTTGCAAAAATTTTTTTACAAGAGATTAAATGAAATCTTTCGAAAGCTTGTTTTTTTCTCTTGAAAATTTGTTTTTTATCACCCCCGTACGATTTTGTTTGACCGCGTTATTCACTGTCAATGTAAAAATGACACTTTTGACTTTAAACTCCTGTATATCCTGAAATAATCATCGCACAATGATCGGCTTGATATCATTAGAAAGCTGAAAGTATTCTCTTTAAAATCGTTGCATACGATTTTGTAAAGAAATTTTTTTTCCTCCCTTGATTTTCGTTTTAAAAACATGTAAAAAAACGGTATTTTCTCATTTTTTACTTATCTGGCCGCCATTTTGTCAAAAATTATGAAACCTAAAATGCAAACATGTTTTTTTTAAGTTAATAGTGCCCCAAAAAGTTTTCCAGAATAGCAAGTTGCTGCGATTTTTTCTTCTTAATTTTCACAGCTGTCAAATGTTCATGATTTAATTAAAGGGTATTTTTTCCATCTTCTCTAACGTTGAAAAACAATAAGAAATGGAACATTTTCAAACTACTGTAAATCCGCCAAAAATGATTCAATTTTATTGAACTAGGGCTTTTTTTGAAGCTGATACTTTCTAGTTTTTGAATAATAAACCAAAAATTTTTTATCATACCCTACTCTTCCGCGCCAAGCATTAAAAAAAATTTTTTTTTTATGATTTACGGACTTTTATTATGAGTCTGTAGAGTACAAAAACAACTATTGGAAAAATACTTTGATGATGTTAAACCATTTTTTTAGCAAAAAAACGATATTGATTATTCCTTGCCCAACGTTAAAAAAGTTTTATTTATTTAATGATTTATGGACTTTGATTATGGGTCTGTAGAGTACGAAAAAATTTATTGAAAAACAATTAACCAACATTATTTCGAAAAGTGTTATTTTTCCTTCAAAAATTCATTTTTTAAGCTCTCAGATTTTTTTTGGCTGCGGTATAAGTAGTCGATTGTTGGAATTAATTAAATGATAATTTTTTATTAATTTAAAACAATAAGAATTTAAATTACTAATCACATAACTATGCGAAAAATTATTAAAATTTAATGGATCAAAGTTGTTTTAAGACTAGAAATCTTAAGAATTTAATTTAAAAAAATCAAAATCTTTATCGTTCTAAAGAGCTAGAAAAGTTATCTCTCAATCTTAAATGAGCCTTGAAAGTGACTGTAGGGTACAAAAACTTTTTCTATTTTATTTATTTTTATTTGAAAAAAACATTTTTAAGGTGTCAAATCTTTTATTTCTGAATTCCGCTTATCCTTATTTTGTTGGTATTAACGAGTTTAACATTACACTCAATTTTGTTCATTCCAATTTTGCAGTATTGATTTTATTGCTACTGCGTAAAATTTACAAAGTAAAAATCACTTTTTTTGCTTAAAAAATGGTTTAACATCATCGAAGTATTTTTCCAATAATTGTTTTTGTACTGTACAGACTCATAATCAAAGTCCGTAAATCATTTAAAAAAATTTTTTTTTAATGCTTGGCGCGGAAGAGTCGGGTATGATAAAAAAATTTTGGTTTATTATTCAAATACTAGAAAGTATCAGCTTCAAAAAAAGCCCTAGTTCAATAAAATTGAATCATTTTTGGCGGATTTACAGTAGTTTGAAAATGTTCCATTTCTTATTGTTTTTCAACGTTACAGAAGATGGAAAAAAAAACCTTTAATTAAATCATGAACATTTGACAGCTGTGAAAATTAAGAAAAAATCGCAGCAACTTGCTATTCTGGATAACTTTTTGGGGCACTATTATCTTAAAAAAAACATGTTTGCATTTTTTCATCATTTTTGACAAAATGGCGGCCAGATAAGTAAAAAATGAGAAAATACCGTTTTTTTACATGTTTTTAAAACGAAAATCATAGGAGGAAAAAAAATTTCTTTACAAAATCGTATGCAACGATTTTAAAGAGAATACTTTCAGCTTTCTAATGATATCAAGCCGATCATTGTGCGATGATTTTTTCAGGATATACAGGAGTTTAAAGTCAAAAGTGTCATTTTTACTTTGACAGTGAATAACGCGGTCAAAAAAAATCGTACGGAGATGATAAAAAACAAATTTTCAAGAGAAAAAAACAAGCTTTCGAAAGATTTCATTGAATCTCTTGTAAAAAAATTTTTGCAAAAATGTTATGCTTTCAAAGTTTATAAAAAATTAAGGGATAATTTTTTGAACTGTTTGAACCCTTGGCCCAGAGCGGCAAGGGATGATAAAAATAATTGGGCTCTTAATTCAAAAACTAGAAAGTACAATCTTTCGAATGAGCTTTGGATCATGTAAATCCAATCATTTTTCGCGGAAATATAACTGTTTGAAAATTGGTAAAAAATTTGCTTGTTAAAAATTATCCTTTAATTTTTTTGATGAGTGTATAATTATTATTTATATCGCCGAGTTGACCTGTCCCGCGTAATGCGGTATAATAGTACGGTGGATATGTGATGCAAAAAATTGTTACCCTCTTTCTGGTCAAATTTACACCGGAAAATCAGCGTCTGGACGAGAAGCAAGTCAAGGAGAAAGAGTTGTAAAAGCTGTCCCATTCAAAACACATTACGTTAATATAACAACAGATAATTTTCTCAGAACTCTTAATTTAACCGAGCATTTATTATCCTGGAAGTTAACTCTCGTTGGCACATTGAAACGAAATAAAAAATACATTTCTGCAGAAATGAAAGAAGCTAAAACTCGTGCGATCTATTCATCGTTGTTTGAATTCCATTGTAACACAACTATATGCCATAGACATAGGAATATAGAGAGACGAAGTAGTTTGTGCCTAAGTTTGATTGGCTACTATGTGGCACATGCACATGATGCACAGTGATTCAAATATGTTATGTATAGAATTCAATTGTTACTAAATATTATATGTCAAATAACTTTTCCGTGTAATTAGCAACTATATATTTTCCTTACAATTCAAATAAATTAACAGTATATACACCCAAAAATGGTGCAGTTCTGTGTACCTTTATGTGAAAACAGATCAGACAATCAAAACTGGAAGAAAATAAAAAACAGATGTAGATAACAAAAATAAAGAACAAATGTAGCCTAGTAATTCGGCACGAGATGGAGAAAAAACGTCATCTGGGGTGCTCAAGCTGATTGGTTAAAGCATCTGAGGCAACCTGTGTATTTACTAACCTTGGTATGTAACGAAAAATAAAACAGTACCTACCTAATACTTTTGTCATCTATACATCATGATAATGTGACGCCGGGGCCCAAAAAAAGCCGGATATGATTCACATTGTGCGATTTCAAATATACATTTTTAGTTATGTTTAACCCATTTGTTAGAGCAGCGGCGTTGGAAACAATGATAAGTATATATTATTTCGTTTGTTAGGAAAACAAAGAAGTGTTTTTCGAAGTGTTGAAATTATAAAATCAGTGAACATTCCATTTTACACTGTTGCAAATATATTCACAATAAACTAGTATATTTAAATTATTGTGAAGATTGCAACCAATTGTTCTTGTTTGCACATATTAAGTGAAATAAAAATATTCACAAAAATAAGTGTATTACCAGAGGCGGATTAAATGTCGAGAGCGCCCTAGGCAAGCACTTCATCGGCGCCCCTCTAGTGGCCATATGACATTCAGCTTGACCACTCCCTTCCAGTGTTGCTTAACTGTTCATATTTTAAGTATAACAATGGAAAAGGACAAAGTAAAAGGTATCAGATTATTGTCTGATACACAAAGTAGTTCCGATGGTTAGTTATATTTTATAACACATATGATTGTGACTTAAAAATTTCGTATTCAAAGGACAAAGTAATACATATCAAGAAGTTATTATCTGATACACAAAGTAGTTCCGATGGTTAGTTATATTTTATAACACATATGATTTTGACTTAAAAATTTCGTATTCAAAGGACAAAGTAATACATATCAAGAAGTTATTATCTGATACACAAAGTAGTTCCGATGGTTAGTTATATTTTATAACACATATGATTTTGACTTAAAAATTTCGTATTCAAAGGACAAAGTAATACATATCAAGAAGTTATTATCTGATACACAAAGTAGTTCCGATGGTTAATTATATTTTATAACACATATGATTTTGACTTAAAAATTTCGTATTCAAAGGACAAAGTAAAACATATCAAGAAGTTATTATCTGATACACAAAGTAGTTCCGATGGTTAGTTATATTTTATAACACATATGATTGTGACTTAAAAATTTCTTATTCAAAGGACAAAGTAATAGGTATCAGGTTATTGACAGATACACAAAGTAATTTTAGTTCCGATAGTAGGTTATATTTTATAACACATATGTGTGTGATTTAAAAACGCGGTTCTGCGATTATTTTTCAAAAATTTCTTATTCAAAGGACAAAGTAATAGGTATCAGGTTATTGACAGATACACAAAGTAATTTGAGTTCCGATAGTTACAAGCGGTGTCGACGGTGTGGATACGGCAGTGAGACTCAACCTCACGTATTGAACCACTGCGGTGTCCATTCTGCCACGTGGTTACGTCGGCATGATGTGGTACTGGAACGCATCGCCGGGGCAGTACCTGTCGGGAAAGTCGAGGTTAAAATTAATCAAACCGTCGCCGGAACCGACTCAAGCCTACGCCGTGATCTGGTCTTCATCAATGAGACCAGCAAGACCGCTGTTGTCGTGGACGTGGCCGTCTCTTTCGACAACACTCCGACGGCAATCGACAAGGCGAGACGTCAAAAAATCGTAAAGTATACCCCTTTGTGCAACAAACTCAAAGAAAAGGGGTACGATGTCTCGCTGGACGCGGTTGTCGTCGGGGCGTTGGGTTCGTGGGATCCGGCCAACGAGAAGATACTCCGGGTACTGGGGGTCAATCGCCGCTATGCTAAACGCATGCGGTGCCTCATCGTGTCCGACGTGATAAGATGTTCGCGAGACATCTAGGTCGAGCACGTATCGGGGCGCCGACAGTACGTGTAGTTGCGGCTGATCACTGCACCCGGAAAGCGAAAATACTCTATGCCTTCTACCCTACTTTTTGATTAGTTAGTATATCCTCTCGTTGAATGGATCCCACACATTTGATACTAAATTGTGATAGATACTACATATTGTGCTGTGCTGCGAACTTTTTCTCATTTTAAATTCTGATGTGCCTATAGTCTTAAGTTTTAATGTAACTTTTAAATCATATACATATTTTTCAAAAATATCTTATTCAAAGGATAAAATAATAGGTATAAGGTTATTGACAGATACACAAAGTAATTTCAGTTCCGATAGGTTATATTTTATAACACATATGTGTGTGACTTAAAAACGGTTCAGAGCGTCAGGAGCTCTCGGTCGCTGTTCCTTCGCCGGGTAGGGAACCACTGATGCGTGTGGTCCCCGGAACTGTACGGTCTGTGATGATCCGGCAGATCCGGTATGGAGTGCGTCAGCACTTCCTGCAGCGCTTGATGGCGAAGCCTGATCAGGGTAAGGTATGCGGGGCGTGTACCGCTGGGATGCGTCCAGCTACTTTATGCTGACGGGGCAGTACACGCGGTTGAATGGATCCCACACATTTGATACTAAATTGTGATAGATACTACATATTGTGCTGTGCTGCGAACTTTTTCTCATTTTAAATTCTGATGTGCCTATAGTCTTAAGTTTTAATGTAACTTTTAAATCATATACATATTTTTCAAAAATATCTTATTCAAAGGATAAAATAATAGGTATAAGGTTATTGACAGATACACAAAGTAATTTCAGTTCCGATAGGTTATATTTTATAACACATATGTGTGTGACTTAAAAACGGTTCAGAGCGTCAGGAGCTCTCGGTCGCTGTTCCTTCGCCGGGTAGGGAACCACCGATGCGTGTGGTCCCTGGACCGTGCAGGTCTGTGGTGATCCGGCAGATCCGGTATGGAGTGCGTCAGCACTTCCTGCAGCGCTTGATGGCGAAGCCTGATCAGGGTAAGGTATGCGGTGCGTGTCCCGCTGGGATGCGTCCAGCTACTTTATGCTGACGGAGCAGTACACGCGGTTGAATGGATCCCACACATGTGATACTAAATTGTGATAGATACTACATATTGTGCTGTGCTGCGAACTTTTTCTCATTTTAAATTGTGATGTGCCTATAGTCTTAAGTTTTAATGTAACTTTTAAATTATATACATATTTTTCAAAAATATCTTATTCAAAGGATAAAATAATAGGTATAAGGTTATTGACAGATACACAAAGTAATTTCAGTTCCGTTAGTAGGTTATATTTTATAACACATATGTGTGTGACTTAAAAACGGTTCAGAGCGTCAGGAGCTCTCGGTCGCTGTTCCTTCGCCGGGTAGGGAACCACCGATGCGTGTGGTCCCCGGAACTGTACGGTCTGTGATGATCCGGCAGATCCGGTATGGAGTGCGTCAGCATTTCCTGCAGCGCTTGATGGCGAATCCTGATCAGGGTAAGGTATGCGGGGCGTGTACCGCTGGGATGCGTCCAGCTACTTTATGCTGACGGGGCAGTACACGCGGTTGAATGGATCCCACACATTTGATACTAAATTGTGATAGATACTACATATTGTGCTGTGCTGCGAACTTTTTCTCATTTTAAATTGTGATGTGCCTATAGTCTGAAGTTTTAATGTTACTTTTAAATCATAAACATGTAGGATAGCCGGGTTGCAGGTATATATAGAATATACGGTTACAACAAAGACTATATTTACTATGCAGAATATATGACAGAACAAATAACAATGATAACAACAATAGTGTAAATATTGTAACAATGGAGATGTACACTGTGCCGCAGTCTTCTCTCGTCTGCGCGTGGATGTGTAACTGCACTGTTCGCTCCCTTCTCTTCTAAACCGGCTGGTGCGCGTCGGACGTGTTTGTGTTTTCTGCGTCGATCGTACTGTGTGTGCTTACTGATACACTCTGGCTCTCCGCTGCATAAGGCGGGGTTTTTATATCGTCGCCCTTATGTTTCTGGAAATTTCTGAGTGTCGGGAACATTCTGTTGCTAATCTAGCGTTCCCCGGCTTATATGGAAACGTCGAGAAGATTCTCTGTGCTTGTCGGGACGTTTCCATATAACCCCCCTGCTGAGACCGGAGGTCAGGGTTCGTAATAGTCGGGGAAGCGTACGTGGCGTCCAGACTTTGTTGTTGTAGACCTGGGGGTCGTCTTCGCAGGTTCTGGCGGACGGGTGAGGTCTATTGCTGGTCCAGGTGGTGGTTCTAGCTCGTAAGTCGGCGTGGTTGTGGGAACCGTTGCTGCATCCTTCAACACGTAGGCGGGCTTGACGCGGTCGGCGGATACTGTCGTATCTTTTCCCTTTACTCTTATTTTGAAAGTCTTGTCGCTGCGTTCGAGGACGGGGTGTGGTCCGGTGTAAGGCGGTTGTAGGGCGCCGCGGAGTGCGTCTTGGCGTAGAAATACGTGGGACGTTGTCTTCAGGTCTTTAAAGATGAACACCGGGTGGTTTCCGTGGTGGGCTGTTTGTGTTGGCCGGATTTTTGTTATATTTCGGCGTAGCTGTTGAATGAAGTCCGGGTAGTCCCTGCAGGTGGTTGTTGACGGCGCGAGGAACTCCCCGGGGAGACGAAGTGGTTCTCCGTACACTAGCTCTGCCGTGGAGGCTTGCAGGTCCTCTTTCCAGGTGCTTCGGAGACCTAAAAGTACTAGCGGAAGAGCGTCTGTCCATTTTCCTCCTGCGTGGCACATGATCGCGGCTTTCATTGTCCTGTGGAATCGTTCCACTAGACCGTTGGCCGCGGGATGGTACGCGGTTGTGCGCGTGAGCTGAATCCCTGCGAGGTTGGCTAGCGCTCGGAACAGTCGCGACTCAAACTGCCTGCCTTGATCTGTGGTGATCGTCTGGGGGCTGCCGAAGCGGGCGATCCAGCCGGACAGAAGTGCGCGGGCGACTGTGTCGGCTGTGATGTCTGGGAGCGGTATTGCTTCGGGCCAACGCGTGAAACGATCCACCGCGGTGAGACAGTAGCGGAATCCGTCCGATGGTGGAAGTGGTCCAACCAGGTCGACGTGGACGTGACTGAAGCGTGCGTCTGGGACTGGGATTTTGCCTAGTGGTGTGTTCACGTGCCGGGTGACCTTTGCGCGTTGACATGGGAGGCACGTTCGGGTCCAAGCGCGACAATCCTTGCGGACGCCGGGCCATACGAACCGCTGCGAGATCATCTGAGCAGACGCGGATGCACCTGGGTGGCTTAGTCCGTGTAACGCTTGGAAGATTGCGCGTCGGAAAGGCGTTGTCACGAAAGGGCGTGGGCGTGACTGAGCGATGTCACAGTAGAGGGACACGTTGCTGTCGGGGATGGGTACCATTTCGAGATGGAGCGCTGATCCACGACGGAGGAGGTCCTGGAGCTCTTCGTCTTGGCTCTGCGACGCGGCTAGGGCTTGGTAGTCGACCGGTGCGGATATAGCTTCAATCCGCGACAAGGTGTCGGCGACGATGTTGTCCTGTCCAGCGATGTGCTTTATGTCCGTCGTAAACTGCCCTATGAAGTCCAGGTGCCGGAACTGACGTGGAGAACACTTGTCGCGGTTTTGTTGGAACGCGAATATCAGCGGTTTATGATCCGTCAGCACGGTGAAATGTCGGCCTTCAAGCATGTGCCTGAAATATTTTATGGCTTTGTAGACGGCTAGCAGTTCACGATCGTATGGGCTCCAATTTCTTTGCGACGGGCTGATCTTGTGGGAGAAAAAAGCTAGGGGCTGCCAATCTCCCTGGACGCGCTGTTGCAGTACGGCTCCGACGGCGACCTGCGATGCGTCGGTGACGACGGTGATTGGTGCGACTGGGTCCGGGTGAGCCAAGAGGGTGGCGCGGGCGAGTCCAGCCTTGCAGGCGTCGAAAGCGCGTTGTAATTCGGGGGTCCAGGTCACTGGATGTGATCCCTTTACTTTTGGTCCCGCTAAGACTTCATGTAAAGGAGCTTGGAGTTCGGCGGCGTGTGGTAGGAAACGACGGTAGAAATTCACCATCCCCAGGAAGCGGCGCAGTTGCTTTACCGTTTGCGGTGTCGGGAACGCCTGGAGGTCGGTGATTCGTTTTTGAGGTGGTTGCGTTCCTGATGCCGAGACAGTGTAGCCCAAAAACGTTACTTCCGGGACGCCGAAAACGCATTTGGCCGGGTTCAGCAGGAGTCCGTAGTCGTTGAACCGCTGGAACAGCGTGCGCAGGTGCTCGATATGTTCCTCTTCGGTGCGGGAAGCGACTAGGACGTCGTCTATGTAGGCGTAGCAGAATTCGAGTCCGCGGAGGATTTCGTCCATGAACCGCTGGAAGGTTTGCGCGGCGTTGCGGAGGCCGAAAGACATAAATGGGAACTCGAATAGACCGAAAGGCGTTGTAATCGCAGTCTTCGGGACGTCGTCTGGATGTACCGGGATCTGGTGATATGCCTTCACGAGGTCGATGGTAGAAAATACCGTACATCCAGATAACTCGTGCGTGAAGTCGGCGATGTGTCGCACTGGGTATCGATCCGGGATGGTGCGTGCGTTGAGTGATCGGTAGTCGCCGCACGGGCGCCATCCGTGATCGCCCTTGGGGACGATGTGCAATGGCGAAGACCAAGGGCTCTCCGAACGACGGGCGATACCGGTGTGTAGCATGGCGTCGAATTCATCCTTGGCTATTCGCAAACGGTCCGGGGCGAGGCGTCGTGGGCGGCTGGCTACTGGTGGTCCAGGTGTCGTCCGGATGTGGTGCACGGTGGAATGTCGAGGTTCTAGAGGCTGGCCGGCTGGACGGGTTATAGCTGGGAACCCGCGCAGCAGATCGTGATACCTGGACTCGCCGCTGATGGCGCGCACTGTGGGTGCGGGTTTGGTCGACGCAGGTACCGGCGCTCCAGGGGATGCGAAACCTGTGATTCCGTCGAGCAGGCGGTGATGACGAACATCGACTAGCAGGTGGAAGTGGGATAGGAAGTCGGCACCGATGATCGCCGTGTTGACGTCGGCGACGACAAACTTCCACGTAAAATCCCGCCGTAGGCCGAGGCTGAGACGTAGCGTGATCAACCCGTGCGTGCGGATGCTCGTTCCGTTGGCCGCGCAGAGTTCGTAATCCGTACGCGGTCGTGGAGTTCGCAGGCGGGTGCGTGGATACACGCATACGTCGGAACCGGTGTCTACCAGAAAACGGATCTTCGTGGTGCTGTCCGTGACGAAGAGGCGGCCGGAGGATTGGACACAGTCGGTTGCCGCCGCTAACGACTGCCTGGGAAGTTTCCCGTCTTGAAGGTGCACGGGGGTTCGCATTTCTGTGCCTTCTCTCGGAAGCGCCAGTGGTACCAGCAGAGGCCTTGCTGCGAAGTCCTGTTGCGTGAGCTGCTGCGGCTGCGGTTGCGGTTGAAGGTGCGTTGGCGTGGGCGGGGGTCGCTGGGCCGGTGGTTTGTAGACAACGCAGCCACCTGGTGCGCCAATTCTTCGAGGCGGGCGGTGAGTGCTGCGAGGTCCGACGGCGGTGGGTTGACGCTGGCTACCTGGGGCGGAGGTGTGACCTCAACTATTTTATCGGCCAGGTTGGCGACGGTGTCGAGGGTCGCGTCGGTCTGGCACGCGATGATCGCCTGGACATTGGGTGGAAGGCGGTTTGCCCACAATGTCCTTAAAAATTCTGCCGGGACGTCGGGGCCGGCGAGGGTACGCAGGTGCCGGAGGAATTGGGACGGCTTACGGTCGCCTATTTCCTCGTGGACGAGGAGCTGTCGCACTCGTTCTTCACGGGAAGCTGATAGACGTCGTATTAGCTCTGTTTTTATCGTCGTATATTTATCTGTCGCCGGAGGGTTGGTGATGATATCCTCCACTTCGGCCGCGTACTGGGAGTCTAGTTGTCCGACGACGTGGTTGTACCGGGTGGCATCCTGGACGATTTGCGCGAGCTCGAATTGACTCTCAAGCTGTGCAAACCACAGGGCAGGTCGGTCAGGCCAGAATGGTGGTACTCGGATCCCCACACGATATAGAGCGCCTCCGGGTTGTTGTTGTTCTGCCATGATCACGTCGGTGGTCACCAATGTAGGATAGCCGGGTTGCAGGTATATATAGAATATACGGTTACAACAAAGACTATATTTACTATGCAGAATATATGACAGAACAAATAACAATGATAACAACAATAGTGTAAATATTGTAACAATGGAGATGTACACTGTGCCGCAGTCTTCTCTCGTCTGCGCGTGGATGTGTAACTGCACTGTTCGCTCCCTTCTCTTCTAAACCGGCTGGTGCGCGTCGGACGTGTTTGTGTTTTCTGCGTCGATCGTACTGTGTGTGCTTACTGATACACTCTGGCTCTCCGCTGCATAAGGCGGGGTTTTTATATCGTCGCCCTTATGTTTCTGGAAATTTCTGAGTGTCGGGAACATTCTGTTGCTAATCTAGCGTTCCCCGGCTTATATGGAAACGTCGAGAAGATTCTCTGTGCTTGTCGGGACGTTTCCATAAACATATTTATTATATAGTTTTAAATCTATTTTGTATTTGTATATAAATATTTTATTAAAATTAATTGGTGAAATCAGTTCCTATGTTTGTAAGGTTAGGTTAGATTCAGTTGGCAAATATACTCTATGAAGACGGACAAATAGAAGGCCGCTTGCTTTTTTTAACATCGTCGACATTGTCGCATATGCTACTTAAGTGATTTATTTTGAAAATAACGATATGAACAGCGCCGAGTATTTTTGAGATAATTAGGTGAATAGTTGTGTCTTCATATTACTGAAGATCGTTCTCAAAATCTACAAACGAGAGAAATATATCTACAAAATTAACTATGGAAATTATCTTGGGTAGATCTATGCAACCACCTCTACTTTTATTACTTACACACCAACTGATTTTACTTCTACATCATCTTAAACGTTCAGACGAAAATTCATTATTGGGAGTTGTAATATTTGTCATGAAGCCCCCCTCAAGCGAAGGCTAAAAAGACTCGCAAAACATGTTTTCAATGTGAAAAATCTATATGCGACGAATATTCGTCTACATTGACAATTTGTTAAAATTAGATACCAATTGACAATTTTTTTGTCTAAAATAGATACCTATGATGTGTATAATCAAATAAGAAATATTCAAATTGTATCAACTTCTATTTTAATACAAGGGGACGGTCACAGAGGTGCATCGAGTTAAGGCCCCCATACACGAGCGGGATTTCCTCAAGGTTTGGCCTGAAATGTGGCGGTTTCCTTGTGGCCACGGAGGAAGCGGGAGGTTGAAAAAAAAAACGGAATTCAATTCTTTTTGGACTTGAGGCCGAATTTTCCCGATCTCTAGAACACGTGTGTGGTTACGCTCAGTCGTCATTGAAGATTTAATTTCATTTCATCAGTCATGTATCGCGAATTTCAAACAGAATTTATCCTAATGTATGAAAATGAACCTTGGTTGTAGCAAGTTAGTTCCAAAGAGTATCATGATCGAAATAAAAAGGATGCCATCCTCAAATAATTGTGGAAATCTTTTGGGGAAATTTGCAGTTCACTTAAGATTTTTGTGGGAATACACGTTTCTTTTTAAAAGCCACTTCTTGCACCGTACACTTATTTTGCGCCTTTTCTTGCGAATGCAGTCCCAAGCAACTACACAACCAACAGCCACTACAATATTATCATCCAGTGATGCATGGATTGCAAAACCACGAGACAGAGCTAGTGTATGGCTACTAGAAAATTCTCTAGTTGTATGGCTACATTTACAGGTAAAGACTCCGTGTGGTTATAGTTGAGACAAATACGAACTAATCCTCGTTAGACTTGAGTGCAAACTCGTCCCCGTTTCCGAGAAATCGCGGGTTGAAATTTACCACTCTATGAGAATCTCGAGCGCTGACCACTTGGCTATTCGTTCCATAATTTGTAGAGGTGTACCTAAAAGTAACGAAAAAAAGCGTACCCGTATGTATTCGTTACTATAACAACTAGTACTCGTTACTTTCGTATCGTTACGTTACTCGTTACTTCTGATACCTCATAACATGCTATATTATGTACTAGGTGGGCCCACGCGGCTTCGCTCGCGGAAATATTGTTTAGGATTTAAAAAATATATAGTTGAATTATGTATAAACACGATTAATTATTTTTCTAATAAAAACCAAACAACACTTACACCTACAAAAAGTAAAAATAATTTTTGTTCTATTTAAATTTAAATCTTAATTATTGAAAACAAATTAAACAATTGACAATCAAAAGAATACCACAGGCCTGTCCTCTCCCCGCGACACTATCTAGTTCGCACGAATATGTTATTATACTTATGTATATTTCACGTTATTTCCTAAACCAAAAGACCAAATTGGATTCTGTAAAAGGCAAATTATATCTACATTAAGTACTTATGACGATGAAATCATTTATTTCAATAAGGATTGAAGTTTTGCAGGTCAAAACTCCATGTAAACCGAACCCAAATATTTTATGTTTTCTTTGTAACATAAAAGCAGTCATTGTGGCTTAAATATAAAAGTTTGACATATGGTGTCGCGGACTTTATTGTAGCACTTTTGATTCTACACAATTCTTTAATACATTATTTTGTTCTATATTCAACGGTTTAGGCAGCGTATCGCAAAACAGCGTGCCGTCGGTAAAATTTTTTCCGACTTGATTTACTAATATCGTCACTGCTTAGTTGTTATGTTACCTAACGTAATAAAATATAGCCTATAACCTGGCCAGAGAATGTACTTATGAATTTAAAAAAAAATCACGTAAATCGGATAACTGGTTCTCGAGTGATAAGCGCACTAACGGACAGACAGACAGAGAGACAGACAGAGAGACGTTGAGCTTTATATTATATGTATATTAAGGAAGAGCAACGAATCGAGTCGTATTTGCATACGCGTACACAGAGCCGGCGCTAGCCAACGTGAGGCCTTGGGCCGTGTACATTTTGCGAGGCCTTGGCGGTAAAAAAATTTGTAGACAAAAAAAATAAAAATAGTCAATAATAAAATTATATGTCTGCAATCTGCAAAAAAGCAAAAATCTCTACTAGGTACGAAAAATGCGAGTACCGAAATGTATTTGTGTGTAACGTTTCGTTACTCGGTACTAGATGGCGCACCCGTTACTCAGTACCGAATACATACGGTTTGCTACAGCTCTAATAATTTGCATAATTGATTCTGAAATGTACATGATTGTATTTAACATGAGCCGTTTTAATTCTAATGAAACGGCCCTAAAAAATTATTTAGGACCGAGCGTAAAGTTTGAGCATATAAACTTTGACCTTTTCATCGAAACAATCCAAATGCAAAAGGTTTCATTAAAATCGGTACATAGAGGCCCGATTTCTAGGTATATTGCTAATTGCAGTCGACTAAAAAGGATTTAGATTTCGAATTTCGAACAATGAATTTCTTTTGATTTTTGTTTTTGAGTAAGATGGTTGTAATTCTGAGTAAATCGGTAATTAAAATTAAATGCAATATAACTAAAAAAAAAAAACGGAAGGAATAATTTTTAAACTGTTTGTACTATCAAAAGTTATTTCCACTGAATCCCTTTAATTTATTTCGTTAAATGTTAAACTCTTATTATACAAAAGCCCTGATTATGTGCAACATAAAATCGCTTAAATATGAATGTAAATATACTCAAAATAATATTTTAACTCCTCTTTGTATTATCAAAACTTATGAATTTCCTTAACTTATTTCGTCAAATGTTAAAATCTTATACAAAACCCCTGATTATGCGCAACATAAAATCGCTACAATATGCATGAAAATATACAGAAAATAAGCCCCAAATATGCAGTAAAACGCATAAAACAGCAAAAATATGCAACGTTTTTTGTCAAATACATAACGGAAATTACTGAATTTTGTGACTTGTAACAGTAAAATTTTTAGTATGCAATTGTACTGTATATAAAAATATAACAATTTTTCAAAATTCTGTATAAAAGACATGCCGATCTGAAATCGATTATTAGAGTTAAATAATCGATTTTTCAGATCGATTTGAAACACTACATCGATTCGATGAATTTATCCAGAAACGTCTCGAATCGGATTGATTCAAAAACTAGCGATAAAATTCCTAAACTGCGTTATCTTAGTTTTTTAATTTTTGCTATTGTCGGACGCAAAAAACACCAGTTGATATTTTGAACGCATAAAATAAATATTTATGAACGTATCCAAAGTTGTCGTTACTTGCGTTACTTACTAATAAAAAAGTTGTCATTGTTGAAATAATTATATATTATTGTCAATGTGTTTATTTTTCTATATCTAAAGGTTGGCATAAAGTGGTCCCATGACGTCATTGTTGGCCGCTATCTATGTACTGCGAGTTCTGGAGAAAAATACATCCAGTGCATAGACATAGAGATATAGACAGCGCATTCGTATTTAACATAATGGTGTAACATGGGTATAACATTTGTTCTGTAAGTGAGAGAGAGATGCAAGTCGTTTGGAAAATAACATATATGATTTCCAAACATCTTCTGTCTCTCTCATTTGACACGGCTCTTTTTACGAGTCAGATGCGCTGTCCATTTCTTTATGTCTATGATCCAGTGCTCACAGTGCTCTGATCACGTGATTTTAAATTTGAAATTAACTGACAGAAGCAGATGAATTTAAGGTTAACTTTAGATGTATTTGTTGCTATCAAGTTATTTAAAGATGAATTAATAACATTTATGAAACGTACAATCAAGAATAAGTAATAAGTGTAAATAAGAATACGTTATTTTTGAAATACAATAATATAGTTAAGTAAATTGATTCAACAATAAATTTTTTATAATTGCTATAATTTTCATTATTGAAAATAATATTTTAGTTATTAATTTATTATTTTACTTTATATGGGCGGAAGGGTATTAAAACTGTTTATCGTTATAAATATATCACGTCTTCATTTTGACGTAAACTTAAAAATGGCAGCATATCCAGTATAATATCTAAAACGGAACGACGATCCAGGGGGGCTATTACGGTTCTCAAATCGAGTGAAAATGACGAAAGTGAGTAGCCTACTCTATTACGGTGAATCTCACTAGGTGAAAATGTGAGATTATCACAAATCACACATAATATAGATAGTAAGCTACCATGTAATGTACACTCCCTAGTTTGAACATAGGCGAGGGGGTCAACATACCAATGGAGGGATGAAAAGGTTTGTTATGCGTGTTGCCTACTATACATATTAACGGTTTTATTTTTCAATTTCAAATACATAAAGGCCATTAAGGGAAAAAAGACGATAATAACCAACTTTAACAAAGTTATTGATATATTTATTATTTCGAATTTTATAATAACAATTACAAATTATAACATATTCATAAAATATACACTCTTTAAATCACACTAACACAAATAATAAGTCTTCGAAAATAATGTCTTTCAAAACACATGAAGTCTTTAAAATATAAAACACGGCACAAGTAAAATAACTGTCAAGCTTACAAACACTAGACAGACACTACATAGTTACATAGGTACTTATAACCACAGCATAATAAATAAACAGATACATATTTCTAACAGACAAAACTGGCTAATTCTGTGACTGGCTAATGAACAAAATAACCTCTGAACATTGCTTCGATTGCTTCCGTTTTCAGTTTTCATCTGTGGTTTTCATTTAAAATACAGACAGGTTAACCAACATAGATGATGAAAATTACTAAAGCGTGAACTTCCCTTGCCCCACTCGTATTTACAGGAGTTGCAAATGATTGCCATAAGAGCTGCTTATCTATATTATGTGTGATTTGTGGAGATTATCCGCGTGAGTTTACTCGACACGAAATTATGTGTCGAGAACCGTTGTGCGCATGCGCGTAAGCGTTTATTAAAATCATAAAACGCGTTAAATAAATGAAATTTTTTTGATAAGGAGTCTGCAAAGGTTTTTCCTCGTTAGAAATCGAATAAAAAGTTGGTTTGTACAGTTTAGTAATGAAAAAATAAATAATCTCAAGTTTAACTGACAGATGAACTAGCGGTTTATAAATCACAACAATATTCTGTTTTAAATCATCCAAAAATAAAATGAATGAACAGACAGTAAATACCAAGGAAGAATTTTACAATTTACCTATGTATTAATTGATTTATTATCATGTATTTAAAAGATTTGTTTGTTGAAAAAATTGTAAACAATTAAAAATAAATAACGTATGATGTGTATTGTATTTGATGTGTGATATTATCTGTAATTATAACGAGTGTCTTTAAAATATGTGTACATTATAATACTGTGTATTTTAACTATTGACGCTGTCTTGTAATATCATTATTAATTTTTTAAAAACTAATTTCATGTTTAAATATTTTCAAAATTTAAAAATACCATCAATGTGTAATCAAAATTTATTTTTTACTAGCCCAAATATTTCTTTTACATTATATAGCAGCACTATATTCTTTAATTAATTCTAATAATGTACCCTATTCTCTTTTACTAAAATTAACTCGTTTTTTATCACATTTATGTAATAATTTAAGGTTAATTTTTAGTTTGACATAACGAAATATGAGATTTCAATAAAAATGGCGTCAACATTCGTGAAAATGTGAGATTCATTTTCCGAAAGTGCCTAGTTACTTCACATTTTCACTCGAGAGTTCCGTGATCGGGTGACTAAAGTCACGTGAGATGAAAATGTGAGAAGTGATAAAATCCGCACGAGAACCGTAATAGCCCCCCAGTATACTACACGAGTGACGTCAGAAGTCACAGTGCTTGCAGTGCATATCGGAACACAGTAGTATTGTTTTGTTTAATTTTTAAAAACTAAGTAACCTGATTGCATTTTGTTTAGTATCAACAAGAAGTATTTTTTCGTCTGTTCAAATCTTTAATTATTTAATTGAGTTATTGTTATTCAAAACTATTTCCTAATATAACCAACAGTCATTTCTAATATAACCAGTGGATCCTGGCGTCTAACCTAATCTGTGCTGTGAATTTACTTTATTTATCTAAAATATACTGTGAGTAAATATTATGTGTTGACGTTTATAGTAACGAAATAAACAGTATTGTGTTCGTGTAGCATTCATTTATATTTGATAAGTAGTGATTCGATTGAAACCGATGAATCGAGAAATGTACGTTGCAGTTTGCACTATTGTTAAAGTATTGTTGTTCTTTCTAACCTAAAATGTCAACTAAAAGTGAATAACGTAAATGTACGGATCACCGACCCTGCATGTAAAACCGACCAGTATAGTTTTTTTTAAATAATTCAAATTTAACGGTTTCTACATAGCAAATGTATTTCAACAATCAAAAAATGTTGTCTCTTTGTTACATCGAGAAACAACACATGTTTCTTTTCACTCTAGTCAATCAGTTATTGATATGAAACCAGCAGGTGGAGACTTCTTAATACAAAGTGTTAGATAAATGCTTAAGAAAGTGTCTAATTCGGTTAAGTTAGTTACAACAGTAGCAATAAGTGATGAATTTATTGAATACCAAAGAAGACTGGAAGAAGATAAAAAAAAGAAAGGTGACGAAAAGCTCAAGAGAATTAACAAAAGAAAAGCATTGACTGACAAGGGCAATATCAAAAAGAAAATATCAGTAAAAAAAATCCCAAGTCGGAAATATGTAGCAAATACCTGAGACTGGTCGTAATTATGTACAATTCAACTTTTAAGAGGGTTCCCTCATTTTATCAGATAATATATGAAAATTAATAAGTTAATATATTTCAATTCATTGTATTTCAATAAAGTAAGATAGAATAATCCATATCAAAATGAAACATTTATTGTAAAGTTTATTAATTTCTTATTTTTTCAGTCTAAAGGTTATTCTTCTTTAAGGTGTCGGAAATTCGTACAGTTACGTTATATAGAATCACTTTGTAAAAAAAAGGATCGAGTGGCATATTATGCAAGTATTGTCATATGGAAGTTAAAACATGCGGAAATACAACAAAACGCAACCATTTATTACGAACACATCCATCCATGTATTAAGTCTGTAAGTCAACGAAATCAGGTGGTGGCAAGTAGGCATGTTTGAATATGTCGCGATCAATCGAAAATTGATTCTTGTATGTTCGATTTGAATCGAGAATCGATTCTAGTATGTTCGATTTGAATCGAATCGAAGTTCGATATTTTCTTAAGTGAATCGACATGCCTACTGTATAATTTTGAATATACAGCAGTATTTGAAAAAGTGATTATTGTAAATATTTTATTTTAAAATGACATGAATTTACAAATAGATGCGAAAATAACAGTACGTGATAAAATAATAAAGTTTTAGGTGATAAATACTAAAATTGAAATGTGCAAAAACAACAAAAAAATATTAAATTATGAGAATATGCAAATTAATTTATATAAAAATATGCATTTGCATTTAATCCTGCTTTTACTTGTTACAATTAAATATAGTCAATACTTATCTCTAACAAATCTTCATTCCGTTGGCGTTGTCCGTTACAGTTCAAACCTACTTTCCGTCTCATCCAAACTTGTAAGTTATTGCTTATTTAATGTTTATAGTTATAATTTTTTATTTATTACTTTAAATTATTTATATTCACGTTGATTTAAACACTCATTTTTTTCTTTCATCATCTTTCACTTATTATCTTTATTTTACGTTTATAATGTATAATATATTATTGTCACTTTATACATCTGGTTTATTATATTTTAAAACTAAATAGTTATCTCTGTCATTTTCGATATTACATAAATTATTTTCTATCTTTATCAAAAATAAGTTCACTATCGTTATGTCAAATCTTGTTTTGTCTTTTAACTGATTTCTATTAATTCCGAACTTTTACCTTCTTCCAATATTAAAAAGTTATTATTTGTGCTAAATCATGATTAAGTATCTATGTTTATCATTTGTTAATATTTATTTGTATAAAAACATACATATATTTTTTATTGTTTGTAATTCTTTTTTAATATATCACAATATATTTATTACTATCGCTTTAAATAAAATTTATAATAATAATATATTATATAATAACACTTTCTGTCTACGCTCTTTTAGTCCAATCAAATTATCAAAAAAATGTAGTTCGTAAGACATTGTTCTACAGAGTCATTTTTTTTAATTCAAATTGTTAAGGGGTGTATTCTGAGTACTACATTAAGTTGGCGTGGTCTATGACCTTGAGCGTTGTCCGCCATAAGCACGAAAACTTTAAACGTAATTATCTCGTAAACCGCTCATTCTACGATAAAATTTGTCATAACCTTTCTTATTCACCAGGGTTGAATCTACAATTTTATTCACAGGCTCAATTCTCTATTGTCAGTTGGTGACGAGATATATTGTAGAAAAGTTCACAAAAAATGATTTTTTGCATTTATTTCGTAAAGAAGCGATTGTATTGAAAAAATTTAAATCACAATCTTTTAGAACTCTCAATTTGCAATATTTTTGTTACTAGATGCCATTTTGCAAAATCGATAGTTTGCGTGTTATAGCCCGCAAAGCATTGCAAAAACACATTTTTTCATTATATTTCAAAAACTATAATAAAACCTACAAAATGTGGATTGACAAAAGTGTAGATAATAAAATTTTACACTTTCTTTGTTTAATGAAAAAAAAACTTTTTTTCATTAAAAATTTTTTTTTTGTTTATTTACAAAAAAAAATATTTTTTTCTCTGAACAAAAAAAGTGAAGAATTTTGTGATCTTGACTTTTTATATTACACATTTTGTAGATTTTATTATAGTTTTTGAAATATAATGAAAAAATATGTTTTTGCAATGCTTTGCGGGCTATAACACGCAAACTATCGATTTTGCAAAATGGCATCTAGTGACAAAAATATTGCAAATTGAGAGTTCTAAAAGATTGTGATTTAAATTTTTTCAATACAATCGCTTCTTTACCAAATAAATGCAAAAAATCATTTTTTGTGAACTTTTCTACAATATATCTCGTCACCAACTGACAATAGAGAATTGAGCCTGTGAATAAAATTGTAGATTCAACCCTGGTGAATAAGAAAGGTTATGACAAATTTTATCGTAGAATGAGCGGTTTACGAGATAATTACGTTTAAAGTTTTCGTGCTTATGGCGGACAACGCTCAAGGTCATAGACCACGCCAACTTAATGTAGTACTCAGAATACACCCATTAACATTTTAAAACAAAAAAAATGACTCTGTAGAACAATGCAGATCAAAAATACAAATTGATTGGACTATTTGCATATTTCACTTTTCATTTATCATTAATATTTATTTTATATTTATATGCACTTTACATTATTTTTAAACATTTTTCCGTTGTATTTTTAATTGTATCTTCTTTTTCAAACTCTCTTTTAATTGTTTAGTTGTTATAAACTATTAACTAGTCAGCTTTTTTCAAAACTATTTAAATAATATAATTATTTATTAAACAGTAAATAAACTATTATTTTATAACCTGTAGAACTTATGTGCAAGTAGTTTGATTTATTTATTTATTCAACACAATCTTTTTACATTTATTACGCTTCACTGTTTCTTACATATCATAGCGGTTTGTACCAATTTATTTAATTTCCAAGTGTTGCTCAATATTTTTTTTGAGATCGTTTTGTGGATTTTTCTTGAAATAATCTGGTAGATTGTTAAAACACCCGATACAGTAATATAGCGACCGTTTGTACGCTGTTGTAAGTGGCGTGGATTCTGCTTTGTATTAGTGTTTTGTTCTTGTATTGTAATAATGTACAGGTACGTTTTGATAAAAAAATATATGGATATTTTTTTAAGAAAACAAATCATTCGTATAAACAGGATGACCTATTTTAAGTGCACATTTAAACTTTTTATGGTGAAATTTAATCAAAAAAGTTTTCAGATAAAAATTGCACGGTTTGGAGGGGAGTATAGACGTAATCAGATGATTTTTTAGGTGCCGTTTTCAAAATTATATGAAACGTTATCGTAAAAAAAGTAAACAAGTTTTGTCTAAAAGATACCACTCCTAAAAATTCAATCTGGAACACTAAATTCGGTTTTTGACCATTAATTATGATAGAACTGAATACCGTCGGCATTAGCATTATCCGAGATTGCTATTATGTATTTATTATTATATCAAGGTTGGTAGATGTTAAGTTGGTAATATGTAAATATAGAAGAATAAGAAGAGATGGTAGAAGGGAAGCCAACGAACGAGTATACATGTAACATACAATATTATTCAGTAAATCAAATATATAAATAACAAAAATCAAGCGTGTTTTATTTATCAAAATACACAACAATTGCCGAACGCATTTTTTACATCATTCGACTCTGAAAAGGATCGATTAATAAAATTTATTGGACACTGTTATCGGAGGTGCTCAAACACGTGCCCATTTTGCAAGATACATCTTGGTATTCGCTCGCGAAAGTTATGTTACACATTTCTCAATGTTTCTGTCGTGATGGATTTAAAAGCTTCTCGAATTCTGAATTTCATATCACCTCGCGTCATGGTAAGGTTAATGAAAACTGTTTGTTTTATTGCACCCCACAAAAAAAAGTCGAGTGGAGTGAGATCTCACAGGATCGCTCATGAAATGGATTTGCAATTCCAATCCAGCGATTTGTAAACTAATTATTATTAATGTCGTTCTAACTGTTTTGGTTTTATGAGGAGCAGCTCCATCTTGCTGAAACCACATGTCCTATCTTTGATCAAGGGGTACATGTTCTAAAAATCTCAATGTTTCTGTTGTGATAGATTTGAAAGCTTCCCGAATTCTGAATTTCATATCACCTCGCGTCATGGTAGGGTCAACGAAAACTTTTTGTTTTATTGCACCCCACAAAAAAAAGTTGAGCGATGCGAGATCAGGAGATCTTGCGGGCCATTCATAAACTGGACTTACAATTCCATTTCGAATCAGAAGTATTAAGAAAATTTATGATAAATCTTGATATTAAAAATATGATTTCTTCAAATCTTTTTAAACATATTTTGAAATCACTATCGGGTATTCGATAAATTGATACAATATTCAAAGTCCTTTTGAACAATTAAGTTGTTAATGTCATAGCTTCTGCACTGAATGTCATTTTAAGAGTAAATTGCCACACCACTATGACTAAAAACTTTCTTACAAAAGTTAGTTTATACTGACTTATTGTACCCAAAGAAATGGTTTCTACGTCACTAAGCCAATGTTCTGAAAAACATACAAAATCGAGTTCTGTGTTGATTCAAAGTAATTCTAATTCGACCAATTTTTTCTAATGCACTGTATATTAAGCTGCATTATTTTTTTTAATTCTATGAAAATGTCTTCTTCCTGTTTTTTAGAAGCTAGGGACTGTTCTACGAAATAAAAACCGTTTGATTAATGCTTCTTTTGGCCATTTACCGTCGTAGTTTTTCTTATAATTCTGTACTCGCACCTATTCTGAAACATGCGTTTATACCCTTGGTTTCTAATTTTTCAACTTGAAAGTCATGTTCTGGAATGTTGTTAATGAGATGATTTAAAACTTCCTCATTTGTTGTGTTTGGGATCATTCTTCCCAAGAAGATCCATATTTTCTGTTTCACTGATGATGAATATGTTTATTCAGATATTGTATAAAATAACATAATTTTTTCAAGCATTTGTAACTTGTATAAATGATACACACAAGTTAAATTATTTGTTCAAAATGTCCACCACCAGCGTTAAGTACAAAGTAGTAACTTATCATTAAATGACCAATCAACATTTATGAGAATATTAGAATTATTAAGTCTTTGAAACATTTCTCTGATTCTATTTTTCATATTTTCAGATGTTGTTGAAGGTTTTTTTAACTTCATCTTTTACACAACCCCATTGAAAAAAGTATACTTTTGTTCGATCTAGGGACCTTGGTGGTGAAGTAACTGACCCTCCTCTTCCTATCCACCTTTGCGGAAACTGATTATTTAGATGATTGTGTAAAGCATCACTGTGATGGACTGGAGTACCACCATGAATGATTATGTTGTTAAACGACGAAACATGTCGTCCGATCCATAATTAATGCCCGGCCTACGCGAGGCTAGTTTTTCTAGTTAGGAGAGCAAACCAGGATAGAACCCCATCCTATTAAACTGTACTGACTTGAGATGCTAACTTAAAAATGAAGCTAGTTTAGTCTACACGGGGCTAGAATTTATAGCTTGCTATCATCGCTTTGAAAAACTAGCCTCGTGTAAGCCGGGCATAAATGTTAATTATTTAAATCAACAACTTACACTTTGAATGTATTGCCAGTTAGACAATCGATTACTGGAAGTAAAAAAAACATCAGGTAAGCTTGTCAATGAGTCATTTATTAAAAAATGATCAGGAGTTAAGGCAATTCATTTGATAGGAAGGTTAATAAGATGTGAATTAAGAATGGTTTCTATTTAAATAACATGTGTGTTCTCTTCAAATGTCAATATATTGTTCTCTTTTGTTTGTAAAAAATGAATTTTGAATAATTTGACTACTGATTCCAACACAGAAAAAAATAATTTGTCTGTGTTAACAAAATGTGATCAATGTAAAAAATCAGTGATCAGCTTGGCTCCGATAGCGGTTGTTTGTTATGATAATTTTTTACCAATATGAAAATATCCACGTTTATCTTATTGAAAAATGTATATTATTACTAACAATGTTCTTATCATGGTGAAAATTTTGTTTCGTATTGAAAACATACACATTTATATTTTAAATACAAAAAAATACTTTATAAATGACATAACTGAATTTACCATATCGTAAATTGCACTTTTACAAGTTGGGTGGTGTAAAAAATATTTATTATTATAACCTGTATGTTTAATCTATTTGAGAGTTTCGTTAGTTGATGTAATAAATTATTAATTTGACAAATGAAAAATTTTTTAAATAAACATGAAAATACATTTTTCAAATTAAAAAAATATCCTTAATGAGATTTTTTTTATTATTATATTGAGGAAATATTGTTATATTAACAAGATAAATTTATTAATCATTTTTCCATCTAAAATGTTTAATAAGATTGAGTTTTTTCTGTGTATAATTAACAGAAATAAGGTGATTTTCGGTGAATAAAAAGCCAGGTTTATCCCTTCATTTGCAAGTTGAGTTCCAAGTATGTTATTGTAATTTTCAGAATTGAAAAATGTTTATGATTTATTTCATTATTGGCTCCAATAAAGTTAGTTCCGTTGTCAGAGTATTTTTTTTTTACTTTTTCCCATTCGGGAGAAGTGTCTTTTCAATGAACTTTAAAAACGCATCTGTTGATATCACGCTAACAACTTGGTTACGAAACATGAATATTGCTACATAAACCTTAATTTTATTGCGTTTCCGGTGTTTTTTCTCCTTTATAAAAGGAGCATAGAAATGAAATTTAGAAACGGCCTTAATTGCGTGAGTCTAGTCTAGACCTCGATAGGTTACCCAGAATATGATAATGTTCAGTGTTCTTGAAACAAAAACATTTAATGTTTGAACGAATAAACTTTTTTATAGTAATTTTGCCATTAATTGTCCAATAAACGCATGCAAACTTGATATAATGTATTTTGAATTCCTGCATGTAATGATTTTTCATGTTCATGTTTCATAACTAAATTAGTTACAAAATTAACCTTTGGAATGTTTATGAAAGATAGTTCTGAATTTTGTAGTCTACTGCCAACATAATAACATAAAAACATTGTTCGACAGACTTTTACATCTTTTGAAGTGGTTTTTAAAAGAAATTGGTGCGATTTTTTTTTCGGCGGTTCATCTTCATCATTTAGGTCAATCTAAGACGACTTTTCTCTGATAAGGTTCGCTTGTTACTTTATTACGAGCTATGTAATCTCACTGACGAGTGTGATCGCACATCCTCCGGAAGTAATTGAAAAGTGTTTTTCGTTCTTATTTTTTGCTGACACATAAAACAAAAATTGTTATACCCATCCCACATCTTTTTTTATAAAAATTGTCTTTTTATTTCTACCAATCCCAGTTTCGCCAGAGTTGCGTGCTTTTAAAAAATAGATTGCAATGCTAAAGCTTTGCAATCGATCCAAGCTGAAGAATTTTCTTTACGCTTCCTAAATCTAGTCTTTAATGAATTGTTCAAGCCATCCTCTTCGTTTTTTATGAGAGGAAGCCTATTTACAGGTTCCCAGCGGGGTGAGGGATTCCCCTGGGGTATGCGGACCTCAGCCGGAGGGGGGATATCAGTTCGGCTAATCTCCTGTTCTTTCCGTCCCTCACAATTATCTCTCTATTTCGACCTTACTACCTGAGCCGGGCTTCTCTTCCTTTCATCACTTTCTTGATGAAATCTTCGATGGCCTTCCACTTTGCTTCTTCTAGGTTCTCGGGCGAGATTGGTGTCCCAAGCTGGGTTCCTAGAACCTCTTTCTCCGTCATCCATCTTGCAGTGGAATATCGCATGCTCTGCGTCGTCTTCTTTCGCCTCACAATCCAGACAGCTTGCTTCATCCGGAAGTGAAAATCTAATATGACTATTTATCGGTTATCAAACTGCACGGTCAAATGTAAGATATCTACAGGATCATCTTTGTACACATCGTAATAAGCAAATGCTTCCGCTC
This sequence comes from Sialis lutaria, assembly GCA_949319165.1. NCBI lineage: Eukaryota > Metazoa > Arthropoda > Insecta > Megaloptera > Sialidae > Sialis > Sialis lutaria. The sequence goes on from OX439244.1 coordinate 2,954,856, forward strand.
TCATTTGTCTAACAGTTGCTTCTGTAGTTAAACCAGGTGCAGTATTTAAGTAATTTTTAATCACTAAATGCATAACCTTTTCATGTCAAAAAAAGACTTCTTGTACAAAAATTTCATTTTTGGCTGCAATTCTGTCAAACGACATGATTGGTTTAAATATAATTTCTTCGTGCTTTATATCACTCCCAAAGAACATGAAATTAACTTTTATGTAATTATCTATTGGCACATCATTTAATTTTAGTATAGCACTGTGACAATTTCTGTGTACACATGACATGTATACGATAGCATTATTTTTGTTGATACGCTTAGATATGATATTGACAACGGTTATAGATTTCAATAAATACCATTTATAGTTTGACGGTTAGATTATGCCCTCTCGTAGCATGTTATCCACCACGTCATTTATGTGCTTCAAAACCTTGGGAGACACCGGATAATACCGTCGTTTGATCGACGATAATACTTATAATACATTTGTACAAACTAAAATGTACTTACTTATTTTAGTCTTGATCTTTTCACTGCAAATTGATCGACAATATCAGAAATATTAAATTCGTCAAGACACTCACTTTCAATACTTATTATCCTTAATTTTTAATTTGGAGAACGATCTTTCTCCAGAGGCTGCAATTACAGGCATGGTCAAAAATATTATTAGTGCTACCGTAATATTTGGAAAAAGATTATGGAGGTCATGTGAAAATAAATAATCAAGAACAGTTGATGCATTCATGTTATGTTTTTGAAATATATGGTGCAAGATTTTCAATTTCATCGCACAAATCTAATGCATTGATATCATTATTAAACAACGACTAACGAGGCGGCTTTTTGCCGCCCCTAAAATTTGCCGTCCGTGTGCGGTGTACTCCCTGTGATAAAAAGCCAGGTTAGTATCACAGTAAATGTTTTTACTTTTTCCCATTCGGGAGAAATATCTTTTCAATGAACTTGAAAATGCATCTGTTGATATCTCGCTAATTTTTTTGCGTATCCGTAGTTTTCTCCTTTATAAGAAATGGACCACCGAAGTGAATTCCAGTATTTAGAAACGGTCTTGATTTGCTAGTCACTAGACTTTGGTAGGTTACCCATACTATGATAATGTTCAGTGTTCTTGAAGCAAAAACATTCAATGCATGAATGAATCTTTTTTACAGTATTTTTGCCATCAATTGGCCAATAAACGCCATCAAACTTTATATAATGTATTTTGAATTCCTTGATTTTTTATGTTCGTGTTTAATAATTAAATTAGTTACAAAATTACCCTATGGTAATATTATTGGATGTTAATGTAAAATAGTTCTGAATTCTGTAGTCTAACGCCAACATAAAAACATTGTTCGACAGACTTTTACATCTTTTGAAGTTGGTTTTAAAAAAAAATTGGTGCGATTTTTTTTCCTCGGCTCATCTTCATCATCTAGGGGGGTGATGGGCAGCCTTTTTATTTCAGCGTGTCAAAATTTGGAAAAAAACCTAACTTAACTCGGGTGCCATGTCACATCTGGGAATATTAATAATGTTTGCTATTTTTTATAGGCTCAGCTTCTATCGAACGGATTAAAAAAGTAATTATACCAAAATTGTAACAATGCGTGTCACCCAAAATGTCTTTTTTTTCTTGAAGGAGGTTGGAAAAATGCATTTACGCACACCAACAGAGTATGTAGGTAGTGGGACTCATCCTATACTGGCCCTACCCACTAAAAACTCGCCTCCTTTCTTCAGACCTTATGATTCTCCCGCGGGACCGTCGTTAGGTCTCAGCCGTAGCTCTTTCTCACATTTCCAGGATCTTAAGGATTATTTCACAAGTTCCTTTTGTCCTAGTCATCGCGTGGCAGTTGTTTTAGGATTCACTACAAAGGAACTAACCAATTCTCAGGCTGTAGCGGATGGCAGTATTGCTTTCTTCATGTTTTCAGGTGTTAGATCCATATTTAGTTTCATTTCCACCACACTGCGGCATTCTCTGAAGCGTGGGCATCGGAAAAACACGTGCTCCGCATCATCTTCAACTTCTCTGCAGGTTGGGCATTTTGAAGACTCGTCGAGCTTGTACTTGTACAAGTACGCTTTGAAGCAGCCGTGTCCAGAAAGCATTTGCGTTAAGTAGAAGTTGACTTCCTCGTGGTTTCGGCCTACCCAGCGGTCCACTCGGAGTATTAGTCGGTTGCGTGTCTTGGTGTGTCACCTTTGACACGTGTGTCATAGTTTGCCCATCACTGATCTAGGACGACTTTTCTCTGATATGGTTCACTTGTCACTGTATTACGAGCTATGTAATCTTACTGACGAGTATGATCACGCATCCCTCAGAAGTAATTGAAAATTTTTTTTCGTTCTTGGATGCTTGTTTTTGGCTAACACATAAAACAACTGTTACACCCATCTCGCATCTTTTTTTTGTAAAATTGTCTTATTATCACTATCAATCCCAGTTTCGCTAGAGTTGCGTGCTTTTTTAGCTTTGCAATCGATCCAAGCTACTGAATTTTCTTTACGCTTTCTAAATTTAGTCTGAATTGTGCAAGTCATCCTCTTCGTTTATATACATAACCAAAATATTAGATGATGTGCAACTCGAAAAGGATGTACCTTCAACAAAAATATTTAAATAATTATTTTGGAGTTTATGCCCTACCATACCGGTATCTTTATTATCGCAACTGTAAACTAATTTTTAATCGTATATAGAACATATGAATAAATCTATTTGAGGAACTACAGTAGTTCTTTGTTTTTGGATTGTCGGCTTCAATATTATTTCCTCTTATTTTTATCTCCATCGATGTAGATTGTGTGGTGTTAGAATTGTGGTTTGTCTAAATCAATTAAATCTTCAATCTTTTCAATAGTAGGAGGAAGCTCACAATTTATTATCTTGAGACGATTATCGTGACACCAGGTATACGTTGCTGCAATTTAAAGCAATTTAACTTATTTGTGCTGCTATTTAAGGATATTTAAAAATTCGCCTACAGTATTTCCGTCATTAGTTGTACCACTTCCTCGTTTGACAGCATCAATTTTTATACCTTTTGTCATAAATTCTGATTCTATTATTTTTTTAGTTTTCTCTAATATGTTTCTGTTAGAAGAATTTGTTGACCAACTCTTATACGGTAAATTATAAGCTATCTGTATAATACATTCCATAAATTGTATTCCGACATGTAGAGGAGACAATCCTAGGTGATATTCTTCTTCTAATTTAATTTTTACTCTTCAAAACTATTAATTTGTTGGTTTATCTTACATATAAAACATACAGATGATGGAGTTTATGTTACAGACTGTGCTACTTTTCCGTCTAGCATTGTAAAGGACATTCCATGATTTACTTTAATGCTTTGGTTAAATATATTAACTCCAGTGTTTGTTAGTTGTTTATTTTGATCGTTTATAACACTTACTTCAACTTTTTTTTTAATTTACATTCTTTGACATACTCAATCATAATGGCTCTACAGTAGCCAATCGATCCAAGCTACTGAATTTTCTTTACGCTTTCTAAATTTAGTCTGAATTATGCAAGTCATCCTTTTCGTTTATATACATAACCAAAATATTAGATGATGTGCAACTCGAAAAGGATGTACCTTCAACAAAAATATTTAAACAATTCTTTTGGCGTTTATGCCCTACCATACCGGTATCTTTATTATCGCAACTGTAAACTAATTTTTAATCGTATATAGAACATATGAATAAATCTATTTGAGGAACTACAGTAGTTTTTTGTTTTTGGATTGTCGGCTTCAATATTATTTCCTCTTATTTTTATCTCCATCGATGTTTTAATGATTTTTTTAATTCAAAAAGTTAATTTTTGGACCTATTTGTATTATAAAATATGTATGCCTTTACTTATAATTCAACCCCCTTAATTTTTTTCTACCAATGTATTTTTTCTATGGTTTAAAAAATGCTGACGTTGTATCGCATCCACTAAATGCATGTAGAAAAAGAATTAAATTTTTTGAATTCGGGAAAGATCAATATAACTGTTGAAGAGTACATTCTTCTTTCTATTTTACCTTTTCCTGGTTTTAAGAAATAAACTTCCTTGTCTTGAGGGAAATATGCAGCTAAAATAACCAGTACATCAATATCCTCTGAAACTATAACATCTTTCGAATTTATCAAATATGTAACACATTAATAATTAAATAATAATTTATTCAACCAACTATTGATCAAAAAAAATGTAAATGTTAATCGGATCATCGATCGTAGAATTTTTCCGAAGTGAAAATCTAATATGGCTTTCCTATTTCTCATATGCACGGAAAAATGTAAGATACCTGCAGAATCATCTTTGTACATATCGTTATCAGCCAATGCTTCCGCTCTTATTTCTTTAACAGTTGCTTCTGTAGTTAAACCAAATATAACTCGAAAAGGATGTAATTTCAACAAAAAAAAATTGAACAATTCTCTTGGGTTTCATGCCCTACCATACCGGTATCTTCATTATTGCAACTGTAAACTAATTTTTTATCGTTTATAGAACATATACTAAATAAATCTATTTGAGGAACTACAATAGTTCTTTGTTTTTGGATTGTCGGCCTCAATATTATTTCCTATTATTTTTATCTCTATCTATGTAGATTGTGTGGTGTTAGAATTGTGGTCTGTCTAAATCAATTAAATTAAATCTTCAATGTTTTCAAAATTAGGAGGAAGCTCAATTTATTATCTTGAGACGTTTATCGTGAAACCAAGTATACGTTGCTGCAATTTAACTGTTAATCTACGCCAGATATTTGTGCTGTTATTTAAGGATATTTAAAAAATCGCCGTAAAGTATTTCCGTCAATAATTGTACCACTTCCTTGTTTGACAGCATCAATTTTTATACGTTTTATCATAAATTCTGATTGTATTATTCTTTTAGTTTTGTCTAATATGTTTCTGTTAGAAGAATTTGTTGACTAACTCTTATACGGTAAATTATAAGCTATCTGTATAATACATTCCATAAATTGTATTCTGGCATGTAGAGGAGACAATCCTGGGTGATATTCTTCTAATTCATTTTTACTCTTCAAAACGATTAATTTGTTGGTTTATCTTACATATAAAACAAACAGATGATGGAGTTTGTGTTACGGCCTGTGCTACTTTTCCGTTTAGCAATGTAAAGGACATTCCATGATTTACTTTAATGCTTTGGTCAAATATATTAACTCCAGTGTTTGTTAGGTGTTTATTTTTATCGTTTATAACACTTACTTCAACATTTTTTTTTATTTTCATTCTTTGATACACTCAATCATAATGGCTCTACAGTACCGTGTTGATGAAGGTTTAGGAAGAAATTTGAAATGGCTTGTCTAACATAAAGTATGCGGTTTTACTTACATTTTACAAAATATTCTGACGTATATTCAGCCAAAGCATCTACTTGGGGACTGTTCCAGCAGTCTACTCTGCTGCAATTTAAGCAGACAGTGCTTCAGTATGAGACAACTACAATTATTTTCACATACATATGCAGCTACAAAATAAACTTTGTAACAGCTTTTCGAGAACTGGAGGCTTAGTCACATACACAGTGAAAAATACATATTTTTTCATCCATCCCCATCCATGCGGTAATAATTTTTCGTTCAACTACCGTTAAACTTGTAAGTATACTCTTTTTAAATGCCGCAGTGCTGCATTGTTTGTTGAAGATTAAAATGCAAAAATCATTTTTCTCCGTTTAGAAACGCCTTTAACAAAACACGTGTACCGATATTCATTTAATCTTTTTCCGGTTTAAAAGCACCGTACAAAGCCAATGTACACCCAATACCAGCTTCAAAAAATTAAACGCTCTTTTATTTTTGTTTTACAAATGTATTTATTCAATGATTTAAAAAATGCCGTTGTTGTATCACATCCACTAAATGCATGTAGATCAAATGATTTTTTTTAATTCAAATGTCTTCAAAAAGTTTATTTATGGAGCTATTTGTATTATAAAATATTTATGCAATTACTTGTAATTCAACGCTATTTTATTTATTTTTTTACAAATCTATTTTTCCACGATTAAAGAAAGCTAACGTATCGCATCCACTAAATGCATGTAGAAAAATAATGATTTTTTTAATTCAAAAAGTTCATTTATTTTTTTCTACAAATGTACTTTTTCCATGGTTAAAAAATGCTGACGTTGTATCGCATCCACTAAATGCATGTAGATAAATAATGATTTTTTTTTAATTCAAAAAGTTCATTTATTTTTTTCTACAAATGTATTTTTTCTATGGTTAAAAAATGCTGACATTGTATCACATCCAGTAAATGCATGTAGATAAATAATGATTTTTTTTTTTATTCAAAAAGTTCATTTATTTTTTTCTACAAATGTATTTTTTCTATGGTTAAAAAATGCTGACGTTGTATCGCATCCAGTAAATGCATGTGGATAAATAATGATTTTTTTTAATTCAAAAAGTTCATTTATTTTTTTCTACCAATGTATTTTTTCTATGATTAAAAAATGCTGACGTTGTATCGCATCCAGTAAATGCATGTGGATAAATAATGATTTTTTTTAATTCAAAAAGTTCATTTATTTTTTTCTACCAATGTATTTTTCCATGATTAATGAAAGCTAACGTTGTATCATATCCGCGAAATGCATGTAGATAAATAATGATTTTTTTAATTCAAAAAGTTCATTTATTTTTTTTTACAAATGTATTTTTTCTATGGTTAAAAAATGCTGACGTTGTATCGCATCCACTAAATGCATGTAGATAAATAATGATTTTTTGTAATTCAAAAAGTTCATTTATTTTTTTCTACCAATGTATTTTTTCTATGATTAAAAAATGCTGACGTTGTATCGCATCCAGTAAATGCATGTGGATAAATAATGATTTTTTTTTAATTCAAAAAGTTCATTTATTTTTTTCTACAAATGTATTTTTCCATGATTAATGAAAGCTAACGTTGTATCATATCCGCGAAATGCATGTAGATAAATAATTAATTTTTTTTTTATTCAAAAAGTTCATTTATTTTTTTCTACAAATGTATTTTTTCTATGGTTAAAAAATGCTGACGTTGTATCGCATCCAGTAAATGCATGTGGATAAATAATGATTTTTTTTAATTCAAAAAGTTCATTTATTTTTTTCTACCAATGTATTTTTTCTATGATTAAAAAATGCTGACGTTGTATCGCATCCAGTAAATGCATGTGGATAAATAATGATTTTTTTTAATTCAAAAAGTTCATTTATTTTTTTCTACCAATGTATTTTTCCATGATTAATGAAAGCTAACGTTGTATCATATCCGCGAAATGCATGTAGATAAATAATGATTTTTTTAATTCAAAAAGTTCATTTATTTTTTTTTACAAATGTATTTTTTCTATGGTTAAAAAATGCTGACGTTGTATCGCATCCACTAAATGCATGTAGATAAATAATGATTTTTTGTAATTCAAAAAGTTCATTTATTTTTTTCTACCAATGTATTTTTTCTATGATTAAAAAATGCTGACGTTGTATCGCATCCAGTAAATGCATGTGGATAAATAATGATTTTTTTTTAATTCAAAAAGTTCATTTATTTTTTTCTACAAATGTATTTTTCCATGATTAATGAAAGCTAACGTTGTATCATATCCGCGAAATGCATGTAGATAAATAATTAATTTTTTTAATTAGGGTAAGATCTTAACATAACTAAATTATTCTTTCTATTATACCTTTTCCTGGTTTTAAGAAATAAACTTCCTTATCATGATGACAATGTGCAGCTAAAATAACCATCACTACACTTTCGAAATTATCAAATATGTAACACTATAATAAAAATTAATAAAAGAAAACTATGTTAAACGAATCATCGATCGAAGAATTTTTCCGAAGTGAAAATCTAATATGACTCTGTTTCTCGGATATCATCGTGCTCGGTAAAATGTAATAAATCTGCAGGATCATCTTTGTACACATCGTTATCAGCGAATGCTTCCGCTCTCATTTGTCTAACAGTTGCTTCTGTAGTTAAACCAGGTGCAGTATTTAAACAATTTTTAATCAGTAAATCATAACCTTTTCATGTCAAAAAATGACTTCTTGTATAAAAGTTCGTTTTTGGCTGCAATTATGTCAAACGACATGACTTGTTTAAATATAATTTCTTCGTGATTTATATCACTCCCAAAGAGCATGAAATTAACTGTTATGTAATTATCTATTGACACAACATAAAATTTAAATTTAGCACTGTGACAATTTCTGTGTACACATGACATGTATATGAAAGCATTGTTTTTGTTGATACGCTTAGATATGATACAATTGATATATACAAAGCGGTTATAGATTTCAATAAATACCATTTTAGTTTGACGGTTAGATTATGCCCTCTCGTAGCATGTTATCCACCTCGTCATTTATGTGCTACAAAACCTTGGAAGACACCGGATAGTTGTTTGACGTTGTAATTATATCATAAAGTATAAATAATTATTTAAATATAGTTAAATTTTTGGTATTTTAATAAATATTAATAAAACGGTGACCTCCGTGGTGGCGAGATCGGTCGCGGGAATAGTTACCATTTCTGCGTCCGGCATTACGTTTGTCACGGTGCCCGTTGCCACGTCCGCGACCATGTCTACTGCCACGTCCACTCTGATGTCCTCGCCTTATCTGCATATTCTTAATCCCTTGACCACTTCTGATCGCAAGGCCACGGACATCTCGTGTCTCTCTGCCAATATGTCATGCAGCTTCGACACGAACCATGGCGTAGTCGTTAATAAACTTACTCGTTCGACATTTTGAAGACAAATGGACTGTTATATTAGTTTTAGTGTCGTTATAATAAATAAACATGGGGATTCGTCAGTTTGTGTTCTGAGTATTCGTCATCAGTTAATCAGACCCAATTAAAAGCGTCTGATTCGTTTATTAAAAAAAGTTAATTGTTTGCAATAAAATATTTTCGAGTAGCGTAACCCACAAAGTGGTAGCGATTATATGCTTGATTTTCCGTCCGTCTTCAACCGCGAGATCTCGGTCCCTTGACCACCTAGAGAACTCGGTGGTGATCGAAAGGTACGGACAACTCGTATCTCACTGCCAGTATATCGTGCAGCTTCGACACGAATCATGACGTAGTCGTATCTTCGCCAGCACGCAGTTAACTTTGTTGGAATTATGGCGGAGCAAGGCTCAGCTTTCAGTACTGTTCTTCGCGCATAATGAAGAGGTTTTGTTATGGCTGCGGTGCCGTAAACGCGATCAGAGCACAGTGCCCTCAATGTAAATAAAAAAACTAAGAAAAATGACGAAACATGGTCATCCACCGCCTAAAAGTAATAATCGAGTGACCAATCATTTATGTTCAACCAAACTCGACTTCATCTTGGTGAACATGGAGAATGATGAACGACCATTTCCTGAAGTGGAAATACTAGGAGTAAAATTACGAGGATTCCTGGACGCTGGAGCTTCGCGATCCGTGGTTGGTGCCGGCGACGGCTGGAGATTGTTGCAGGAATTGAGGTGACCGATTCAACGAGCGATCCAACTTACTTGTACTGTTGCGAATGGTGAACGGTTATAATGTATTGGTACGATTGAGGTCCGGATCCGCTTGGAGGATCAAGTACAAGTAATACAAGTAATACGGGTAGTCCCTTGTATTAGCTACTCTCTCGTGCTCGGCCTAGATTTTTGGAAGGTCATGGGGATCGTACCAAACGTTCGGAGAGGAAAGGAGTTGCCGTTACTGTCAATTATGAGCGATAACAGATCGATGATAATTAACTTTTTGTGGCCTGAAGTAAAATATATTGATGTGACAGATATGTGGTTTCAACTAGACGGCGTTACGTACCACACAAGAAAAAAATTGGCGGGTCAATTATTTCGAGAAATGTAGATTTGTAATGACCTCCAAAAATTTACGATTTAACACCTTTGGACTTCTTCTTGTGGGGCTATTTGAAGTCATTGGTTTATGTCAATAAACTAGCAACCTTTGAGGAATTGAAGTTAAATATTGAACGCCAAATTCGAGAAATAAGGCTGGATTTAATGCAGATTGGAATCAACGTATTCGGTTCTGTAGGCGGAGCAGAAATGATCATTTGTTTGATGTTATTTTTACATCTAACATCTAAAAATGTATTTTTAATTTTCTCGTATTACCTGTATATTATTCGTCATTTGATTTTTAAACAATTATACCATTAAATATTTAAAAAAAATTCATTATTTGACTCTACTTGATTTCAACTCAAAATAAGTCTGGCAACATTGTACCATTAGTTGTGAAAATAATAAACAATCGCTGACAGTTTAGTTTGTGTTCTGTATTATATAAATTAATAATGCAGAATCGGCATAATGGTGAATTCGCCAGAGAAAATGTGAAAAGTAGAAAAAAAAAATACGAGTGTAGAAGATTTAGACAGTGGCCGACGTATCATTGACATTGAAAAATTAAGAGAAGATATGTGGTGTACCGTGTGAAATTTGCCACTATCTTTTCGCTTCCTCGTTAAAAAAGGCTTAGTAGGTCTTGCTAGTACATTACGTATCAAATGTCTTCAATGTAAAATTATTTATCAAGTACACAGTTCTAGATATGATAGACAAAATTCAACTGCTAAATATCATGTGAACATAACAGCAGCTCTAGTATCTTACTTTAATGTACAAATCATACACAATATTTATACTTGACTCGTAAATGTAAAATATTTAATTGTACACATTTTTCAATTACAACAATATTAGATGTTGGTATTGGTTAAACACATTTAAATACTATTTTATAAGCTACAGTTAATCATAATTTGTTGAAACGGTATGAAAGGATTGCAGAGCCAATACAATATATGTATTTATTTTATTTATACATTTATTTATACAGGGTCATTTCGGCACTGTCGTGCCAAACTTAAACAGTAGATTGAGAAAAATATTTTAAGTAAAAAACTTCTAATGAACATGTGTCCGGAAATTTTTCGTAAGGGAACTACAGGCCTCCAAAGATTTTACTAAAAGTTTATTTAATATCTAAATGTGATAAAATTATGAAATTTAGTATTTTGTTTAGTAATATGTGTTAACGATTTATCGTATTAACTAGTTATAATTTAGACTAGGGATGTATGGGGCAGTGGGCCCATCGATTTTTATCTAGAATTTTTTGTTCTTTATTTATTTTTTTTATAAAATTGGGCACTTATTTAAGGATATATGACACAAAATACGCAAAAACATAATTTGCTAATTGTCATAAGATAACCCGTTTTCGAGAAATATCGATGGAAAAGAAAGCATGCAGAATTTAATTTAATACGGATACTTCAAATTACAAAAAATAAATTTTTTTTTATATAATAAATATTATACTTATTTTGCAGCCGCAAAATAAACTTTGTAACAATTTGTATACACTTGTAGTTTAATCCAATCTAAGGTGCACTTATTTTATAAACGTGCCAAAATAGCCACTGAAGGAGTGAAAACCACCCTCAAAATTTTAATACTAATTTTGCATACTAATTCATGTTACCTTGAAAACAATGCAATTAAATTAAAACTGTCAGATTATTATTTCAAAAATGTGTATTATACAATATTGACATTAGGATATTAGAAAACAAATATTTATAAAATACAAATGTGCTTTTTATTTCTGACAAATCTTACTAAAATTTTTACTTAAGGGGGATAGCCACTGTGACGGGTCAAAAAATTGTTAATGTTTGGGAATTTTTTTCACAGATATAACTAATTATTTTTGAATCAGGTAAAGGACATTTTATTAAGTATATATTCAACTTATTTAATATCAATTTTTATTGAAAACTATTAAATATTTACAAAGTTATGAGCCTGGATGTGACGACAAAAAATTTTTTTTTCTCTATGGTCGACTCGAAATTTCGAGAAGGGTTATATGAAAAAAATAAATAAAAATTTTATCAACATCTATATGAATATAGCTATCGTTGCACGTAGCCGTTTTTTTTAATTTTATTTTTTCACAAAATGGCGATCGTTTGAATTTTTTTTTCATTTTTAAGACCTATTTTTTTTCGTTAGAGCGGTTTTAAAAATAGTAATTATCAAAATTTCAAAAATCGGCTACGTGCAACGATAGCTACTTTAATTACGAAAATTATTTTAAAAAAATATTGAAATCGGTTCATTAGTCTTTGAGGAATCGTATCGACCAGGTCGAAAAATGTCATTCTGAGATAAATGTGTTTAATGTTTTTGTTATGTCATAACCGGCCGTGCTACCTCGTCTCAGTAAATTGACTGTAACTCCGTCAATTTTCAAAATTTAAACTCAATTTTTTGTATACATATTTATGAATATGTTAACTTTAAAAAAATCTAAACAAAAAAAAAATGATATTTTTTTTCCGTCACAGTGGCTATCCCCCTTAAGTATCAAAAATAATAATAAAATGTACTACTGAACATAATCTGGAAGTCATGCATGGTTCCATTTCATTAATTAATTTTATATCAAGTTTAACAAATTTAACCCTTTCGCTGCGCAAAACGCTTTGAGATTTCGTGCTCGCTGTTGTGCATGTATTTCGGTTATAGGATATTTGACTAAATTTTAAAATATAGGTATTGTAAATTGTGCGTATGTATATAATAGATACTTCCTAAGTATCTTTTTCCAAAACTGAGTCGAAGAAGCAACTGAAAATAATCTTTTTCTATTCAAATTAAAAAATTCTCGCAAAAACGCACATTCAAAGTCACGTGGTATGCGTGACGTAACTATTTACAAAACAAACTGAAATCAACCAATAGGGATCGAGTATTCTGACGTTTTTAGTAAGTACGTCATACCAGTGGAAGTTCTGCAAGACGCGTTTGCGATCACGTGACAAATACGTTAAATAGGTATTACATTTTTAAATTTGGTTTATTATTAAAATACTGACTTATTCCATGCAAAAAAAAACACTTGATTGTTAATTATAGTAATATACAGGGTGATCCAGACCACCCGTCCACTATGTTTTACGCCCAAACTATTGAAGATAGAGTTTTATAAAAAAAGTTTTAGTATGTATATCGACCCTAAAGAATTTCAAGAAAATATTTTCAACCCCCTAAAACTGCTCCTTAGGGGGTAGTTTGGGGGGTACATGCCCGTTTCTCAGTAAAATCAAATGGAACGGTATATTCAAAAGTACATAATTGTAAAGACCATAAAAAAGTAAGAAACTTTTGTAAAACAAAAATTTTCATACTTTCAATTGTTTAGAAAATATGGCGACTTGATCGCAAATTTTAGGGTTTTACTAAAAGTGCTCTAATTTCGTTGAATATTTATGGAATTTTATTCTTTTTTTAAATTTGGAAAGTAGAAATAATAACCTTTGCAATGATCTATGAATATTTAAGGTTTTGATAGTTTAAAGTGACATACGCGACATATCAAAAATGCAAAAGTTCAATTAGCGATAATTCAAAAAATTTAAATACAATGGTATATCAATTAGTACTTTATCTTAAAAAGAATACGTAAATAAACAACATTTGATAATAAAATTTTAAATTAAAAATTATAATTTTCGATTTTCCATTTTAAAATTTTGATTTTTAATTTTTAATTTTCTTAACAAAAGTTGTTTATTTACATGTCTTTTTTCAGATAAAGTACTAATTGATATACCATTGTATTTAAATTTTTTGAATTATCGCTAATTGAACTTTTGCATTTTTTATATTTCGTTTTGGTCACTTTGAACTATCAAAGTCTTAAATATTCATAAATCATTACAAAAGTAATTATTTCTACTTTCTAAATTTAAAAAAAGAATAAAATTCCATTAATATTCAACGAAATTAGAGCACTTTTAGTAAAACCCTAAAACTTGAGATCAAGTCGCCATATTTTCTAAACAATTGAAAGTATGGAAATTTTTGTTTTACAAAAGTTTCTTACCTTTTTATGGTCTTTACAATTATGTACTTTTGAATATACCGTTCCATTTGATTTGACTGAGAAACGGGCATGTACCCCCCAAACTACCCCCTAAGGCGCAGTTTTAGGGGGTTGAAAATATTTTCTTGAAATTCTTTAGGGTCGATATACATAGTAAAACTTTTTTTATAAAACTCTATCTTCAATAGTTTGGGCGTACAACATAGTGGACGGGTGATCTGGATCACCCTGTATACTCAGAGGCGGATTAAATGTCGAGAGCGCCCTGGGCAAGCACCTCATCGGCGCCCCTCTAGCATCCATAGATTAAAACTGCTACGTAACTTCTCATATTAAATATAACAATGGAATTTTCGAAATTCAAATATTTTCTTATTGTTGCATCTATATTTTAAAATTAAAAATTATCACATCTTTTTGTGCACACAAGAATCTTTTTATATTGTGTAAGTGTATAGGTACTTAACTGACACAATTATTTTTTTGTTATTTTTCAAAAATTTCGCGCACGCGCCCCTTTGTAACCTCCCGCCCTAGGCACGCGCCTAGTTTGCCTTATGGATAATCCGCCCCTGTATATACTACACTATTTAGAAAATTTTATTCTTTATTATTAATAGTGTCAAATAACCTATTCGAGTTTATTCATGTAATACGGTGTGTAATTCATGTTTTTTTACGTACAATAAGATTACTAAACAAAAAACTATAGTTTCCTTTAAAAAAATTATGTTGACCTTCGAATATCCTAGAAAGTCACACAACAATAACAGATAAATATTACTATTCGATTACCTCCTTACAATCAAACATAAATATGCGATAATTCTGAGATAAAAATCTGTAACACTTTAAATGTCCCACCCTGTAAGTGTTGAAAATAGGTAAATAATAACATTTTCTTTACATGACGCGAATTAAAATATAAATAAAGAATATGTAATTTATTTATAATGTACCAGTTCATACTAGTTTTTTTTATATAACTACTTTTGCAGAATTTTGTCAAAATACACACATTTTGTTTTTATCATTCAGTAAACATCATTAAAATCAGAAAAAATATATATAAAATCACAGTTATAGCTTATAATATTTCCCACAGTTTTTAAAATGGTTACTGCAAATAAATTTTTTGCTGTTACTCTCATTATATTTTTGGTATGTATGTTTTCATTTTTTACTATATTTAATTTTGAAACTTGAAAGTATTGATTTTTAAAATTAATAAAATTATTAAAGTTTTATCGAAAATTTTTTAATTTTTCTTTAACAATAAATCCCTTTAATATGTCATATTTTACAAACATACACTACCGCTCAAAAGTATTTGCCAACCTATTTTAAAATATCATTTTAATGAAGTATGTAAATGATATTGAAAAAAATTAATCAAAATTGACCTAAAAATGTGTGAATGTAATTCTTTAAACTATTTTACATAAAATTTATTAAATATTAATATTTATCTTTACACATTTACACTCATCTTTACGTCCACCTTTATTTTTGATTTTTTCATTGCACAATCGTGGAATTCTTCCAATTAATTTATTGAGAGTTTCTGGTGTAATTTTTCCCCATTGTTCCTGTAATTTGTTCCATAGAACTGTAGCAAATGTGGGACATGATTTCCGGGACTTCTTGTTCAGTTCATCCCACAGGAGCTCAGTTGAATTGAGATCAGAAGATGGGGGAGGTCAAGTCATAATTTTTAATTTTTTTTTCTTTATTACGTTGTTCTAAATATTTTTTATGTAACTTAGACAAGTGTTTCGGATCACTATCTTGCTGAAACACAAATCCACGACCACTTATTTGTGTTTAAGAACCTAACAAATTGTTTTCTAGAATTTCTTATAGCCTTATTTTCTTAAACGTTGACTAATATTTGGAAGATCCCCTACATGAGATCTTCCAAAACACCCCCAAACCGTTACAGAACCTCCCCCGTGTTTAATTATTGGGGCAATTAGTTTCCCAGATACTTTTTTTTCAATTGGCCTCCCGATAAACACACTTCTTTTTGAACCGAACACTTCATATTTCGATTTATTACTCCGTAACACTTTTTGCTACTGTTCAATTGTCCATGTTTCATGTTATTTTGCTCATTGAAAACGTTTTTTCTTGTTTGTCACTCAAAGTAGAGGTTTCCTCATAGCCACTCTTCCATGGAATTCACTTTTTCGAAACCTTCTTTTTACCGTGGTTACTATAACTCCATTTAGGCGATTGTAATTTTTTTGGGAGTTTATTTCTGGAGCTGGTATGAGTTTATTTCACTTGCTTGAAGTTTTGGTTCATTGATCCTCTACAGAAGATGCTGCTTTTAGAACAACGATTATTGTTCGTATGCCCCGTGTTTTTAAATTTATTCACATTATAATCAACTGTTCGTCTTGGAATCTTCAATTATTTTGCAATTTCATTATTACTTTTACCAATTTTATGAAAACTGATGATCCTTAAGTGGATCCCAATAGATTACTCCTTTCGTTTTGGTATTTTCGAGATAAAAATACAAAATTTGCAATGGATACCACAAAAATTCACACTTTACAACTGAAGATGCTTGCCTTTATAGAATATTCAAATTAAGGAGTAAGAATGTAATATAATTTATTAAGTGAAGCCAGTAAACTATAAAAATATTATTTTGAAACTTCAGATCCACTTAGAGTAGCTAGAAACTTATTGAAATCCTTATATGGACTATACGTAAGAAATCCCATTTTTCCGTTTTATGGCCTTAAAATATTTGACAAACATTTTTAAATCTCTTAATTGGTAGAAATAATAAGAAATGAGATTAGGAGTATAGTATTATACAAAGGAACAAAAATTATTAGCCTGTTTTGAAAAAATCGTAAAAATGGTGGGTTGGCAAATACTTTTGAGCGGTAGTGTACTAACTACACTAGCATATCTTTGTTTAAGGGGAACACCTTTGTGTTGGCCGAAAATATGATAATTTTTGCGGTTTTTCTAGATAGTTTTTTGATCGTGTAAGGAACATAATTTTTTTATATTTTTTTAAACGGCCTTACTTAGATAACGCAACTTACAAAGGGACGTTACGATGCATATATGAGGGACTTCAGTCAGCTTTTGGGAGGTGATAATTTATAATGCATGTTTCTAGTAAAAAACAATCCATACTTATATAATATAAATGCGAAAGTGTTTCTGTCTGTTTGTTACCTTTTCACGGCTAAACCGCTGAACCGATCTTGATGTAATTTGGTAGGAAGAAAGCTTGCATCCTGTGGAAGGATATAGGGAATTCGAATTCCAAAAATTCATCCCCTAAGGAATTGTAAGAGGGTGGAAATGTTTGTATAGGAAAAAAATTAAATTTGGTTATTAATATTAAACCCCCTGTCACATATGAAGGGTTGTAATTATTTTCATTCGATCCGGCGGGAAAAATACTACGTAGCGACCGAGATATGTAGGATTTTGTATAATGAATGTAAACCAAAACAAAAGAAAATATAATCATATATATATACGAGGTGTGTTAAAAAAAAGGTGACGAATTTCTCGGGCTACGTACATTCGATTCCCGAATTTTTTAACAGATGTTTTGTACACAACATTTGTTAACATAATCAACCATTTTGCGTTTTTAGTTTGTTTTTGACAGATATAAATGTAAGACGTGTTTTGGTGTGCTAGGCGATTTTTTGCTATAGATCAAAAAATTTGTATTACATTTTGTGTGAAAAATAAAATTAAGTGCTCCAACGCACTTGAAATGTTGACTGTGGCATTTGGCGAGTCTACTTTGAGTAAAAAAAAATGTTTATAAGTGGTACAAGGTTTTCACGAAAACCGAGAAGATTTTAATGACGATATCTGCCCTGGACGCCCCAAGCACGTCAACAAATCCGATGAGAACGTTGAAGCAGTGAAGAAAATTGTTATGAAAAATCGTCAAATCACTATTAGAGAAGTTGCTGAGGATGTCGGCATATCGGTTGGCTCATGTCATGCAATTTGTTTGGATATTTTGGGCATGACGTGTGGCAGCGAAGTTTGTTCGAAAAGAACCGTCGCATGAGCAATAGTTTTTGGCCAAAAACAACACCTTAATCATGCCTCAGTCACCTTTTTCACTGCACATGCCCCCCTGCGACTTTTTCTTGTTCCCACAACTGAAAATACCCATGAAAGGACGGCGTTTTTCCACGGTTTAGGAGATAAACCGCATCGCTGGAAGAGCTCATACCATACCAAATCGTGCATATCAGTAGTGCGTCGAGGATTGGGAAAAGCACTGACACAACTGTATTATACCTGAGGGGGATTACTTTGAAGGGTACAAAATAAATATTGATGAATAAATAAATATTTTTCGATAAAAATAAAAAGTCACCTTATTTTTTCACCCCTTTTCACATATGCGAGCCAAAAAAGTTACGAAATCATCTTCTAATAATAACTGTAATGGTGGGGCTTGCGCAACTATTTCTAAACCAAAGAAAATATCTAAAATAGGTTCAAAAGTCAAAAGAACAAAGGTTTCATCTTATTAAAAAAAACTAACAAATGTTGATCATTTTAAATACGTTTTTTATTATAATTGTTAACCATCCAAAAAAAATGTGTAATAAATTTGATGAGAAGAAAAGTGGAACGAAGAATGGAGAAAGTCACAAAACATAAAAGGGAGAAAATATGGACTTATCCACCCCACTATTCCCCAAGTGCCATGGTTCCAAGTCCAAAATTATAACCGACATGAGATAGCATCAATAGTGAGAATAAAATTCAATCATGGAAATTTCCCAAAACATCTCCATAAAATCAATGTACCTACTGCCATCACCAATGTGCGAATGCGATCCAATGACGGAAGGTGACCTAAACCACTTCATTTTCAATTGTAAACAATACAAAAATCAACAGGCTGCATTTTATAATGAACTAATAGAAGCGAAAATTCCACTACCTACATCCATTCAATCAATTCTACATTTAAATAAACACAATATATACGAAATGATATGTAAATATATAAAAGAAACAAAACTAAAGATATAGTTGGACCGTATAACTTATACATATGTATGTGTAAAAATTCCTATTGTGTGATCCTCACCTATATCCTTTGACTCCTTGCCGTACTGTTTGTTTTGTCCTGCCCTGGTAGGCATAGTGGCAAAAAATATCCTTAATCTATGTCCCCGTTTTTTATGTCGATGGGCCCACTGACCCCATACATCTCTAGTCTAAATTATAACTAGTTAATATGAGTAATCGATAACACTTATTAATACTAAACAGAATACCAAATTTCATAATTTTATCACAAAGGGTTCTCTAGATATTAAATAAAAAGTCATTTTTAGTAAAATCTTTGGAGGCCTGTAGTTCCCTAACAAAAAATTTCCGGACACATGTTTATTAGAAGTTTTTTGCTTAAAATATTTTTCTTAATCTACGGTTTAAGTTTGGCACGACAGTGCTGAATCAGCCTGTATACGAAATGATGTGTAAATATACAGGGTCCTCCAATAGTGTGTCCGGCATTGTTTTACGCCCAAACTATTGTAGATAGAGTTTTAGGATAAAAAATTTATTATATATATTGACCGTAAAGAATTTCAGGAAAATATTTTCAACCCCCTAAAACCGCTCCTTGGGGGGTAGTTTGAGGGGTACATACCCGTTTCTCACTTAAATCAAATGGAATGGTATATCAAAAAGTACATATTTGTAAAGATCATAAAAAAATAAGAAACTTTCGTAAAACAAAAATTTTCATACTTTCAATTGTTTAAAAAATATGGCAACTTGTTCTCAAATTTTAGGGTTTCACTAAAAGTGCTCTAATTTCGTTAAAAATTAATGGAATTTTATTATTTTTTCAAATTTAGAAAGTAGAAATAATGAACTTTGTAAAGATGTATGACTATTTGTGATTTTGATAGTTTAAAGTGTCATACGCGATATATCAAAAATTCAAAAGTTCAACTAGGGATAATTCGAAATTTTCAAATACAACGGTATATCAATTAGTACTTTTTCTTAAAAAGGATATGTAAATAAACAAAATAACAAGGCCAAAAAGCAAAAAAAAAAAAAAAAAAAAAAAAAAATAAACAACTTTTGTTAAGAAAATTTAAAATTATAATTTTAAAATTGAAAACTGAAAATTAAAATTTTTAATTTTAATTTTTTTTTATCAAAAACTGTTTATTTACATATCTTCTTTAAGAAAAAGTACTAATTGATATACCATTGTATTTAAAAATTTTGAATTATCCCTAATTGAACTTTTCAATTTTTGGTATGTCGAGTATGACACTTTAAATTATTAAAATCTCAAATAATCATACATCTTTACAACGTTCATTATTTCTACTTTCTAAATTTAAAAAAATAATAAAATTCCATAAATATTTAACGAAATTAGAGCATTTTTAGTAAAACCCTAAAATTTTAGAACAAGTCGCCATATTTTTTAAACAATGGAAAGTATGAAAATTTTTGTTTTACAAAAGTTTCTTATTTTTTCATTATCTTTACAAATATGTACTTTTTGATATACCATTCCATTTGATTTTACTGAGAAACGGGCATGTACCCCTCAAACTACCCCCCAAGGAGCGGTTTTAAGGGGTTGAAAATATTTTCCTGAAATTCTTTAGGGTCGATATATATAGTAAAATTTTTATCCTAACTCTCTATCTTCAATAGTTTGGGCGTAAAACAATGCCGGACGCACTATTGGAGGACCCTGTATAAAAGAAACAAAACTAAAGATATAGTTGGACCGTATAACTTATACATATGTGTAAAAGTTCCTATTGTGTGATCCTCACCTATATATTTTGACTCCTTGCCGTACTGTTTGTTTTGTCCTGCCCTGATAGGCATAGTGGCAAAAAATATCCTTAATCTATGTCCCCGTTTTTTATGTACATGTAAAATATAAGAAGTAAATCAGTAATAAATAACTTTTTTGGCTGTATTATGAAAAAAAGAACGCCAACAGAAGAAGAAGAAGTTTTATTCGATCTGACATGGCGGGAAAAATACCATGGTGGGGGGGGGGGTGATAAGGAAAAAACAACAACCTGTCTTACTAAGGAGCCAAGATATTTAAGATTTTAATATTATAAATGCGAAAGTGTATCTGTCTGTTCGTTATTTTCGGCTAAACCGCAGAACCGATTTTGATAAAATTTGGCAGGGAGATTGCTTGCATCTTAAGAAAGGACATAGGTTACTTCTAATCCAAAATTTTATCCTCTAAGAAATTGCAAGGGGGTGAAAATGTTTGTGTGGGAAAAAATTATATTTGGTTATAAATATTTCTCCATCTGTCACATATGAAGGGTTGTAATTATTTTCATTCGATCCGGCGCGGGCGGGAAAAATACGACGATGGTATAAGGTTTAGAGTGGGGGGGAATCACCCCCTCCCTTACTAAAGAGCCGAGTTGTTTACGAATTTGTATCAATACCAGGGACTTGAACCGGAATTTATTTATGGTTCGGGTTCAGTTTCAGGTTCAGCACGTTGCAAAATTTTTGGGGTTCAAACACCGTTATTTTTTTAGGTTCAGGTTCGGGTTCAAATTAAAAGAAATATTTGCTAAATAAATGCACAGTGCTTCCTCGTGCTAAATTCATCAAAAGTAGTTAATTATAATGATCAGACATGATCCAATAATACAAGGTCTGTCTGACAGTTCACAGTTCATTTATTCTATACTGTGACGTCATCACCATGAAATTTTTATAATAAGGAATTTGTAACAAATGTGATATAAGTAAATAAACGACAATACTGTTGTCCCCCCTCCCCCTTGCACTAGATTTTAATCATTTTGAAATGGGATTGTTTTCAAGCCAGACCCAACCAAGTTTCATTAATATCGGTTCAGTGGTTCATGAGTTATGTGTGACAAGAATTCAGGAGACAGACACGGAACAAAACCGGACCTGAAACGGAAAGATCAAGTTAAAATTTTCAAATCGGAGAATAACTTTTTGAATCTATTTCATTCTTGTATCTTCGATATTGTATTTTCATACAATTTTAATAAAAAATATTAATTTGGCAATTTTCTAAGTAATTGTCGCGATTAACATTTGCAACAATGAAAGGGGCAAAGGGAGTCTCCGTGAGCTACGGAGTAGCCTGTAAGTAGTAACTTTTTTATCATTGTAGTGACGGTAGTGACCTTGGTGCTTAAGTCACATTATACCGCGAAATTCAAACGGATTACCAGTTTAGACATTTTAAAATGAAGAATTGGTAAAATATTAAAAAAAATTCTTGAACCTTTTAAAAATATATGGTTACCGGATATTCATTAAAAGGTTCGGATTCAAATTCAGGTTCACTGACTTACCTAACTGAACTTAATGTATTTTCACTAACCTAAATTCCACGCGAACGAAGTCGCGGGTAACAGCTAGTTGCAAATAAAAACTAGCTGTCGGATCCAATTTTACCCGGGGATATAAAATTAAACTATATAACGTATAATGCTGTGGGGTGCGATCCTTTAGGTCCACACAATCAACTTCCCAACATGGTATGACTTACAATACTTGAATACTGATTACTTATTGTTTCCATAATTAATATTACTATGTTATAGTTTGTAAATATTTTTTTTAATATGTATATGAAAAATTTTAATGGAATTTATCAGAAATAAAACTCACCCTTTGTATTATGAATATTAGTTTTCTAATAACCTAATAATGTCAATAATATAATTCACATTTTTAGAAAAACTAATCTGACAGTTTGAATTGTGTTGTTTCCAAGGCAACATGAATTATTAGATGTATTTATTAGTATGAAATTCAAATTTTGATGGTGGTTTTCATCCCTTTAATGGCTGTTTGGACCCATATAAAAAATAAATACTGAAATACACGTTTCATTATTTGTATTGTATAGTATTTATTCTAAGTTCCGACTAAATTCGACCAAGAAAAAAAATAAAAATGAAAAAAACACCCTTTTTTACCCCCGTAGGGGTTGAATTTCGAAAAATCCTTTCTTTCATATCATATTCACGTCAAGACGCGTCGATTAGCACCCCAACGAAGTCAATAGCATTTTTTGTTCGCGAGATTTCGTCCCGGAAAAAAATGACACGTACGTACGTACGTACATACGTACGTACGTACATACACACACACACACACACACAGACATTTTTCTGAAAATAGTGTCAATATACTCTAATGCCCTTGAAACATGAAAATATGTTAAAATTTTTGATTTCGATTTTCGGACCAATTACAATAACTCCCTATTGGGAAGTTAATAAAAAATAAAATTTCCAAACCGAGTTTCAAACCAGCGTTAACTGCGTTACCTGCTAACAAGTTAATCGCTCGACTACATAATACAGTATATTTGAAATATAAAAATTTTCAAAATAAAATATCTACATGTTGGGGCTGGTAATAATTTCCAACACAATATTTATGATGATATTTAGTGGACTGTATTTTTTTATATTGTTTTACATTTAATGATATCGAGATGATTATTTTGAAGTATATTTAGATTTAAATTGACTTTTTTATTGACATTATATTTCTTGATGTTGAATAATAATCTCTATTGTTTTTTTGTTATATCATACTGCTATGACTATGTTTTTTAATGCAAAGCATTCTTACTCCTGTTAATGTTTTATTTAACACTACATTAATAATGCCCATGTGATTGAAAATTCCGCACGTGTATTTTTATTTTTACTCTAGATTCATCTTCCAAAAGCTGACTTAAATCCCTCATCCATGCATCGTTAAGTTGCGTAACAGTAAATTCCTTTGATTAAAATTTGATTAATTTTTAATAAACATAAACAATAAAATGCTATACTTTTATGATAATTAATGAAAGCAGTTAATCATTAACCAATTAACCGCGTAAATGGAGGGATAACTATATCATAAAATCGATTTTCTCATACATCACAGTGATGTTCCCTCTTAAACATAAAATTTGAAGAATAAACAACAATTTTATATTTTTTATATATTAGAGACAATCGAAATTATGTGTCACTCAAGAAACTATTGAAGTTGCTGAAACTACTCCTGCGCCTGTTCAAACAACTACAGTATCTTCTGTTTGTTCTTCTACGAAAACATCATGCTTGGATTGTTTAACTCTTCAAATATGTTACCCACATAAAGATGGAAGTTTTATCCCAGTTGAACTGCCATGTAAGGACGAGAGTCCCAAAACACCTTATTGTGATAACAATTCCGGAACTTGTGTGACTTATGATGAGTCTTGTATTCAACATCATTTTCCAAATTGTTATAGTGAAGGTATCATCCCAGATCCCTTAAATTGCAAGCAATATTTTAATTGCGTTGATAAGGAGGATACTAGATCTACGAGTACTTATGTAGGAATTACATACACCTGTCCTTATGGACCATTTGCATATGATCATAAATCAAAAACATGTCGGTTATTTCAAAGGTAAGATACTTTTGTCCGGTATTATAAAGGACCTAGCAAATTTGCAAGCTAGCAGCAGTGATACTTTAACGTATTGTAACACAGTTGGCGACTCTGACCGTATAAAATAATTGTCATAATAGCACCACTGTTTTAATACTGTCGGTGTTTACATACAACGCTTGCGCGATAGTTGTCAAAGTCACACAAAACTCCAAGAGGACTGTCATATAAGTTTTATATCTCATTTGAGAGTGCTAGCAAGCTTGCAAATTTGCTTGTCTCTTTATAATACCGGATAATAGTGAAGATTAGATTAGGTTGTGATTGATGATAAGGGTTAGATACCTGTAACACTGCAGCCTTTGGCTTATTGTATTCTTCATCAATTCACTCATTCAGTAAAAAGGTTTACCGTTCTTATCAGGTTTAGCAGCCTTTCCACCAAGTTTTCTCTTGTTAGAGCTTCTCGATGTCTCCTGCTAGGAGTGCATGTCTCCATTGAGCAAGAGCTTCACAGTCGAATATACAATAGTTATTAACCGCCTAAAAATACAAGTTCAATTAGGTATTACTTCCTCGCCATTTCGAAGATACGAAAGGCCTTAGATTGGGAAAGACTATGTATACATAACAACCAATGCTCGTTCGTAAATAAAGTGTTATCAAAAGAGGGTAGATTTTTGCAGTTTTTAAATATGATTCGTCATTGATTCGTAATATTTACGATTTTGTATAATAAATAAAGATAATTTTAATATTTTACCCCTGTCACGTATAGAGGGTTGTTATTAGTTTCATTCGATTCGGCGGGAAAAATACTATGGGGTGGGGGTTTTAGGGGGAAACCCTCATTCAGTTGGACTTTTATTTTGAGTCGTTAAAACCGATACGTCATATTAACCGACGTCATTATAACCGATTTCTACTGTATTATTATTTCAAAATGAATGCCTTTGTATATTTGTTGATATTTTGTTCTTTTTCATATTCATTATCGTCATGATCTTTTTAATTAAATCACGAAACTAACATATATACAAAGTATATCTGAATCTAAAAGCCACATTTTATACCGGGTGTCCCGGAATAACTTTCCCAGCATGGGGATCTTAATATTTATAAGAGAAACATGTTTAGTTAAATTAGATTAATTATTTGTATGCAAATGGGTGACTATTACTACACCAAAAAATATTAAAAATAATTCTATATGGTTTAGGACAGTTTAGGTGATAATCCCAAATGGGTATTTTTTGTTTGCGGTTTCTTAAGGTACTTTTTTGTGTAGCATTCATCAGTATGTTTAGAATTTGAAAATCACTTTTCGTTTCCGAGTCCCAACTCCTAACGTTAGTTTTTCTAATGGGTCATTAAGTTATAGCTATTTATAGAAATTCCGATTTCCATTTTTTTGGGTATACCGCCTAAACCACATAAAATTATTACTCACCTCTTCTATACAGGGTGTCCCATTTTAATCTATCACCCCCCTAATTTTTTTTATCTATCAATTAAATCAAAAAATGCTTCAAATAAAAGTTGTTTAGTTTTGAGGGGGACCCAAAATGGCGTTATTAATTTTTTATTTTTTGGACGTCTTCATGGTCAAATAGGCCCAACTTTTTTTTTTTCAAATGGAAACCTATATTTTTTATTACAATATCTTATTGTTTGGAAAAAAACAAGTAGCTTTTGTTTCAAAAAAATTTTTGTATGACTTCATTTTTTTTTAATATTCAACGAAATAATTTTAGATTTTAGAATTTTACTAATTTATTACTCGAAACCCATTAACTTTAGAGGAAAAGTGTGAAAACAAAAAATGTTTATTTTAATATGATATAACTAGGAAAATTATTTCAGATTTTTTATTTTATTTTTTATTTGCTTTAATATTTTGAAGAGCAAAAGTTAACAAAAAATCCTGATATAATTTTCCTAGTTATATCAGATTAAAATAAACATTTTTTGTTTTTTACATTTTTCCTCTAAAGTTAATGAGTTTCGAGTAAAAATTTAGTAAAATTCTAAAATCTAAAATTTTTTTGTTTAATATTAAAAAAAAAATGAAGTCATACAAAAATTTTTTTGAAACAAAAGCTACTTGTTTTTTTCCAAACAATAAGATATTGTAATAAAAAATATAGGTTTCCATTTGAAAAAAAAAAGTTGGGCCTATTTGACCATGAAGACGTCCAAAAAATAAAAAAATAATAACGCCATTTTGGGTCCCCCTCAAAACTAAACAACTTTTATTTGAAGCATTTTTTGATTTAATTGATAGATAAAAAAAATTAGGGGGGTGATAGATTAAAATGGGACACCCTGTATATATAATTCATCCCATTTTACTAAACCTGTATGTATACACCCGGTATATTTTATGACATATTAAAATAGCACATGATATACATAATACAATGCAGTTAAAATTAAAATAAATAACTTTATTTTTAAGGTGTTTGGACTTCACAGAAAATAACCTATGTTTTAATAAAGCAAACAAATTCGTAGTATATCCACCGGACCACTCAATTTATGTAAGATGTCCACCTGCAAATCTCAACTTATATCCAATTGTATACACATGTAAAGGATCTTACTTATACAATCCAGAGATTAACAAATGTGATGCTGTTTGTACAAAGGAGATAAAAATGAAGGATAATTTATCTTGTAACAAATTCTATGAATGTATTAAAGCTGTTAGAGGTTATGTGCGACAGTTAAGATTTTGTCCTAGAGGACAACACTTTATAGAGGATAAGCAAATTTGCGAGAAAGCTTTTACTGAATGTGAACCAATCGATATTTAAATTAATTACCTACTGAAATAAAATTATATCAGTAATGTTCAATAGATATGATGTCAGTTACAAAGTATCACTGAAATTATAATCATAGTGAATGACGTCACGCCTCAGTAATCGTCAAGAAATAAAACTTAACCTCAAAAGTGATTGACTTTTATTTGGGTTATATTTAATTGTACTACACCGGGTGGTTTATTTAAATCGAGCTGAACAAATATCTTGAAAATTAAGATTTTTCCGGGAAAATGTTTGGCACAAAAAATTTAAGGTTATATTAAGTGAGAGAAAATCAATGGGGATAAAATATTTAATTTTAAAAAGTAGGCTTTTTCTTTGTCATTTCAGTGCGTAAAGTAGTACTTTTACGCACGGCGAACGTAAAAGTGTTTCTATAGTAACAGTAACACATTTTGCAGCTTCCGATATTTCTGCCGGCGTGCAATTTTCATTATCACTTTCCATATTATCCATATTATTATAAAATTACAATAATAAAATCACAGAATAAAATACGTGAGTGAAAATAATCCACAAATAATCTGAATATAAATGTCAAACAATAACAATATTCATTTTTTTTTTCAAAATTTAAGAACTTGATTTAAATTTCAATATTAATAATTAATATGACAAGTTAGTATTATTTAATTAAAAAATCATATTACATTATTATTAATATTATAATAAGGTTTTAGAAAAAATGTTGTGTGCACCTCGGGTGTAAAGTGCGTTTTTCGCACTCGTGTGATTGTTAATCGAGGCGCTAGCCGAGATTAACAAACATTCCCACTCGTGCGAAAAACAGCTACTTCACGCCCTAGATACACAAAAAACTAATACATATTCGTATGTACTCTATTGGGATCCGTCAAATGAGCGTACACCACCTGGTGGCAAAACTTGTAACTAGACTGGGGGTTCAGTTTCTATGGTAATAGAATTTAATAATGAAAAAATAAATAATCTCAAGCATAAAACTGACAGATGAACCTACGGTTTATAGTAAAACTTACGATTAAATCACAATATTATGTTTTATATCATCAAAAAATAAAATGAATGAAAGGACAGTAAGTACCAAGAAAGAATTTTACAATTTTTCCTATATATAATTGATTTATTATAATATAAATATGTATTTAAAAGATTTATTTGTTGAAAAATTGTAAACAATCAAAAATAAATAACGTATGCGTATTGTATTTGATGCTATTGCGTGATATTATCTGTAATTATAATGAGTGAATTTAAATTTTTGTACATTATAATACTTATATTTTAATTATTGACGCTGTCTTGTAATTTTTATTTTATTCACCCTTAGCTGCGCCATGTTTTTTTAGGCTCCTCCCATCTGACGGATCCCAATAGAAAAAAAAAGAAATAAATTTTGTCGTAAAAGATTTTTCAAAAACCTCAATTTTAACCAATTTTTTTATAAAAAAATAATAATTTTCTATTTTTGTTTTTATCATTAAAAATAAAAATAAATCCTTTCTTTTAATTGAATTTTTTCATAAACATTAATTATTATTATAATAAATAAAAATTTCAGAAATTTTTACCATAAGATTTGTTTTATTCAATAAAAAAAATGTCGTCTTAAATTGAGGTAATTGAAACAACTTCCTAAACAAAAGTTGTTTCTGTAAAATACGAAAATGTAAAAAAAGAAATAGGTTTCCATAAAAAAATGTAGTTGCCCTCTTAAAATTTTTCCTCAATATTAAATGTTTTACATTTATTGGCTTTTCCCATCATAACCCTGAAACTTTTGTTCCAAAAAGTTGCCCTGAAAAACCTTAGTTTTTGAGATATTTACTTGTCTCAATTTAAATATACCACCCAGTATATTAGATAACATGCATTTTATTATATCGAACATAAATTTTAATACATTGCACTTAAAATTATAAAGTATACACGCAAACATAAATTTTATTACTTGTTTTTGTTCTTTATACATAAGGCGAATATTTACTTCGTTTTTAAATATAGAAAATTACATTAAAAGTATCAAATCTATTGGGGCGAAAGGAGGTTGGTTAGTTTTTATGTTTGACAATTCCAAATTGAGGTAAAGTGCAAAGTATTATTTTTTCAGTTCAAAGTTTTAATTTTTTGTGGAAATTATTTATATAAAGTTATCCTCAGAATTTTCCAAGATAAAGCGTGTAGGTTACGCTAAAATTAGTCCACTCACGAAGTTTCAGAGTATATTTAAAAAAAAAGTTTAAATGGGGGACCGGGGACTATATGTTTTATGTTAAATATTATTTATTTAGTGTTGATTAATTGTTTTTTGTACAATAAATTTGTTATTAGTAAAAACGATTAAATAAGTGTTTATTATTTAAAAAGTCCAATTTAATACAAACTCTTTTATTTTAGACAAATAAAAATTTCTAATACAAGATTATTAGATACATATATACCTTATTTAAAAATATAATATAAAGAATAAAGACTAACATCAAAGTGGTCTTCACAGAAATAAATTGGATAATTTGGAGATATAGCGGTTGAGTCACGCTGTGATTTAGCCATTTATTTCGCATTATTTTCATGTTTGGAACATAAGCAAATCATTTTCTAAGAGTTTTTATTGATTTGTTTTTACACTGAGGGACCGCACACCACTTAGACAAGAATTTAATTATTGTGTGTTAAAATCAATAAAAAATCTTAGAAAATGATTTGTTATTTTCTCCTAAATATCGATTTTTTTCTCCCAAAAACATCCGAGAATCATCATTTTCCCATCTTAACGTAGTGGGATGTTGCCCCACCCCGGTAAGAAATGACAGAACAACAAATTCTAATGTCTGGAAAAATTTTCCCTTCCACACAAAACTAAGATTAGCGGGGAAGGAGGGGGGGGGGGGGGGGGCACTTTCCAGCGCATGAGGAAAGGAGCGTCGAGGTGCCAGAAGGGCGCCTCGTAATTTTGGGGAAACTACGAAAATAACAATGACAACGGGGGGGGGGGGGGGGGTCATGGTGAAATGACACCCCACACAAACCTAAAAAGTAAAGCAAATTAAATAGAAAAATGCTTATTAAAATACAGGGTGTTTGGTTCGGCGATACGAATATTTTGAAGGAAGATAGAATGAGTCATTTGGAAGTGATTTAAGCATATATACCTATATACAACATGCTACAGTTTTTTTATATCGGCCTTTTTAGTAAATTTTTCAGAAAACCCAGATTTATAGATATTAATGGCGAAAGTTCAAAAGTTAAAGAGCCCATATTTTTCAAACATGATTTTTATATTACTTAAATGTCTAAGCTACACTATCAGATCAAAATAAAATTTATGAATAACAAAAAAAAATAATGGCTGCAGGTTAACAGTTGAAAATTTATAAAATAAATAATTTTATAAAATTAATAAAATTATTTCTTTAAAAATATATTTTATAAAATCTAGCACACTTACAGATGTTCAAATGGTCTTAAAAACTGCTCTATTTCATACCCTTTCGAAAAACCTACCGTATTACCTACATAAACGGGCTACTTTTGTGAAAAAAACTTACATTTATCCGAGAATAAGTAAGATTTTTACATTTTTCCAGTGAGTTGATCCTAGTGTGCTTAATTTACCAAAATTTACCAAAAACCGAAAAAAATCGTCATTAGTCTGAAGGGTCATCATTTCCAAGCATTTGTACAGGAGTAAGTGTTACTCTGTCCAATGAGTATAAAAAAATTGTTTGAAAAGTACCCGCATCATGTTTTTTACGACTTATTAAGATTAGCATACTTGGATCATCTCACTGGAAAAATGTAAAAATCTTACTTATTTTTACATAAATGTATGTTTTTTTCACAAAAGTAGCCCGTTCATGTAGGTAATACTGTAGGTTTTTCGAAAGGGTATTAAATAGAGCAGTTTTTAAAATCATTTGAAGATCTGTAAGTGCGCTAGATTTTATAAAATAATTTTTTAAAGAATTAATTTTATCCAAGTTTTAAAAGTTTTCAAATGTTAACCTGCAGCCATTTTTTGTTTTTGTTATTCATCAATTTTATTTTGATTTGATAGTATAGCAGACATTTATGTAATATAAAAATCATGTTTGAAAAATATGGGCTCTTTAACTTTTGAACTTTCGCCATCAATATCTATAAATCTGGGTTTTCTCAAAAATTTACTAAAAAGGCCGATATAAAAAAACTGTTGCACTTTGTATATAGGTATATTTGCTTAAATCACATTCAAATGACACATTCTACCTTCCTTCAAAATATTCGTATCGCCGAACCAAACACCCTGTATACTAAAGTAACTTTTTTTGTCTATTTTACAGACCATGACCCCCTCCCCCAATGTAAATTTAGACTCGCGTCTCTTAGAAAAACAATACCTATTTAGATCTACAAAATTACACTAACATAAATTAATTTATATTTAATATTTTTCAATAATGCCATAACAATATAATACATATACATTTATACATGTATGCATATAGGATGATATAATAATAATAAAATGAGATACTATAATACATATTTATATATACATACATTTAAACGAATAAATAAAGCTAAAACGACTAAAACTTTTCTATATGTCAATATAATCACTACAAATAAAATTTATAATACATACCTGATATTTATATAAAATTCGATAATTTTTCAACAATTTTCTTCAATTTATAATTTATAATCTTCACTCAGCAGTTTTCATTTGTATTATTATAAATTATTTGTATTCGAATATTATATTGTAAAATATTTTGACAAAATATAATAAATGTTATTGTCGAAGCAAACCAAGGTTACGAAATAATTTGAATTATGAAATAATACTTGATCACGAAGTATATTATTTTATTATATTAGATACATCAAAAAAGACCTTAAAATAAAATAACATAGCTATAAAAATGATAAAAAAGTGCATTGTCACGGAGAATACACCATATTTCAAAATTTGACGAAAATCGTACGACGGGAAGTTCGTTAAAAATCGGTCGAAAGATTTGTGTTCCGGGACACTCATACATAGCATTTGAGTTAAGTAAAAGCTTGTAAAAATAGACAACTATTGTCAACATTTACTTACTTTATTTTGTAGATTATGTACTTACTATCTATTATATTGTTCGAAAATAGAATATGAAATCTAGAAAATAATTATAAATTTTACTATAATTACATATTTATTTATATTATATAGGTACTTACTTGTTAAGTACTTATTAATAAATTAAATTAAAAATTTAAGTCATAAAAGAATGATGATCCAAGAAATTACAGTCTGAAATTAATGAAAATTATTAATTATGATAAGCATTATTTTTAAATTATATTTCACATAAATTGAAAGTAATACTTACGTATAATTTTGTTGATTAAATCTTGGTGTTATTGAAGGCATGATGGAGTGAACTGAATTTTGAAAATCTAAAAAGTAAATGTAATATTAGAATTGACAATTAAATTAGTTATAGGAAATTAATATACATGCATTAATTAACTAATCTTGACATTTTGGTGGGTATAATATAACTATATCTTCTAAAAATTTGTTGGTTTTTTGGTTTTTTAATTCTTTATGTCTCCGGTGCCACATATATTCAGCTAAATATTTATCGAACTCTCCTTTTACATGGTTCGTATTAAGTGTTCTCTTTACTGCACTCCATGTACCTTCAATAATGTTGGTGTGTGCACCAGACTCAGGATCAACAAAATTATAACTGTGGTTCACAGTCAAATAGACATATCCTTCATCATTCAAACAATCATACGACTTCCAGCAATCAGATATAATTATCGAGCCAGGGTATACCGGGTGTCCCAGATAACTTTTCCAGCATGGGGATCTCAGTATCTATAAGAGATACAGGTTTGGTTAAATGAGATGAATTATTTGTATGAAAGGGGTGAGTATTACTACATAAAAAAATATCCATAATTCTATGTGGTATAGGCGGTATACCAAAAAAACTGAAAATTCGGAATTTCTTTAAATGGCTATAACTTTAGAGATGAGACTGCTATTGCGATAGCTGCTACTGAGAACACTGTTATTTGTACTGAACAGAGAGCAGACTGCTCTGCTCTTTAACATACCTGCTATCACTGCTATCCTGTTCTTGATTGTTTTTTTTTTTTTTTTTTTTTTAATCCAAGAAATAAACAAAATATTTTTGATTTCAACTTTCTGAAGCTTCTTTATTTATCAAAAATATTGTTTTGGACAAAAAAGAGACATTACTTTTTTTATTTTCCCATTTTAAAACATTTTCCGTGCACCAAACAAAGATAGACATATCGATAATGCTACTGCTACTGCGATCACTGCTATTCCGTAGAACAGTGTTCTTTTAAAGAACAGTGTTTTTTTAAAGAACAGTGTTCTTTCAAATAGCAGCTATCGCAGTAGCAGTCCCACGTTATTTTTAAAGTATAATAATTAGGTACTAGCTATTTATGTAAATCTTATTTTTTCTGTTTAAAAGTAAACGTTTAATTTTTATTTTAAGGAAACTAAAAAACTATTTAAAATTTTTTAAAGTTATTAAGGCTAATTTTATAATTTGGCATTAATTAATATTTATGTATTTCACCTTTACGTGCTATTTAGACTACCCCTTATGTCAGTGGAAAAATTTTCGGGGGGGGGGGATTTTATAAATGCGTGTTAAATTTTGGAAGAGATTTTGAACTGAACATTTCGGGGGGGGGGGGGGGGGGGGTCCCCCCGTTACTACGCCACTGCCTTATGTAAATAAATTTGATTACTCGAAACGCCTATAGATTTAAAAAACAAACTGTGATTATATCACTGCTACTGTTAACTGCTATTTGTCTTAACTGCTCTCTGTGATCACTGCTATCTAAAAATCACTATTAAGCCCATCTCTATATAACTTTTTCGTTAAAGTAGATAGGTACTTTTTGTTTGCAGTTTCTTAAAGCACTTTTTTGTGTAGAATTGATTGGTGTATTTAGAATTTTTATATCACTTTTAGTTTCCGAGTTACAAGCTCTAACTTTAGTTTTTCTTATAGGCCACTTAGTTGAATATATCATATTTGAACGTGTTTTTTACTCTACTTTACAACGATATGCCACTTGCCATATTTATTATTGAAAAAAAAAAGTCGAAATACTAAATATCAGTGATATTTATGAAGTATTTTATTACAAACTTTTAAGTGAGCCATGAAAAATAAAAATTGTAAACAAAAATCACAATAACAACAATCAAAATAACAAATGAATATTTGAAACAATGAACTATTTGAAAAAATATATTATAATTTTTTTTTCGATAATAATTATGGCAAGTGACACATCGTTGTAAAGTAGAGTAAAAAACACGTTCAAATATGCCATAGCCAACTTAGTGGTCCATAAGAAAAACTAAAGTTAGGGCTCATAACTCGGAAACTAAAAGTGATATAAAAAATCTAAATACACCAATCGATTCTACACAAAAAAGGGCTTTGAGAAACCGTCTACAAATATCACCTATCTACTTTGACAAAAAAGTTATAGCCATTTAAAGAAATTCCGAATTTTCAGTTTTTTGGGTATACCGCCTAAACCACATGTAATTATGAATATTTTTTTGTGTAGTAATACTCACCCCTTTCTTACAAATAATTCATCTCATTTAACCAGACCTGTATCTCTTATAGATACTGAGATCCCCATGCTGGAAAAGTTATCTGGGACACCCGGTATGTAACGTTTTATTATTTCTAATAAAACATCCTTACCCCTGGACTCGACCACTTTCATAAAGCATTTATTCGTCCCTCTTTCAATACCTGAAAATACCCATTTACCATCAACTATTCTTCCTCTATTATACTATCTTTAACCAAACTTGCTCTCATCAATTTCAACAAATACCCCATCATCACCTATTATACAACTATCTCTTTCACTAATTTCAAAACATATGTACCTCTCTACAAAAATTTTTCCAGCCAATCACTTACATATTTTCAATTCATTCATTATAAACTTATTCGATATACTCATACACCACATATACAATAATTGATTTACGGATTTATATGATGGACTGACCCAGAGGGGCGGATCTACGTATAGGCTTTTTGGGCTGCAGCCCAGGGCCCCGCGGATACAAGCCCCAAAAGGAGAACACATTTTTTTCTCATTTTAAAACGATCACAAAGCTTCGACTGACCAACTTTAGAGTAGACTATCTAGTAAAGTTCCAAGCAGTCAAGCAACTACTGTCTTTTCTGTGCTCTCTGTGCCAATTTTAAATTATCTGAGAGTTATATATATTAAATTTCTGCTTATTTAAAATTTGATTTAATCTGGGTTGTTATATTCTATTTTTATATCCGTTTATTAACTTCATTTTTTACACAACCCTACAGAAAAAAGTGTCCTATTGTTTGGTCTGGAGACCTTGGTGGCTAAGTAACTGGCCCTCCTATTTCTATCTATCTTTGCGGAAACTGATTATAAAGATGATTGTGTATAGCAGCAGTGTGATGAACTGGAGTCCCATCATGAAGAAATCAAATACGATTTTGTATACTATGGGGAATGTGTTGAAGTAATCGCAGTAAATGATTTTGCAAGAAATCAAGATAAAGAGTCCGAATTATTCTGCCTTCCAAACAATATGGTCCTATGGCACAACGGCCGACTATACCTGATACCACCCCATACATTTAACGTCTATCTATTCTGACTGTTCGTTAAAGTGAAGTATGGATTAGTAGTTGCATAGTTGTCTATTGACACAATCATGTTTATGGAACGTCGTTTCATCGCCAAATAATACATACTGAGGAAAGTATGGTTGTCTCCAATATTTTGTTGAGCCCTTTGGCAAAACGACGTACGTTTTTGAAAATCCCCTTCTAACAATTCATGTTACGTTCATGTTTATGGAACGTCGTTTCATCCACAAATAATACATACTGAGAGAAACTATGGTTGTCTTCAATATTTTGTTGAGCCCTTTGGCAAAACGACGTACGTTTTTGAAAATCCCCTTCTAACAATTCTTGATGAAGTTGCATGTGGTATGAGTGGAATTTATATTTCAAAAATATTCTATGCGTTGATATTCCGCGCATAACAAAACATGAAATTAATTTTCTTCTTTTATTATATTCACTTTTTCTGATTTTTCATTAGCAATATTCCCCGTGCGTTCAAATCGTTGCAGTAAATTTTCTAGAAAGTCACGTGCTCGGTGCCGTTGAAAGTTGATCTAACATTTTATAAAAATAAAGTAGAATATGTAGATTTTGAAGACAATTTATGAATATTTTAGAATTATATTTTAAAATGATAAAAAGTAATTAGAAAATTAAATAAATGAAAAGTAAATAAAAATATAAAAAATAACGACATTATTACTGGTACTTTTTTTTACTCATTTTATTTTACTCATACAACGCCAGAGCACTAAATTAAAACAAAGATATGAGACTATGAAGGGATATTCACTTTAAATGGCAGAAAATTATGGATATTTGTTTAATGCGATACATTTTACAACAAAAAAATAAAAAATAGGGTATTTCTATAAAAAAATCTCTAATTGCATACAAGTTTTAATTTCAACAAGAAAAGTTTATTAAAAAATCATTCGCTCGAGTATTCTTCAACAGAATGATTTTCACTATCATCGCTGTCATTCTCATTTTCTTTAATGCTTGCAACGTTTTCTGGTTGATCCGTTTTCTCTGTAAAATGAATATTTTATTAGTATTATTTAATAGAAGCGAATGCGGAACATAATACCTTGAATTTATGTCTGGGGTTAGATGATTATGTCTTCTAGTTGAACGTGTACTTTCCATTCTTAAGCCATCTGCAATCAGTAGGGCAAAAAACCGTTTGTATTTTTAAGTGCGCGTTACTCCAAATATTTGCGATGTAAGTTGCTCGCAAAATTTTCTGCTGAATCTCTGACTTATGTACATGGGGGAATGGTCAATCTATTGTTGCATTGTTGCATGAAAATCTCACACATCAGTGGCGCCTCTCGCGCAATACATTTAGTATACGAAATCTTTGATTTTTTCGAAAACTGCACATTAAATATATCCATTCAATCATTCTTTTTGGAATGTTTTAAGCATTTTAATCAATCGACTCTTATTTTTTCGTTAGATAATAACTTTTCTTGGTTGACAGTAGCAATCATATCTTCTTCAAAAAGAATATCTGCGCATGTACTTGTTCGTTAACATTGTTCTTGGTCAGTTCGTTTAGTGCTTTCATTATTTTCATATCCATTGAATTTTATGATCGATTGACCAAAATGTTTTTTTTTACGTAATTTACGTATCTATATATCAAAAATATATTTTCAAGACGTGAGTGGTTGCCATTTTATTCGGTGTAACGGAAATCCACTGTCCATTACATAAATATAATTTATGTTTAACACTTCTTCAGAACATTTTGTACAGGAATACTTACACAGGTTTCTGTGATATTAACACCTTCAGGGTAGCATTATTTATTTTCTTCAAATATTATATTGGTGTTTTGATAATTAAGCACCCATCGTAGTGGGTTTGACAATAGTCTTCCTTTTTCTCACCTCCACCCATTTTTTTTAGGTTGTTGTGCCATTTTCTTTGTTTGAGTGACCATCTCTGCTGGGGATGATGGTGGCGGCCGTCATTTTGCTCATTGCTACTACTTGTGAGAAGATGAGGAATGTCTGGGTAGTGGTGTCGCTTTTTTCTCCTTGGAGGATTTGTGGTGATGCTGCTGTTCTCGCATCGTTGATGTTCAAGCCGCTGTTATTGGTTCTTTTTGCTCTTCCAAGGCACTGGCTAATTTTCTTGAACAGGTCTTTCACCTGTTTGTGAACATTCTTGTTCGCTGCAGTAAAGCTAATTAGCTCACTGACGTATGCCGTGAGCTTTGTAGCCTCTTCTGCTGTGACTATTATGGCTATTTCTTCTATATTATCTTCATC
The DNA here is from genome assembly GCA_949319165.1 of Sialis lutaria. Taxonomy (NCBI): domain Eukaryota; kingdom Metazoa; phylum Arthropoda; class Insecta; order Megaloptera; family Sialidae; genus Sialis; species Sialis lutaria. Next base: position 2,993,074 of record OX439244.1, read on the forward strand.
TCCGTTTCCGCAGGTAAGGAGAGTGTTCCTCTGTCTAGGAGGTGTCCTTTTCAGTGCACTGCACCTAGCAAAGGGGTTCAACCTATCTTCGGTTTTGCTTTGTGATTTCGGGCCGTAAAGGCCGGGAACGGGCAGGCCCACACGGTGCGTTTCCTTGCGGAAATCACACCTTGTCTCCTTGTACTCAGGGGCCCAGCTTACGCTTTGCCAGTCCTGGAAAACACGGACGGACTGGCGCTCGCTCGGAGCAATGCGGCCTCCGGCAGTCGCATCCAATGTCCACTTCCCGATCAGGGTTCCGAAGGGTTAGGCAGACACCACCCTACGATCGCGTTTCGGCAGGAAAGTCCACATCAGACGTTCCCCATACCAGTTGAGAAGACTGGCACGGGTACCAACACTCCCCACTCGAGTAATGCCGATCATGCCTCTATTGTCGAGAGGCTCGACTATTCGCCCCGTACGCCTATCGTGTTTGGTTCGCGGGAGCTATTTTATTTCACTCCTACCCGCTGTAAACAGTGAGGGCGTTCCTCTATCCACCACCTGAAGACGCGCTACACAGGAGTATCACCTCTCCCTGTAGAAACCAAACCTAACCAAATCAAACCAAACCTAATTAAACCTAACCAAATCAAACCAAACCTAACCAAATCAAACCAAATCTAACCAAACTAGACCAAACCTAATCTAATCAAATCAAATCAAACCAAACCTAACCAAATCAATGTTAGAATAAAAGATATTTGTATATAAATAATAAGAGTACAGCTCTGTGGTTTTCTAATGTAGAACTCTGTGGAGTTGATTGTTTAATTTTTGTATCGCCAGGTGGCGCAGTGTATTAACATAGATATTAATATTAATGAATGGGTTAATTGGTCAATATTAAACAAAAATTAATAAATAAATAAATTTATTAATAGTATGTAGCAGACGTTTCGGAACTACTGTTCCTTCCTCAGTTCTATAACAAATACATGATATTGGTATTTTTAACAAAAAAAAAAATATATATATAAAAAATTATTATTATATTACAAAGTTTTTTTACATCTTTTCAATAAATTTCATTTGACAATTATTTATATAAATAAAAATTATTTTCATGGTTACAAATTTTAAATTTTAAATTAGATTGCTATAATTTTGTTGTAAATTTTCTGTATGGGTTTTAAAATTTATAGATTTTTTGTTTGAAATTATATGTAATGATTCTGATATTTTTGTATCTTTAAAATTAAATTCGTGATTTGTTTCATTAACATGTGATTTTAAAGCAGTTGATTCTTTTGCGTATTTGTGAGATTTAATTCTGTTAGATAAATACTGTTTAATTTGCCCGATGTATACAGAATCACAATTTTGACATGGTATTTCATAAATAACGTTAGACTGTTTGTCTTTTGGAATTTGACTTTTTAATTTAGAATAAAATATTTTAGAACTTAAACAATTTTTATCTAACTGAATTAAATCGTATGATTTTGTTAATCTTTTTACTTTTTCTGATAAACAGGGAATATAAGGAAAAGAAAAAAAATGTTTTTGATTTAAATCATCAGAAGCATTACTGAAATTGAATTTTTTATTTTTTGAATTGTTCGAATTATAAAATTTGTGAATTCTTTTTTTAAAAATATTTAAAATAAAATTATTAGGATAATTATTTAATATAAATGTTTTATATACTTTTTCAATAATTTCTTTTCTATATTTAGGTGAAGTAAACGTAATGGCACGGTCAATAATTCCAATAACAACATTTCTTTTATAATTTAAAGGCGAATTGGATAAATAATTCAAGTATCTACCTGACCAAGATTTTTTTGTAAACCAAATAGTTTATATTTTATTAAATTTAGTAACAATTATTTTAACATCTAAAAAATTTATTGATCTATTATTTTCAATTTCCACAGTAAATTTTAATCTATTATTATAAGAATTAAATGCTTCCAAAATGTCGTTTATTTTATCTTCAGGAACACATGTGATAATGTCATCAACGTATCTTTTAAAAAACGGAATTTCAAAATCAATCTTATTCAAAACTTCATCTTGCAAATCTTCCATAATAATATCTGCAAGAATTACAGATAATGATGAACCCATAGGAGCACCAAATATTTGTAAATAAAATTGATTTTGAAAATTGAAAATATGATGATTCACAACAAAATTTTAGTGCATCAATAAATTCTTTTTTAGGAATTTTAGTATATTCCTTTATCAAGGTCCATTTATTCTCAATAATATTAATAGTTTTAATTATTGGAATATTAGTAAATAAAGAAGTAACATCAAGAGAAATAAGTTTATAATTATTCGGAACAATCTGTTCCTTGATAAAGGAATGAAATTGCCAAGAGTCTTTTATATAATAGTTATTTTGATTAATAATATTTTGAAGAATATTAGAAAAAAAATTTGATAATTTTTGAATAGGAGAGTTGTAAGAAGCAACAATTGGTCGTAATGGGTATCCATCTTTATGAACTTTTATAAGACCGTACATTTGGGGGGGAGTTGAATTAAATTTTTTTAAGTTTTCAGAATTTTTATAGTCAATATATTTTTTAGAATACCAATTTTTAATAATATTGTTATTTTTAGTTTGGAAATTAATTGTAGGATCCTTTTGAATTTTAAGATAAGTGCTTGTATCATTAAGAAGATTTATCATTTATTTTATTTTTAGATATGTAGTAAGTCGGATGTACCGACATTATGTTTCGAATATACTTACTGTAAAGTTGTGTTTTTGTTATATTAAAATATATCTACAAATATCATAGAAATCTTGTTTATTTACCCAAATCTGAATAATCAAACCAAACCTAACCAAATCAATTGAAAATATATTTGTCGCCATTTGGATCCGTCATTTTGAATTTTTAAATTTTTGTACAAAATTTGAAATCAGCGTCCCAAAAAACCCTTATAAAATTAATTTTAATTAAATCGGATAACTCCTCGACTTTTGGCCACAGAACAGAGTATCCTGGCCTAAGTGGATTGGTTTAAATATGAAGCTATAAAGAAAAACGCAAAAAAGTTGTGTTAATCTTCCAACAATTAAGATCTCGTCCGAAACTGAAATTTTATTTATAATTACCACCACCTCCTGAGCAACACCTGATTCTAGGAGCAATAAATAAAAAAAATTCATAATGATAAAACTAATTGGATAGATAAATGTCATGTTGAAAGAGAAATTACCCGATTCGGCAGTTCTTTTACTAGAAATTCTTGTAAAATTATTTTAATATATTTAAATTTAATTTATATTTTACGATCAACTTGCAGATTAGGTTGCATAAAGTATGTACAAGTTCTCCAGAATTTGATTTATGTTATTGATTGTTTCGGCAATACTCTTACATTAAATTAAGTTATAAAACAAGTATTAATAAATTTGGCGATAATTATAAGTTATATAAATTTAGATATCTCTATCACATCTAATATACACGCTACATTTTTTCACGTTCCAAAATTTTGCGAAAAAAATAGTAAAAGGTTAGGTTTCTTCAGCGAGAAAGTGAAATCAGTTCATAATGATTTCAATGTAACATGGAAAAAATATAAAGTGAAAAAAATCATCCGAATTACGGAGAAAAATTATTAAGAGCAGTTTGCGAATATAATAGCAATCGTATATGTATAAACAAATTTTAGCAAAAGTTAAACGTAAGAAGTTTTTTATTTGATTTATAATATTTTTTGTTCCTGTTTCAGTATGAGTGGCCAAACAGATAACGAATTTTTAAATTATTTATCACTTTACTTACATTAAAACATTTTTTATAGAATAATCATAGAATGGCGATCTTTGCGAGAGACAGCAGATTTTGGCGAGGTTTAGATTACGCTAAGACTCGTGTCGAAGCTGTACAACGCACTGGCACCGAGACCGAAATGTCCGAGGCCTTGCAAACAAAAGTGGACAAGAGAGCGAACATAGACAGACTAGACGAGGATAAATCAGACGACACCAGAGTAGACGTGGTGGCAGACGTGGAGACAGACGCGGTAGCAGCGAGACGCAAGATGTCCGAGACCTCACGAACAAGAGTTCATTTTTCTATTTCTATCTTTGCGAGAGACGGCAGATTTTTGACGCGGTTTAGATTACGCTATGGCTCGTGTCAATACTGCACAACGTACTGGCAGCGAGATCCGAGATGTCCGAGGCCTTGCGAACAAAAGTGGATAAGAGAGCGAACATAGACAGACTAGACGAGGACAAAGCAGATGCCACCAGAGTAGGCGTGGTGGCAGCGAGACCCGAAATGTCCAAGGACTCGCGAGCATGAGTGGATAGGAGATCGAACATAGACAGACTAGACGAGGACAAAGCAGAGGACAGCAGTGTGGACGTGGTGGCAGACGTGGTGACGGACGCGCTGGTGGACGCGGACGCGTAAATGGTGACCGCAAGGGTAACCATTCCTGCGACAAATCTCACCACCGCCCGCGGAGACCACCGTTAATTTACCACCCCAAACAATGTTCTACTCGTGAGTAAGCATGCATACAAATAGACTACCATAATGGAACTAGTCAAAAAAATTGCTGAGAAATGGCCAGAAAACACTCGCACACATCTTCGCAACAGAAGGGGTAGCTATAAAAAAGGTCTTGAAAATTATATAAAAGACGACAAAAATCAATTCATTACCAGTGACTCAAAAAGTATCTTGAGCAACACAAAAAAAGCAGAAAAAAAATCAATTACACTAAGGAGATAATCCAATCAGTACACCTAATAAGGAAGTAAAACTGGTATGGTCATGCCGAAATAAGCGAAAATGAAAGGGCTGATGAACTAGCTAATACAAGATATTTGAAAGCAATTTTAACCAAAGAAACAAAAGAAAATTGGCAGAAAAAAGGGCGATTCTACGGAACAATTTAACAGATTTTATGCTACACGTTATCCAGAAAAAAGACACCTGGAAGAAAAAAGTTTCAGAAATCTACACAATAGATTCATTGAAACGGGAAGTATGAAATAAAAATAAAATAAAAAAACATCAATCAGGATATCGAAAAATCATTTTCATGATTACTATATTCAGTTGCATAAAAAATTAAGCAATGCTGATTTTAAATTTCTTCCGAATTTTGTGTCTGGGCAAGACTGAAGGTACAGGAGGATCCTGCGTTTTTCCAGAGTGTTCTAATCATAGATGAGGCGACATTTCATAACAGCACAGCGGATCTGTAAATAGGCATCATTTTCATTATTATTCCACTGAAAATCCATATACTATGAGACAAGATGATCAATAGCATCGTTGGTCCGTGAATGTCTGGAGAAGAATGTAGATATTTGAATTTTTTGTAACATAATATTATCCAGGTTATTAACTCATGTACCTCAGAATACAAGAAACAGAATATGGTTCCAACAAGACATTTTCCGTGAAACATAAGGACATATCTTGATAGCATTTTCCCAAACACAGGGGTCGAAACAAGTTCAGTACCTATTCAAAAATACTGATTTTACTGACACAGAAATCTAAAAATACTGACTTTTACTGACTATCTGAACCGAATTAAAAAAATGAATGAGAGATGCAATTGAGAAACGAACAACTTTTTGATTGTTCTTTATGTTTTTTTGAGTCTTGAGATGATGCATGAGATTATTGCCTCGAAGCCCCAAGTCATAGAATTTCTTTTAAGCACATATAACAAAAAAGTCACTTTCACCATGCCTTTTTCCCCAATCAGATACATTTTTATTCAGCCAATCAAGTGCATATTTAACAAATATGTATTGAGTTTTGTGAATTCATAACAATGATTTATTTAAATTTTAAATAAGTAAATCATTGTTGCGAATTTACAATCAAAACATTATTAATAATTTGAATATATTTTTCACGGTAATTGTATCGTTTTGAAGTCATACAGTGAGTTTTTTCACGATAAATTGGGCTGCGATGTGAGAACTTTGAGTGCCAAACCCAAAAAAACTGACCATTTTTCCAAAAAACTGACTTTTACTGATTTTACTGACCAGTTTTGAACCCTGCGACCAGTGGATTGGTATGAGCGGACCCACAAGATTTCCGGGTCTGACAAAAATGGATTTTTTTTGTGGGGATACGTGAAGGAAATTGTTTATAATGAACCACCGAAGCGATAGAAAAATTGTAACAAAGAATTGGTGAGGCTTTTGTAAATAAATAAAAAAAATTACAAAAATATGTTGGTACTTTTTTGATTACCTTTGATTCACAATACATGAGAAAAAAAATTACGAAAAAAATGGTTTGTCAAACAAACGCGTCTCTGGACTTGATGTTATACTTATTTTTTAAAAAGTTCATTCACGTATTTACTAAATATAAAATATAATGTATACAAATTCTTACTAAATATTTATAATACTTCACTTTTTGTATCTGTAATTTTAAATATATTTATTAGATTTCCAACTGAGTTTTTTTATTCATTCATTATAATTAAATATAAATATAAATTAATATAAAGTATTAACAGACTGGTCTATAGTATATTATTTGTTTAAAATTACTTGAATTTATGAGTTAATACTTTTTCACATATCTACATACATCCATATAATATGTTTAAAATATATTATAGATATGTATAAGAACATTTCTTCACATGACGTGAATTGAAATGCAAATAAACAATATTGAATTTATTTATAATAATGCCAGTTCATATTTTCAGTTTATTTTAGATAACTATTTTTTTATAATTTTATCAAAATATACACATATTGCACATATTTTGTGTTTATCATTTAGTAAACATCATTAAAATCAGAAAATTATATATAAAATCACAGTTATAACTTATAACATTTCCCACAGTATTGAAAATGGTTACTGTAAATAAATATTTTGCTGTTACTCTCATTATATTTTTGGTATGTATTTT